>PYAF01005821.1:957249-1029206 GCA_007407185.1 Glycine tomentella | reverse complement strand
CTTCTGCCTTATAACCTTTCGTTTGGGCCGGAAATGAGGCATTCTGTCTCCGGGATTGTAGCTATCGGGTCCTCTTCCCTTGTGCCTGTAGCGAGGATCAAGGGTTACTGGCCGGTAACTGCTCCTGCGTCATCGAGGGGAATCCCTGATTGCGCGGGTTCATTAATGAGGAGGATATGGGAGCATATCCGTAACAGTAAGTGAGACATATTTGGTTGTAATTTTTATGAGTGTGTTGATCCCTTTGTCTTAGTGAAACTCAAAATTTGTCCAACGACTTTGATTGATTTAGATACAAAGTCGGATGATTAATAATCACTCAAGCACAAAACTTAAAAGGTGCAAGAATTTGTAATATTGATAAACATTCAACCACTCATTGACCAACTAGATCTCAAAAATATCGTGGAGACAATCACTATAGATGAAGGTCTATGATTATATTAGTGCCCACTAAATAAAACAAGGGGTAATATTTTCTCTGGTTGGGGTTGTTCTCCATAAAGAGGAATTGTTGTTTGGGGTTGGGTGGGGTGTTGGGGTGAAGAGATTTAGGTTTATGGGGGTTACCCCTTGTAGTTGGACTGCTATTAGTGTGTTTTTTTCCTTTTTGATTTCATTGTTCTCAATATATAAAAAATACTAGCTAATCCGGTTAGGGTAAATTCTCTATTTGTTTTTACCTTTGGGCATCAAGGAAGTTGAACTTACTTGCTAGTTTTGTTTTGTAAGGGCTTGATCTTTGATGTATGAAAGTACATGATTGAAGTGAATTCCTCGAAATTGAAGTCGGAAGGACAATCTCTCTTTTGACCCATTATAGTATGTCTTTTGCGCCAACTTTTTTCCTATTGGTTACTGTTCTGCTCTAGAACAACAGAAATGTCCGACGAGTGTCGCCGGAGATGGTTGATATCAGATCAGATTCTTCCCGGCTGGTTTATGGTGGGGAAACCAGCGACTGAAGAGAAGATCACACAGACACGAGGAGCAATGTGTGTGCTGTGTGAATGAAAGAGGTTAAGGATAGTGATTTGTGTGTACCTTTCACCATCAGATGAGATGCTTTTATAGAGTCACCTCTAGGCTTGCTACGTGAAGGTGTTTCAGGTCCAATATCTCCTTATTAAGTTGAGGCCGAGAATCACGGGGAAAATGGCCGTTGTGGCTTTAATGCTCCCGGCGATTGTTCCTTTGCTGTTAATGAGCTCATTAAAATAGGGATACGAATATTCTGTATCCATATCCGTAACAGTTGCCCTTCAGCCTGGCCATCGAGTATTCTGGATGGCCGGGGTGCGAAAGATTTGTCTGGCCTTCGACTTGCTTTCCTTTGGTTAGTCGGACATTGACCGTTCCCCGGAAGGATTCGTTGTAGCGTCAAGCGTTGGGCCATCGGTTGGTTGGGCGTCGGACGTCATTTCTGATTAATCGTCCTTGCACGGGGCGCTCGGTTTAGAATTGTTACTCGGCTTCTTTGGTTAATTTTGGGCCGCTCCTATGTTTCTTCGGATTCAGCCGATTTTGAATAGCGGAGCTCCCTTTGATCCAGTGATGCCACGTGTCCCCTGTCGCTTCACGCTTTAATCATTACTTTTGTGCAGTTATGACGTAACCGCTATTCTCACATCTTTCAATACCCATTAGTTATTACCCTAGGCCTTCTGAATTCTGACGTTTCCTCCCCTTTGCGTGGCGTGCCATACTTTATTGGTGTCTTGAGTATTTGCCTCTTCACTTCTTCATTTCTTCTCCCGCACTAATCTTTCTTCTTTCTGCAAGTTTCTTCGAGCATCTGCATTTTGTTCCTCATCGCTATTTCCACTCTCCAGTTTGCATTCATCGTTCTTTTTCAGGTACTCCCTCATCGTTTTGTCTCTTCTTTCTTTTCTGTTGATTTTGTCTTGGTCTTCTTCGTGGGTTGGTTATTTTCGCTTTTTGGTAGTCCCTTGCCCTGCCATTGTAAACTTCCTTCTTCTCGTTCTGGTTCCGTCCAACCTTCTTTAATGAAGTACAACCCTGAGGAGGAGGCGGAGATTCGCCGGACATACCCCCCTCGCACCGCCTTCTGGCTCTTTGGGCTTCCTATTCCTGATGAAGAGAAAGAGAGGTCCTTCCTTCGGGTGCCCCCTGCTGTTGGTTGCCCCTAGTGCCCCTAGGGCCCCCATCCTACATGCCCCTGGACCACCTGTCCCAAGGGCATCCAGCCATTTTCCTCGAGGGTTCCTAGGGTCTTCCTTGTGTCGTAGGCCTATAGTGCCCGTGCCAAGGGTAGGGGTGCCCCCTAGGCCTTTTGTTTCCGGGTCCCTAATTCCTAGAGCCACCCTACAACCACAATTTAAGATCCGTTATGAGCCTTGTTCAAAGTGTTTGGACGAATTTCTCTATCTCAGCAGTAGAAATTTGGATAGGCAGGCCGAGGAGGTCCTTGATAGGTGCCGACACAACCCTGTTGAGGTGCCGACCCCAGCTCTAGGTGTCCGCCCCCCGTGGCTGTGCCGGTCCGGGCCTTGCCAATTTCTCATTCCCTGCCGATTCGCCCTCCAGGTATCCTTCTAACTGTTGTTTTCTTTATCGTAGGTAATCATGGATTCCTCTGTCGGCTATATCGATGATTCGGCAACCGGGTCTCGTTCTGCCCTTCCAACCTTGTCTGATAAATTTCCTTGGGTCGCTCACGAGGTTTTAGAGTATTCGTCGGTGCTTACTTCGGACGATCTTGTCCGATTGCCCATTGATATTTCTGAGGATTTCCAGCTCTGTTCGTCTGATCTGGGTGTTCCCGTTTGTGTTTCTCAGGAGGGTGATAGTCCTCCCTTCTTCTTATTTTATAGCGAAGTAATCACTAGGGTGGGGGTCCGACTCCCTCTGACCGATTTCCAGATGCAGGTACTAGATTACCTGCATGCTTCTCCTACTCAGCTTCATCCTAACAGTTGGGCCTTTATCCTAGCTTTTGAAACCCTTTGTCAAAAACTTGGGGTATCCTGTACTTGCCCCCTATTTTTCTACTTTTTCTCCGTTCAAGCCAGTCGTTCAGGTAGGGAGCCGGCCGATCGGAAAGGATGGATTTCCTTTCGTGGTCGGAACGACAATGGTTTCGACCGCCGGCTTTTTTCCTTATTTTCTGATTCTTTCAAACTTTTTAAGGATAAGTTTTTTAAAGTCACTGTCCAACCTGACCGACGTCCTTTCTTTTTGACTGATTCTTTTGAACCCAAATTTCCTTTGTACTGGTCTTTCCTTCATTATGAATCTCCCCCCATCTCTTACCGAACCGACGGGGCCCGGTTGTCCGAATCCGAACTTGTTTCTGCTGCCCAGATACTATCGTGTAAAAGTTCTGGGAACTTGGCACCAATATCCCATTATATCCAGAGTGGTTAGTTTGGATTTATTTGTGACCTGCTATTTTTCCTTGTTTGATATTTCTAATAGGTGTAATCCTTTTGCAGCCATCGAGATGAGCTCCGTCGGTCTTCCGAGTCATCTGCGGCCATAAGATCCCAGAAAAGGCGTCGGTTGGCCGATGGCAAAGGCAAGAGGCCGGCCGTTGCTTCCACCAAATCACCTGCTATTTCTGAGGGTTCGACGGTGGCCCATGGTTCTACTCCTCAGGCTGCCGCCGTAGATGCTTTTGTCGACCTTCCTGACAGTCCGGTGAGAGAGGTTACCGTGGACCTTGCGGCCGTTGATGTTTCTGCCCCCAATGCCGAGATTGACCCAAGGAGTGCTCCGTCCCCTCATGCAGCCGATCGTATTGAGGTGTCGGCCCCTCTTGCTCCACCGACTGCCCCTCCTTCTTCTCCGGCTGAACCCGTTGGAGGCCATGTTCAGCTCCCTCATCGTACCCTCTGGAATCAAGGGGTGACGAGGGACCTCTTTGAAGTCATTCGGGTGCCCAAGAGGTATTCTGATCCGATCGTATTTTCCGATCCGGAGTTGGAGGAGCTGAACGCCCTACAAGCGGCCTGCCTCAAGACGAGTTCCTTGCTTGGGAGCTTGTCTTCTTTAAATTCGAAGGCTTCCAAAATGTCTGCTCGTCTGGTCGCTTCTGAAGCCGAGGTTGGTCGCCTGCAACAGGAGCTGGAGTCGGCTCGGGCCGAAGTGGCGACGTCGGCGGGGGAAATGGAAGCCGCCCGGGCCGAAGCTAAGGAGGCACAAGAATCAACCGCCCGCCTGACCGTCGAACT
This sequence comes from Glycine tomentella, assembly GCA_007407185.1. Classification (NCBI taxonomy): domain Eukaryota; kingdom Viridiplantae; phylum Streptophyta; class Magnoliopsida; order Fabales; family Fabaceae; genus Glycine; species Glycine tomentella. The sequence goes on along the minus strand of PYAF01005821.1, from coordinate 1,025,013 downwards.
CCAAGGATCCCGGGACTTGGTTGCTAAAATGGCTGCTGACTTCGAGGCTTCCCGTGAGTCAGTGGTCCAATTGACGGCTGAGCTTGACCTCTCCCGTTCCTAGGTGAAGGCTCTGGAGCGGAAGATTAGGACTTCCGAGGCCGACGTCACCCGATTGGAGGATACCCTGAGGAGGCTTCGGAAGCGAGCCGACAGTAGCAAAGCCTCCTGTGACAAGCTGCTGGCCCTCAACGCCAAAAAGACCCAAGATTGGGATGAGGCCACGAAAGAGCGTTCCTTCGTTCGATGTCAGCTTAAGAAATCTTCGGAGGCCTCTTTTCAAAATGCTTTGACGCAGCTTCACTTTCTGAACCCTGGGGTGGAATCCAACACTGAGGGTATGCACTTTAAGGATTATGTCAGTGACGGCCAACTCCGTATGTTGTCCGATGATGAAGATGATGATGGCATATCAGATGAGGTCCCTGGTGATGGTGGCGCTCATGACGGTGGAGGTCCCGATGATGGCGGTGATTTGGGCGGCGAAACCTCTTTGGCTGGGGAAGCGAATTGAAGGGCCGGGATGCCGGTTTTCCTTTGTAAAAACTTTAAAAACTTGTTTAATCGTTGCTTTTATGTGCATGTTGGTTTCTCGAACCCTTTTAGCCCTTGTCTATACAAATCTATTTTTTGATCACGTTTCGTCGTGGATGCTTAATTGTGTTTGGCCGGCGCCTTTAGTTGGTATTGCAATGTAGATTTCTTTGACTGCATATCCTAATCCGTCTTTTAGACTTTTAGGGTTGTGATATCGGTTTTTAACACTAACGGTCGTCGTTGTTTAAATAACCGGTTTTATACATAGAAATTGTGCACAATAAATTCCTTAGTCAGGATTTTATTCATTCTTCGAAGATAGCAAAGATTTTCATACCCTCGGGCTAGTTCTTTTCGGGTTGTACATCCCCGGACTGGCCGACGAGGAGCATGATTCATCTGTTTACATTCATGTCTAGTGTTACGCGATCCCTATGACGGGCACGTCGGCCAGTTAAAGGGAAACACGCGTCGTCCATGATCCCGATGACGGACTTGGGAGTCCGCTAAGGGGAAACACATGGGTATCAACTGTAGTACTGTTTCAGCTTGTCCGCGTTCCATGTTCGTCGGATCGGGTCTCCCCTTAGTGTTTCTAACGCGTAAGCTCCTTGGCCGATGTTCTTGGTGATCCGGTACGGTCCTTCCCAGTTAGTCGCCAACTTACCTTCTCTTGCGTTCTTGTTCCCGATGTCCGCTCGTCGGAGCACAAGGTCGCCTTCTTCGAATGACCGTGTTTTCACCTTTTTATTGAATCTTCTTGCTATTTTAGCTTTGTTGATCAGGTCTCTGTGGTGTGCTGCTTCACGAATTTCTTCTATCATTACTAACTCGGTTGCCACTGCTTCCTCATTGTCGACCGTCCGATTTATGTGTTGCCTTCTCCAAGAGGGTTGACCGATTTCCACTGGGATCATCGCATCACATCCATATGTCATTCTGAATGGGGTTTCTTGTGTGGATGTTTGTGTTGTCGTCCTGTACGCCCATAATACGTAGTATAATTGTTCTGCCCAATTTGAATCGGCCTCATGCATCCGCTTCTTTAGCCCGTCTAAGATTATTTTGTTGGCCGCTTCGGCCTGGCCGTTGGATTGCGGGTGTTCGACGGATGTGAAGTGATGTTTTATTTGCAGGCCTTCCATCATCGCCCTGAACTTTCCATCGGTAAATTGGGTTCCATTGTCGGTTACGATTTCGGCCGGGATTCCGAACCTGGAAATTATACTTCGTTCCATAAATCTCTGTACGCGGGCTGATGTGATTGAGGAAAGGGGTTCGGCCTCGATCCATTTTGTGAAATAGTCGACGGCTACTATCAGCCACTTCATCTGTCCTTCCGTCGCTTTAAACGGTCCTAACAAATCCATGCCCCATTTGTAAAATGGCCATGGGGCAGTGATTAAGCCAAGCTCAGTTGGGGGAATTCGTAGTACCTTTGCGTGTTTCTGGCAGCTGTCGCATCTTTTTACATGATCTTCCGTATCCGCCTTCATTGTCGGCCAGAAGTATCCTGCGCGTAACGCTTTTAATGCCAATGCTCTTGCCCCCATGTGCTGGCCGTTGATTCCTTCGTGTATCTCGGCGAGGACATACCTGGCTTCTTCGGGTTTCAAACATAATAATAGGGGTGTGTGGAGGCCTCGTCTGTACAGTTCGCCGTTTACCACCACGTACAGTGTAACGTTCCTGGCCAATTTCTTTGCTTCTGTTTCATTGCTTGGGATGGTGCCGTGCTCCAGGTAGTCGATCAGCGACCTTCTCCAATCGTCATCGCTTATTACGGCCATGATACATGCTGGTCGAAGAACCTCTTGCTGAATGACTGACCTGTGGCTCGTGGTTCCTCTCGTACTGGCCAATTTGGATAGTATATCGGCTCTGGTATTCTCTTCCCTAGGGATGTGGGTGACCACTACTTCTTCAAATTCTGCCATAACCTCCTTGACTTTGGCCAGGTACTTTGCCAATAGACAACCTTTGGTCTGATACCTGCCGTTGATCTGGGCGGCCACCAATTGTGAGTCGGTGAATAGGCGGACTCTGGAGGCACCTTGCTCTTTGGCTTGCAGTAGCCCGGCGATCACTGCTTCGTATTCTGCCTGGTTGTTAGAGGTTGAGAACTTGAGTTGCAGTGACTGCTCCAGCGATACGCCCTCGGGGTTCTCAATGATGACCCCTGCTCCACTTCCTTTGCCATTCGATGATCCGTCGACGTAAACCTTCCACATTTGGTCGGTCCGGCCAGGCGACGTCGGTGTTAATTCTAGCACGAAGTCGGCCAGCGCTTGGGACTTGATTGCCTGTCGTGCTTCGTACTGGATGTCGTACTCGGATAATTGTATTGCCCAGTTCATCATCCTTCCTGCCAAGTCCGGTTTGTGTAGCACCTGTCGGATCGGTTGATTTGTTTGGACGACTATCGTATGGCTTTGGAAGTACGGTCGAAGTCATTTTGCGGCGATCAATAGGGCAAAAACGACTTTTTCCAGCTTCTGGTACCTTAACTCTGAATCTTTTAATGCTCGAATGATGAAGTAAATCGGCCATTGAGATTTGCCTTCTTCTCTAACCAGTACCGCGCTGATGGCCTCCTCGCCTACCGATAAGTATAATATAAGCGTCTCTCCTGGCTCGGGTTTTGACAGTATCGGTGGTGAGGTTAGGCATGCCTTGATCTTCTGGAACGCTTCTTCGCACGTCGGGCTCCACCCTATCGTTGCCTCTTTCTTCAACAGCTTAAAGAAGGGTAGGGCCTTCTCGGCCGATTTTGGTAGAAATCGGGTTAAGGCCGCCATTCTTCCCGTCAGCTGCTGGATTTCCTTCTTGCTGGTCAGGAATTGCATGTCGAGGACAGCTCTGCACTTGTCTGGGTTGGCTTCTATTCCCCGATGAGTTAACATGAAACCCAGGAACTTTCCTGCTCTGACTCCAAACGCGCATTTCATCGGGTTGAGACGTATGTCATGTTGCCTCAGTTTCTGGAATGTCTCTTCTAAATCTCGGATGTGATCTCTGGTTGCCGATGTTTTTGTGATCATGTCGTCAATATACACTACAATGTTTCGTCCGATCTGGTCGCAAAAAGCTTTGTTCATCATCCGCTGGTAGGTGGCCCCCGCATTCTTCAAGCCGAACGGCATGACCTCATAGCAATAATTCGCTTTGGTACCCCTGAACGCTGTTTTTTCCTGATCGGCCGGGTGCATGGGGATCTGATTGTATCCAGAGTAAGCGTCCATGAAAGACAGCCATTGATATCCGGCTGAGTTATCTACCAACTGGTCGATATTGGGCATTGGATACGAATCCTTTGGGCAGACTTTGTTCAGGTCGGTATAATCGACGCATACTCTCCACTTTCCATTGGATTTTTTCACCATTACGACATTTGACAGCCAGGTCGTATACTGGATTTCTCTTATAAAACCGGCTTCAATCAGTTCGTCGATATGTTTTTCTAGGGCTAACCTTCTGTCCTGGCCGATCTTCCTACTCTTTTGCTCCACCGGCTTAGATCCAGGATACCTGGCTAATTTATGGCAGCAAAAAGTTGGATTGATTCCCGGGACTTGGGATGCCCTCCAGGCAAAGACGTCCTGGTTTTCTTTCAGACACCGAGTCAATCGGTCTTTGAATTCCGGATCCCCTTGTTTGCTTATCTTTGTGATCTGCTCGGGGAGTGGACCAATCTGGATATCCTCGAGTTCATCCGCCGGTTCTGGTCTCCATTCTTCCACGTCGCGTACGTCTAGTTCGATCATGTTAATCGGCTTCCTGGGACGCGCTTTGGGATGGAGTTCCGTCGACTCTTCTTGTCGGAGGCATGGTGGGGATGAGGGTCCGATTTCTGCCTCTCTCATGGTGTTATAATAGCATTGTCGTGACTCCTTCTGATCTCCGCAGATCGTGATGACCTTGCCAAGGTGGCCGATCATCTTCATCTTTTGGTGTTTAGTGGAAACGAAAATGTCCCACTTGTGCAGCGTCGGCCTTCCCAGTATAATATTATACTGGGATGGGAAATCGGCCACGGTAAATTCCACTCTTTCTGATTTGAATCCTTCTTTCGTCCCCAACGTGAGTTGAAGGTCGATTACACCCTTCAAGCTGGTGCCCGAGTCGTTGAACCCGTAGAGCATGGTCTGGCATGGCCTTAAATCTTCCTCCTTCAGGTTCATTCTTTTGAACGCGTCTAGGTTGATAATATTTGCCGAGCTACCGTTATCGACGTATATTCTTTTAACTCTAAAGTTGGCCACCGTTCCTGTTATGACCAACCCGTCTTCGTGCCCTGGCACCACGCCCTGCATGTCTTCTTCGGTAAAATAAATTAGTGTGGGTTCAACTTTTCTGACTTCCTTTGGCTTTCCTTTGAACTGTGGTTTCTCCCTCACGGACATGACTTCTCTGAGGTACTTCTTCCTTTGATTGGCCGATTTTCCTCCCCCGCCTGGTCCTCCTGTGATGACATTGCATTCAAATTCTGATTCGTGGAACTCCTTTTTGTTCTTTTTGTCGTCCCGCTTGTTCTCTGGTTGTGCCTTCCTTTTATTCTGCCGCCCTTGGGTCTGGATGACGTATTGTCGTAATTTGCCCTCTCTTATGAACTTTTCTATAGCGTCCCGAAGTTCTGCTCTAGAATAACAGAAATGTCCGACGAGTGTCGCCGGAGATGGTTGATATCGAATCAGATTCTTCCCGGCTGGTTTATGGTGGGGAAACCAACGACTGAAGAGAAGATCACACAGACACGGGAGCAATGTGGGTGTGTGTGCTGTGTGAATGAAAGAGGTTAAGGATAGTGATTTGTGTGTACCTTTCACCATCAGATGAGATGCTTTTATAGAGTCACCTCTAGGCTTGCTACGTGAAGGTGTTTCAGGTCCAATATCTCCTTATTAAGTTGAGGCCGAGAATCACGGGGAAAATGGCCGTTATGGCTTTAATGCTCCCGGCGATTGTTCCTTTGCTGTTAATGAGCTCATTAAAATAGGGATACGAATATTCTGTATCCATATCCGTAACAGTTACAGTTCTCTTATCTCGTTCATCTCATTTTTTGGGATTTTAAATAGTCAAAAAGTGTAAAAACAATGCATATTTGTGAAGATATAACATTCCTATTTTTGGTTTTGGTCCATAAGAATTAGATATGAGTCCCTAAATGGCTGTTGGGTCATCAATTTAGCCTGCTAGTCTAAAACCATATGCAACGTACAACACACAAGCATACTAACAAAGGATTAGTTTATATGCATTTCAATAATGGTTTTATACGTATATTTGATTTCATTATTTCGAAATATAAATTTCAAAACATTGATAAATTGGTTTCCGGATTTTAAAATTCGAAGTTGTATAAAAAATTAATTCTCAGAATTAAATTTCTAGAAATATATATATTTTCATAGTTAATTTCAGAACTTAATTTTTTGTACAGTTAGAAACCAAGTTTATCCGATTATGTAGAATGTAGAGATTAAAACTGATTAATTTTTTTTTATAGAAATTAAAACCATACTTTGAGATATTTGAAGGGACAAAATATATTTTTACCCAAAAAACACGATAGTACTTTCCTTGCCAACAAAGGCTTTGAAGATTCAGCAGTGAGTCAGTGACTCACTATCTTCTTCTCTGCACTCTAGAAAGAAACATCATGAACTTTGACGGCTTCCAGAAGGCTCTGGCGGAGCTTCAAGGCCATTGCTCCACGCTGCTGGGCAACCTGACCAACCGCTGCCCCCTTCGCGCGAGCCCGCCATGGGCCCGGATAGGCCAGGCGCCTTGGGGAGGCAGGCCCATGACGGTGGAGGCAATCGAGGAGCGCTTAGAGGGAATTCCCGTTTACGCCCTCAGCAACGCTTCCGAGGAGTTTCTCTTGGTCTCGGGCTCTTCCTCCGGTAAAAACCTTGGCCTCTTCTGCTTCAGCAAGGACGACGCCGAGGCTCTCCTCAACCAGGTTACGCTTATTGACCCCCGCGCGCGCCAGGGCTCTAAAGTTGTCCCCGTTGCTTTGAACAAGGTCCTTCCTTTCTTTTCCTCTCTCTCTCTCTCTCTCTGTTTCCGTTCTTTATTTCTCTCTTGCGTTTGCTTTGCTTTCTCCTCCAGGTGTTTCAGCTCAAGGTGAACGGCGTTGCGTTTAGATTGATACCTGAGTTCTCTCAAGTTAAAAATGCCCTCAAAGTGAGTCTTTTTCTTATAATTATATTATCGTTTGCAAAAATTTCGTTGATTGGCTCAAACCATGGCCTGCGTACCGTAATACCGATCACACGCAAGGTTTTAAAAAATGGTTGTGGTTTCGTAACCCTCCTTCATAATGCGGGAAATTGTGGATAATTGCAGTCGATGTAGTGACAATTGTGGTCACGGATACTCCAAATACCTTCAAGTTACAGCCGTAATTTAAAACCTTGCACACACCTAAACCCTACAAAAACCCTAAATGCTACCATTAGTTTTTAATATCTAAATCAAACCTGATTATTTATATTCTTTAATGTTTTTGATGTGTCGTCTGAAAATTGAAATTACCTCGAGGAGAAGATTGAACAGAACTATATTTCCATGGTTGATGTACAATATGATTTTTAGAATTGGAGGCAATGAGGATTCAAATATGGACCACTGTTCTTTTTTTCCTTCCACCTCTAGCAGATGAATTGGCATTATTCTTCACTCTTCAGTGTTTTTATTAATTCGTTTAGCCTATGCCCCTTGGTAGTTGGTTCTGTCAGGATTATGATTGATTGTGATTTTGTGATGTTGTCTAATGGAGGAAGGTAGAAGTTTCTCTTTAAGCTAGTTTCTTTTTTAATACTTTGTGTGCAATTTATGGCGACAAATCTTTCTTGGGGGGAAAATTACTGTGTGGATAGAAAGCCTCTTAACAAATTTACTGTGATTTTGGATTGGTTGTCGCCAATTACCTGAATTATAGCTTGACTGCTCTGGTGTACTAGTCATTTTCAAATTATAATGGTCTAGTTAGCTAATTTTATGCAATTTTCTTAAAATTCGTCATGCATACTAAAAATTAGTTGATTTGAAGTTTGAAAATTTGCTTGTAATCCCAGTATAATCTATGGACCTTGCTATTGGTCGTTGAGCAGTACAGTAATGATAATGTATACTCGTGCTTTTCAGGAGAGGGAAAAATCTGGCTTTGCTTCCAGTGGCTTTTCTGGTGTTCCAGTTTTCCAGGTTCTTCTCTATGCTTTTTAGGTCTGGACATTCCATTTGTGTCGTAATTCCTATGTTGCAAGCTATTTGACAATAGTGGGGGATTCATTGATATATCAAAATGCCAATCAAAATGGGACCTTTATTTTTTTTGGCTAAAACGTCAAATAAAATGGAATGGAGGGAGTAGCAACAGGCCCACAATTAGGAAAATAGTTAAAGTATTTAGAGAGTTGTTGTTACTTAGCACTCTGATGCTGTAATAGAGGTAGGATATAAATAGTGGGAGAGAATGTAAGTGGAAGGAGTTAGTTGGTTGGTTGGTTAGTCTTGGGTGGGAGAGGCCAGGCTTTTGATTCTTTGGAGACTACTTTAATAAGCAATTCTCCTCTTTCTGGGTTCCATTGATCCAGAGTAGGAGGATGCTGCTCAAAAAATTTGCCTTTCTTTCATTCTTTTACATTCATATGATAGGAACCCAAACCCCAAGCCCCTCGAGGTCCCAAAACCACTACAGGTTTACAACCTAAACCATTATTCTATCCATGAATTCCTAACTATAGACCATCTAAAATTCTTGTACTTTACTGTTACCCATAAATTGCTGCTAGCACATGCCTGGAGTCCTGTATCTTTCAAACCTCAGATTAGCCACCCATTCACAAATTCATGATCCATGATTCCTTTCTTCAAAGTTCAAATCTGTGACTTCGGAATCATGGATGCCTTACACCTGTCACTAACCATATGTCAGCCAATCTCCTGTTTCAGTTTTGCATCTTTGCTTTCATTTATAAGATGTGAACATAAACTGTGCTAAACCTCCTTTCTCTGCTTTTATGCAAAACAAGACTGGTGAGTGCACATCCATTTACACCATGAGTTCTATTTATATCATGATGTACTTTATATCAAATCAAGGATGCATATATTCATATTTGCTCACTTTAGAGAGGTTAGAAAGCTTGGACATGATACGAGGCACCTATACAAAACAACATGCAATGAGAATCAAACTTTAAAAATTATGGGCATGTAACACAAATTAAGTATCAAGTATAAAATTAAAACAAAAAACACAAATCTTGAATCAAAAGAGAGAATTCGTGTTTTAAATGTTAGCATGAGTCTTTGTAGACATAATAAAAGTAAAAAAAAACTATTTGTATCAGTAAAAAAATTAAATATAAAAGTAAAAAAAAAAAAAAAAAAAAACTATTTGACACAAATATGTGTCCAACACACAGGTACAACCTATATTTTGAAGTATCTGTACTTCCTTGTTTGCCCCTTTTTTTAATGGATTTGTTATGTTTGTGTTATGAAGAAAATTGATTGAGCTGATACTATATATTAGAGATACTATGAACTGGACTTGTTCTACTGTTCTGCAAGTATATTTTGAGCGCTGATTCTTATAATCTTGTTAGCATAATTTGTGATTGCACTCATTTCTATTGATGCTATGTTACCTTAATTTTTTTCATGCGCGAATCCCTTAACTAGTAGTTTGAATTGTTATATTGGTGAGTTTCAGTCCAGAAGTCTGATATTGAAGAGCCAAAATAAGAGATTTCGTCCACTTTTCTTCAGAAAGGTGTTGTTGATTTGCTCACATTGAGTTACCTGAGATTTGGTAGGTAGAAATGAAGCTGATATTTTTTTGTTTCTCACCTTTTGAATTTTCACACAGGAGGACTTAGAAAATACACTTAAATCGGCAGCCCGTGAGCAGAACAAATTAAGTCCCACTATGAGAAAAGGGGATATCCAGGTATAGGCCTCAATGACTCCCTTCAATGTACGACCTGTTGTTTCATAGGACTCACCATGATTTATTTTTCAGGTTGCCACTCTAGAGGATGTAATAAAAGAAATGAAGGTGAGTGCCTAAGTTACAGTAGAAGATGGAATTTTCTTAACCCTTTGTGTTTGTTACTCCCCTTTTTTGAGGGAAGGATTTTTTGCAATTATCTATATTCCTTTTACATGCAATGTATTGATTTCGTGAATTGAGACTAAATAAAATAATTTTGCAGGAAAATTCTACATCGAACTGGGATGATGTTATTTTTATACCTCCTGGTTTTGATGTTTCAGACGATTCAAATGAGCAGTAGGGCAGGAGGATGCTCCAATTCATGTCACATTTTATACTTCTGGTAGTATTAGCTTTCAATCCATAGACATGGCAAACAATTATTTAGGTTTTTGTGCATACGACAAACTTCTGACTGCAAACTCTTCTACCCTGTCTTCAATATGAAACGTTATTGGAAAGTTTAGGTTTTGCATTTTCCACTTTGGTTTTCATTATCTAGTTGGTTTTATCATACTTCATAATCTTTATTGCTAATGTACACTAATTGAAGTCTGAGATATCGTGCAATACTTGATCGTGAGATTGCTATTGATTGAATTTGGGGCGGTGGTAAGATCTCAAATGGTAGCTATCTCTAACCTTGTTTATCTCATGGAGTCATTGTTTATCTCTCGAAATTGTTCATCACTAACATGTTATATAAATGTGGTCTCATTCAATTTTCTGTTCAATTTTGGCTATTTCGTTAATCATTCGAGTGGTCTCATTATAACTTGGAACTTATCTATAGTGACTTATGCACAAAGCACTTAACAGACGATAATCTTTTAACCAACGTATAGTCAACTATCAAGGAAGTCCCTCTATCTAGGACAGTTGTCTTGGTTGAAGGAAAAAGATAGCACACCCTACAATTTCAGCGAGTATAATCTTCCTTGATAGCATGGACAACTTTAAATTGATAATTGCCTTACAAAATGAGGTAGTGCTGTAGTGGGAGGGTACAAGTCATAGAAAATTAGGCTGATATCCAAAATCCAAAAGACATACATTGGTTGGTCCTCCATTTATGGATAATAATAATCATATTAATTTTTACTTTTTTTGGTTTCTTGATGTTGCTGTTATAAATTGCTCACAGAAAAATCAATTTCAAGACACTTGAAGGACAATTTGTATTCTAAAGAGATGGGCACTAATTTGTATTCATTGATTTACTGGAATTTGGGGGGAATGAAATGGAAAAGAGAAATTCTTACTTATTGTTTAAGAAGGGAAATAGGAATAAGGATTATTTTTTTGTAGGATCTAAAAAAAACTTCACCCCCTCCCCCCAAATTTGATGTTAAAAATATTTTATATAATTATTCATTTTTCTCTATTTTCTCTTTCACTCTTTCAAACAAGTGAAGAGAAATTTCTTTACTTTATTTTCCATTTTTATTAATTCAAATAACATTTTTTTATTCTATTTCTCTTTATTTTTATCTTTTCTATTTCTTTCTTCTCTATTTCATTTCTAATTGAAACAAAGTATTAGAGTGACAATCACCTCCATTTATTCACTAATAATAAAAAATAACAATTTAATAATTAAATGACACTTTATATTATAAATACATTTCACTTAAATCTTTTTTATTTTAATTTATTAATTTTAATCCAACTCAATTTATCCAAACTAGTATTCATTTTACCCGTAATCTCGTTATCTGATAAGGGGGGGAAATCATCGAAATCACGCGTTTGATATGAGAAGAGTTGGAGAGTCCCCATCCCAAAGGAATGTCTCAATTCTCAAACCCCAAAAATATGAATCCTTTCATTTACAAACCATTTTTTTTCATATATTATTTGGACCCACCTCAGCCATGCAGGATGTGACGCTGCGCTTGCTTAATTGATGGATTTTCATTTGGTTTTCGGTGCCTCTCCTCTCCTGTGTAGATTAGAGGTATTGAATTGCCCATCGATTGAGACTTGGGAGACCAAACAAAAATTTGCTCATCAATTACCAATATAATAATAACATGCATGCATGTAACCAGAAATAATAATAACAATTAACAACATGCATGCATGCATAGTTTTTGATTTGAGCATTCAGCTTCTCATTTCGTACGTTTCAATATTACTGTATGCGCTGTACATACCGGCTTTTTTTATTAAAAAAATGTTTTTACGTCCGTCCAAATTATTTTATTTTATATTTCGACCTTTTAGTTTGTGATTGATTTTGGTTAAATATAAAATAAATTTAATTTCAACACCTATTCAGTGTATTGTTTATGTTAATTTATTTTAGAGATTTTCTTTTTGTATAATTTCTTAAGTTAAAAATGTCAATTATTTCTTCATACACTCTTGCAGTGTGTTTGCGTTTCTCTTAGAATCGATTTTGACATCCAATGAAGTTACCGTGAAATATTGAAAAAATTGAAGTAACTATTTGCTGTTTTGTGCTTTAACTTGATTTTAAAATTGATTTTGGTGGAATTGAAAGTTAATTCAAACACACAATAAGCTAGAATCCTTATATTCAAATTATTGATTCGTTTTACAATGAAAAACACTTATAATAGATGTTTGTGTTTTAGTTCGTATTTCATTTATCATGCAAAACTTATTTCTGACCAAGTAATTGGACGGTGCAAACAACTTTATCGATCCCATTCTTGTAGGCAAATGCTACACTGACTTGAATATGAATGCTGGTTATTTTGGCGAACTAACTTAATTAGGGGGAGAAAAACTGGATAGAGCTAGATACAGAGACTCGGTCATTAATTAGATATACTCGTCGATAATTGGATGTGTAACAAAAGTTCTAAATTAAGTAATTCGTGCATAAAGAATATGCAAGTTTTTTATCTTCAATTTTTGTATATATACTTGTCTAGTACTAACTGATGGGTATAAAACAATGAATAGAACCTGCTTCTAGAGATTTCAAATTCCATTCCCACCCATTTCTGGTTTTTAAATATTCAACTCACTGTGTCTGCCAGCCCAAACCTGTCATATGGGAAACTACCATTCAAACCATTTTTCATTATGAAGAGACTGTTAGTTCAAATTTTCAAATACGGCAACAGTAGTTTGCTATCACTTTGGTTTTTAGGTCACGGATAAAAGTTGAAACTTGAAACTATGGCTCAATTTGTTTATCTGGAATCAATGTTCCCATTCTTTAAATAGAATATTATAGTTACTAATTATGATACGTCCATGATATTTAATTCCACAATTATTGTCACTAATTAATGGCGTATACCTACTTTAATCTTCACCTAAAGTATATGGTATAAAAGATTGTTAGAAGGAGCCTCATCATTGACTTAAGGGGATGAAATCACACTTTTTTTATGATCTTTCCTTTGCTTTTCACGAAGGCTGCCATTTGATGAGGAATAAGTAGTTTTGATTAATTAATTAATGGACTCATCTTCAACCCCACAAAGTTATCATCTAAAAGGACGCAAAACATAATTGCCGAAAGCATCAATCATATGCATTATGCAGTCGAATTGTATAATTGTACGGATATGTTTATTATTTTGTTAGCAAAAGAAAACATGCTTTCTGTTTTGATTAGATAGAATATAGAAAGAAGTGAAGGACACTAATTAAATTCCCTCAACCATACATATTCACATTAAAATCAGGTCCCTTCTGAGGTGCTATATACATTCTCACATTCATTAAAATAGTACTTTTTAAATAAGGCATCATCATTTTCGTTACTTTTTGCAAGGAAAGGTTGGAGATTCTGCTAGCTGGTTGCCATAAGTTGATTCCCACTGACCATCTCCTTATAAGTTATAGCCAATAAATTTGCTCTTTTATTCCAATAACTAGTTAGTGGTGGTTAATTAACATTAGAGGGATGCAAGGCTACACTTCAATGATGATTCGCACTAATGAATAGTAGTTTTTAAGTATCCAAATACTCTGATTCTTGAGTTTTGATCTAGTTTCTAATGTCCTAATAATCATATTATAATTTGTAACACTTAGGGGTACACACTTTAGTGATGAAGTGATCCTTCATTGCCATACTCTTCGTTACTGTGCCATTATGGATACCCTTACCCTCATTTCAAGGTTGATTCTTGTAGAACTTCCTTATTAAATGCTTTGGACCATTTATCAAGAAAAAAAAAGTAATCTGTGGCTATTGTAACATTGAAGGGTGGGTGCAGGTAGGAAGTTTGTTCATTCACTAATAACTTTTCTCATTAATAATCTGTCATACAAGTAGATTTTAATATAATTGTATATGTACCGTACTCGTGAGAAATAAATGCATATTGGTTTGATTTATTATTTTTATTTGTTTTGTCATTCACATCCAAAGTTGTTGTCTGCATTGGAAAAGACAAATTAAAACTCAAGCAATACAACAACCCGAGACAAAGCAAGCAGGAAAAGAGTTATCAGCATGGCCGAAGTGGATAACCATGCCATATCATTGGCAATCTCGTGAATATTTTTTTGAATTTTAACTCCAACATCAAAGAATATCTATATCTATATGTCACAAAATTGAAAATTAACAGTGAAAGTTTAGGCGATCGTTTAGGCAATAGCTTAGGGGCAATAACGCAGGTACGAACTCTGCCACATGGCATCATCTAAGTGGATCCATAATTCATGATTGGAGGTACTAAGAAGTGGCAAAATACCCTCATGTCTTTATTCTCCTTCCACATCACACCCAGTTGGCATCCATCCATCACCTATTTTTCTCTCTTTTTTTGAAAAAAAGGGATATTTTGTTCCAAATCATACAAAAAGGGGTCTACCCCTACATTTCAAGTAATAAAATTCTCTTTTTTTTATCATTGCTTTTTATTTGTGAGCAATATCATGTCCACAATCATTGTTCATACTTCATACTATTACTAAAACTTAAAGGTTGAGTTGTGCTTACATGAACAAAAATGATTTATTTAGAGAAAAAATTTATGTTTGATTTTCATTGTTTGTAAAATTTTCTTTGACAGATGATAATCACCCATCGCAAACAAAATTTATTTCTATCTTAATGGTTAAGAAAAACTCAGTCACTAACTCTGGACAAAAATACTACTGCTGAATAAGTGAATAGCATCCTGTGCACAAACCCAAAAACATAACACACAAAATCCATTTAAGTATAACCCATGCCCAAACAAAAAAGGTTCCAGCTTTCAAAACTTGCTAAGCTGGCACCAGCTTTTGGTCCCACCAGCCCAAGTTATTGCTCCTTCACGCGTCCCACCATAGTCCCATACCCAAATCCCATCCTCCATTTCTCTCTTTTTCACATATATATATACCCCTCTTTTGAACACATTCCCTCACATCATCACAAGAAGCACAATTTCTCTTTCTCTCTTTTTTGTGTGTCCAAAATGGCTCCTAGTTCTACTCACAACAATGGGTTCTATGTGCTTGTGCTAGTTGGGATAGTGGTTAGCACTATGGTTGCTACCTGTGCTGGTAGCTTCTACCAAGACTTTGATCTAACATGGGGTGGTGACCGTGCTAAGATATTCAATGGTGGCCAGCTTCTATCACTTTCCCTAGACAAAGTCTCTGGCTCTGGCTTCAAATCAAAGAAAGAATACCTATTTGGGAGGATTGATATGCAGCTCAAGCTCGTTGCTGGCAACTCTGCTGGCACTGTCACTGCTTACTACGTATGTTCATTAATATTTACAATAATTATATGTGTTTGTACATTTTTTTCATTACTACAATATATAATCTATGCTACAAACAAATATTTCAACACAAAACTTAAATACAGGTTTCTTAGATACTTGTAGTATCAAAATTAGAGTTTCATCTAGATAATTTGCGCAATATATAGATTTCTAATAAATGTCAACATAGATTACTGAGATAATAAAACTCTAATTCTCATCACAAAATAACACCAAGAGTATGTTTTTATGAAATCTACCCTTTCCAAATTTTTTTTTTTTAAAAAGAGTTAAAAATGCTAGAAACTTTGTGAGGTCCAATTATCATGTCATCTTCTTCATCTTTTTTATTTCTGGTATACTCATTTACCCTTGTTTTTACCATATAACAAAGCTATACTAATTCAAATTGATTGGTTTCTTTCCTTCTCCGTATATATGTGTGTGTGTGAGAGAGAGAGCCAAAACAGTAATACTGTAGAGTTTTTGTATGTGTGTGTATGTTTGTTTTTCTTTTAGGTAGCTTTAGCATTGATTCTTGATGAAAGAACATGACTTATTCTGTCCTCAAATACGACCACTATTGACCGCTTTTACACTTCAGACATCAAACTTTGTCAAACTCAACTGTACATTCACGAGAATGCTATTGTAGCAAACTCACAAAAACAAGTTAGACTAGAGAATTTTAATTTGTCAACAACTAATGCTTTATTTATTCATTCCATGCTGCTTTCTGTTTCAAACATTGACGTATTTTATTTTTATACAATTCAAACATTGACGTATACACTAATTTAAGAAGCGCTCGTGACAGGGGAAGGGGGCTAACTTTGACCTAGTCAAAAACATTAACAACTTGTAATATTGAAAACTTTGGTTCATAGCATAATCTAATGACAAATAATAAAAATGCTCGTGTAATGTGATGCGTGGGGCTCTTATGGTGGAACCTTCACATAGAAATACTTATATCATAATGAGTTTTCTGGTTTTGAATTGATGAAAAAAATCTAAGACTTTGTTTAGTTGCTAAACTCATACTATTCCTATGCATGAACACGATTTAAATTCCTGTTAATAAACAACAAAAATGACAATTCCCCAAAATAAGGTCATTTTCTTAATTTGTCGAGTTGTTTGTGCTGCTACCACACACAAAGGCCATATCATAACTATAGTAGTAATTCCATTTTCTGCGGTGCAGTTGTCATCCCAAGGGCCAACACATGATGAGATTGATTTCGAGTTTTTGGGAAACCTAAGTGGGGACCCTTATATTCTCCACACAAACATCTTCACCCAAGGAAAAGGCAACCGGGAGCAACAGTTCTATCTCTGGTTCGACCCCACCAGAAACTTCCACACTTATTCTATCATTTGGAAGCCCCAGCACATCATGTAAGTCACAATAAACAAATATTAAAAAAAAATACACATTTGTTTCTTAGTAAATATTCTTTACACTAATATTGCAAAAGTTTTTTTTTCCTGTCATCCGATCAATCAAAATCCTTATGTATGATAAGTTTGTTGACTTTTATATCAACTATCTTTGAACTAGAAGTCATACCATTTGATAGTGTAAAAAATTTACATTGAAATTGGATAGAAATTAAACTTCGATTATCTCTATGCTTTTCACCAATATCCATTAACCAAATCATGAATTGGGTTAACTGCAGATTCTTGGTTGATAACACACCCATAAGGGTATTCAAGAATGCTGAACCTCTTGGTGTTCCTTTTCCAAAGAACCAGCCCATGAGAATCTATTCTAGCCTCTGGAATGCTGATGACTGGGCCACCAGAGGAGGATTGGTGAAAACTGATTGGTCCAAAGCACCCTTTACAGCATACTACCGCAATTTCAAGGCCATGGAGTTCTCATCCAAGTCTTCCATTTCAAATTCTGGGGCTGAATATGAGGCAAATGAGCTTGATGCTTATAGCAGAAGAAGACTGAGATGGGTTCAGAAGTACTTCATGATCTATAACTACTGCAGTGATCTCAAGCGATTCCCACAAGGTCTTCCTGCTGAATGTAAACGTTGAAGGTTCTAAGAGATGAAGAGAATGGTCACTTTCTGAGTTGGATTTGAATGGTCTATGTAAAATATGCTATGTTTATGTCTTAGATTCTTTACTGATTTCTGTTCTTTTTTTTAAGTATCTATTTTATAGTTGCTAATGTATATGTATATTAAGGGGTCTTAATAATAAATCATATTCTTTGTACCACTTTTCTTGTCAATTTGGGCAGTTGGTCTCATTCTCATCCATCCTTTAAAACTGATCATGTTGGAATCAACTTTTATCTGTTCATATAATAAGAAAATTGTAGTCAAGTTTATTAATACTATCACTGTACTTGTGGTACTGAGGTTGCACTTTGCTCATCTTTAATGACAATAATTAATAATCAACTCTCGGAAATATCATGTTGCCATAAAAAATCGTAGACCTTAAACATTCAGAATTAGTAAGATGACGGCAGGAAACAAGATTAAATGAGAGGATTCAAAAAAACAAAATAAAGCACATAACAACATTAACATTTGTAATAAAAATTATTCTGAGCATTATTGGTAAGAGATCTAAAGAGAATATGGAATTAATTAAATGGGTGGCCTGAATAATTTGCAATAGTTCCATTCGTACATTTTATATACATACATATATATATATATATATATATATATACATACATACATATATATATATATACACACACACACAAATGCGATTTTGAACCATCTTCTGCTATCAGCTATCCCCCTTCCCACTATTCAGATCCTCTTTCCATTTTCTCTATAAAAAAAATTCTAGACATACATTTACGTTTAACGATTAAGATAAATTAAATTAATAAAGTAATAAATTGTAAATTTATTTATTTTACTGGTTATTATAATTTTAAGATCCGCCAATCACGAATGTAAGATTCATTAATCTGTTTCTTAAATTGGTTAATATAATTTTATAATCAGTCAATCACAAATGTAAGATTGATTTCTTCAAAAAAAAAATGTTAGATTGATTAATAACCTTTTTTGAAAAAATTGGTTGATTATTTTTGTATGGAGAGGTGCTCGATGAAATCCAAATTGAATCAAAACATCAATATACGTACTGACTGCATGCTCAAAAGGTTTCATACCTTGACTTGAGCAAATATTGGCCCCTCGGCCAAACATAATTAGTCTAACAATTTTGTTTGTATCTATAATTATTGTGTCAATGATTGTACTTAAATCCCTCTTCATGAAAAGAGAGAAAGAGAGATGCCTAGACCCCTAAAAATATCTAAAATGCGTTAAAAAAGATTGTTTGTTGTTTGCATTTAAAAAACAGCAAAACCTTTCGTGCTAAAATAAACTTACCAAACAAAATGGAAGCAAGGCTTCAATAAAATGCTCAAAAGCTCCAATAGTTAAGCCTTTCTTAGTGGACTTATCAAAAGAGTGTGTTTGGAAGGAGAATTTTAATTGGGGAAAGTAATTTATTAGGGAATTTAAAATTCTTCAAATTAAAATTAATTGTTTAGATATTTTTATACGAGAAATTTAAATTTTTAGAATTTTAAAACAGAATTTTAAACAATTTGAATTTCCTTCTAAAATGTTAGAAATTGAAATTCTATTCCAACCGCATAACTTTTTGCTCTGTCTCAATCGCAGTTGACGAGTATTCTGACTTCTGCTGCTCTCGTGACACTTCTCACTTCAATAAAATTTAATTTTTTTATCCAAACACAAAATTTAGAAAATGAAGAAATTTAATTTCTTTATCCAAACACAGAATTTTGAGAATAAAAGAATTTTAATTGATACATTTTAATTTCTCGAATTTTAAATTTTATGAAATTTTAAAATATTTCATCCAAACAAGTCTTACGTGAGACTCTAGAATTTCTCTCCCAATTGCTCGTGCTTTGTTATGAATATAAAACTATAAAAAAAAATATTACTTTCAAATCCCATCTATGATTGGTGAGCTTTCACTTTAAAAAAGTATCTGAACCTTTCTGTAGCTTTTTTTTTGGCGAAATCCTACATCAAATTTTACATTTGTCCAAGCTACTGTCACTTGATCTATGTAGAGCATTTTATTCTGTCTGCAATAAATCTTATGAGTCTCAAAATATCCACTCTAAGAAGCTTAATTCAAAACTCATGTAATCTTGAAATCCTTCTTATTATGTTTTTGCACATTTGCAATCATTCCGACAATGTCATAGTTATTCATGTTTTTTTATGCCATGTTGTGTCATATTCTTCTATTATTTCCGGATTAAAATTCTAATGTGACATTCATTTACAGAAAATTTTAATCGATCACCAAAACATTCATTTGTTTAGAATTTTATTTTGGTAATCATATTTATTTTCGGTATAGAATACTAAATTAAAAAAAATATTTATTTGAGAAATTGAAATTGAAAAAAAATGATATTTGGGAAAAACAGAAACATATTTAACTTAAAAAATAGAGCAAATTAGAAAATTCATAACTGTAAACAAAAAGTATTTACAATAACAAATTCCAAAAAAAATCTGTAAGGTTATTCTTGTCCGCTTCTACTCACTTTCTTCCTGTTTCAAAGGGCCAACATGTTTCTCTGATATTTAGTTTTCCAAGGCTAAGCAGTTTATATTTTATATCACTCCTAAAAACAATTCCAAGATGAGAGGATATCTGCTTTATGACCGCAATTGCAGAATTATCCGCCTGGTTGAGTGACTTCTTTTTCAACATGAACCGCAAACGTAACCGTTGGTGGCTGCAAGCTCTGCACAAACAAGTTGAAATAAAACAGTTCAAATGGAGGAACCAATTATGGGTATTACATATAACATAATCATGGTCCATGCACATACCCTTATTCTGCAATGAATATTAAGATCATCGTGCATCTGACTAAGACGGTCCTTTGCAAGTTCTTCAGCTGCACATGCTTTCCTGATAGCTTCTTTCACCTGAAATATACAAGGGGTAAAAAAGCCTTAGTTTGGTAAGCATTTTGCCTATACATACACCAAAAATGGATGGAATTACAAGTTCAATGGTAAACTAGATAAGTAAAAAAAAGTTTAAGAAACGGACAAGTAAAAATAAAAACAATTAAATAATAGTGAGAACGAAGCTATATTTCCATAGCTCAAATGCATGTAAAAAGAAAGCTACTGAGATGTTGTTTGTCAATACAAAGTGCCCCCAAGATAGAACATGGCCAAAATTAACTGACCAACAATCCGTCTTCTTAAGCCTGAAAGCAATATATTATATACTTATAAAGAATGAATCCTTTCACGTTCAATTTTTAGTTTCCCGTGATTTTATCATGTAAAAATCTTGTTTGATCCATTCTCAACACATCTTGTTACACCAATTTAATATCTATTAAGACTTGAGATAGATACAATTTTCAGTCAAAATTCCCGTGTGAAACTGAAAGGGCATCAAAAGCTTGACAAAATAACAAGAATTGCAAGGTGATAAAATAGTGATCCAGTGATCAGAGGGAGGAAAATCAGAACATAGGTAATACAACACATGTCAAACTCTACCTAACACATTAGAGACGAACTACAAATCAAGGTAGTACGCACCTGGCTTCCACCAAAAACGGGATTGTTGTTGACACTATCAGCAGAACTTTCTAACATATTTCTTAGATGAGATAGTTGCTTCATAAGATTATGGGCAACCTCTTCGGCATCTAACAATTGATTTTTAGAAAACTCAAATGCTCTTTCTGCATGAAGGCGAAAAGAGACACAGTTCAAACATGCGCAAACCCCTCTGCATCCTCTTGGATTTCTTTTTAAAATTCCTTTTTTCAAACCAACAGCAGGAACTCTAAGTTGTTCTACAACTTGCAGTTGAGATAAGCTCTGAGAACATTCGTGTGTTTCAGGTAGCTTTTCATTAGAAGACATCAGGAAAGAATTGTTTCCTTTTACTTTAGAGAAAACTGATAATGACTTGGACGAGGCAGGTGTAGCCTTTTCTTCTCTGGTGGTAACTTCGTTAATCATAGGTGCCAAGGTTGTGATTGGTAAGTCTATTCCATGAACAGAAATTGATGGATCAGTGGAGCTCTCTGGCTTGCAGAGTCCATTTAATACAACCTGTTCATCTTGCAGTTGAATCACTTTGCATGAATCATGAGATAACTGAAATTCAGGAATTTGAAATTTTGGGCTTGAACTATCATTGTTTAAAACACAAGCCTGCAACCCTGTTTGTTGCCGAGGACAAGAATTGCCTGCACAATGTTCCATGGGAACACAACCATTTGAATCATTTACAGGAGTTAGACGTAAGTTTGAAGTTGAAATTGGCAGAGGAGGTGTTTGATCCATGGATTTCGCAAGTTTTGGGTGATGATCATTTACTGAAGCACCTAGAAGTATTAGAAGTTTTGTTCAGAACTACAGCTGCTGTGACCAAGAAAAAAACTGAAAGAAAAACTAAACTAAACCAGTATCTTCCACAAGAATAAGAACCAATACTTACAAGAATCATCTTTCATGGTATCCAATATAAATGGAAGCAATCTCTTGTAGTTTAAAGATCCAGCATGTTTCAACAATTTAAATTGCGGACAGCGTTTAAGAACCTGTTTCAAAACCACATAATCAAACATATTTCAAATATATTTATCACGGGGACAAATAATTATTATTAGTTAAAAATCAATGAGTGGAAAGTAGAATCATAATGTTGTTTGTTAATGCAAATTCTAAGGAGATACAATTTTGCAGTAGATAAATTTAGGGTCCTCACCGGCATGATCTTGGATTCAGAGCCATTTTTTATTCCACTAGCATTTTTGTTATCACTACCTTTTGAAGGCACTCTTGAACATAAAACTATCCCATTCTGCACATTTCCTGCTTTGTCACTGCTATACCCTGCCATGTCAGATTTTTCTGAGGTAATATTCTCAGATGGAGTTCTGAGTATATCATTTGAAACCTGGACATGATTTAAACTTGTTACATTCTCCTCAGCATCTAGCATATTAGGATCCAATTGGCTTAGAGTCTGACATTCAGGGAAAAATCTGCTAACAGATTCATGCTCCTCCCGACTCACAAAATGCTTGCTTTCATCATAAGCAATAGTGAATCCTTTCTCTTTACTTGAATGATGCACAGATGTAAGCTCAGAGACATCACCATTGAGATAAAGCATATACTGATCTTTGGATGGTGAGTCACTATTGTGTTGTCTGGATATCGTATTTTGTACTTCCTTGACGCCATCATTATTAGCAGAGTGAAAATCATCCACCATTACTGAACATGGATTAAGTTCTGATGCAGTCAAGCATTCATCCTTAGAAGCAATCACAAAGTTCTCTGTATGTTCATTGACAGAGGGTGCAGATAAATCATCGCGAACCACTTCTTTTGCGTCCAATTGCATTGGCAATTCAGGGAAGTCTTGGGAAGGTGTCAATTTTGGCTGGTTGCCATGAGATAACCCATTAGAAGGATTAACTAATACATAGTTTTCCAAACCATTAGACTCAACTGTGCCATGCATGGGACTGCTGTTTGTCTTATGCTCATCTATAGAAGCTTCTTCACTTTGAGATGACAAAGGAAGTTGGAACCTCTTTGCCTCATCTTCTTGATGATGTGTCTGATGATCAAATTTGGATGTATCTGTAAAATCGATTAGCTTCTTCATTATCCACATCACATCTAACATCGAATGAAATTTATATTATTAAAGTGGTTGAATACACAAGGATAGTTACCAGAGTCATCTTTGGTAAGATCCATTAGAAATGGAAGCAACCTTCTATAGCTGACAGAACCTTGGGTTTTAAAAAGTTTCCTGTGCAAAAGTTGCCTCGGCGCCTGCATGGACCACTAAATGTAAAATGATATTGTTAAAATACCAAAAATACAGACACATGAGATAATGAGATGCTAGAGAGCCCACTAACTACTACATCAAAAGTTTCTTGGGATATAATATCATAAAATCTTTCATCACCAATGCTTTTGAGACCTAAATTTGGTTAGGTAACTAAGTTATAATAATTTAGCAAAGATCGGTAACTAAATGTCTAACCCATAATTGGTAGCAAACAAGGTTAGAAACAAGGACAGATTCTTACGGATTTACTCTTAAGAGAATCTTTCACCTTGTCAGCTTTCAGACAAAACCCTTCACCAGCATTTTCGTGAGTGCTTATGGTAAAATCCATGGGTTTGACATTGACCTCTGAATTAACATATATATCAGCATCAGGAGGAGTTGTCTGTATACATTCTTCATTCAAAACACCAAACTCCTGTGAGGTACTAGCCTCAGCACGATCAAGATTATTCATGTGGCTAGACAATTGCTTAAAGTCATCATTGGGCATATCACTTGTAGCATCTTTAACACCATAATCTGCGGTGGCATCCGTCTTAAGCTCTTGTTTAGACTCTTCTTGACTTTGAGGTGACAATGGCAGTCGGAATCCCTGTCTACCCTCCTGATCTTTCTGGTAAAATCCCAATTTTGGTGTATCTACAAAAAATTAGCAGACCAATTAGCTCATTCATCAAACATATCCAACTAAATCATCAACTAATGAAATAAATAAAAATAAGGGTTTGCCTCACAAAATAATTACCAGAACCATCTCTCACGGAATCCTTTAGAAATGGAAACAACCTTCTGTAATTGACTGAACCCGGGGCCTTGAACAACTTACCCTGGAAACGTGGTCTGAGAACCTGCATAAAGATCCCAATCAGCTTTATAATAACAAAACCATGTTCTCAAAGCAACAATAATATTTAAAAACAAGTACTATTCACTGGAATTCTAACCTAGAGCACCCAGAATAACTCATTTAACCTAATTACACAATTCGCCACAATTAAGGTTAGGGCTAACAACAAAGGATAGAAGGCCTAATCCATAATCATAAAGAAACCCGTTAAGGGTGTGGTCAGGGCTTCAATCTCCACGTACATATGTATGAAATTCACCCAAATAATGCATAAATAAATAAACATAAAGAAAATAAATTAAAACATGTCAGACCCCTACATATTTGCTCTTGAGAGAAGAACCATTCCCAGTGGAAGGTGTATTTTTGACAGGAACCTCTGCGTCCAGTTTCCCTACATATTTGTTAACCTTGGAATTTGAACCGCCGCAAATCTCAGCATCAGGTAGTGTCGTTGCTCCGTCCAGACCATCAACTTTCTCCGAACAATCTCCACCGTTCTCCTCTAACGAATCAGCGTTTCCCCGACCGAAACCCCGAGCCTCGAAAAAAAGCCCCAAATCGGGACTCTCGGTTGCTTCGGCGCTTCCCATGGGAAAAGCGCTTTGGATCAAACCGGAGTTAGTGGATTGCGGAGGCGAATAGACTCGCCTGGCGCGAAGATCCTTGGTCAGGGGGCGAGGAAGGTCGCCGTCATCGCACTTTGCTTTCTTGCAATTTGATCGGCGAAAGCCAAGACGTTCCGCGCAGGGTTCGTCTTGTGCGGGAACGGGATCGAAGCGGAGTTGACCGGAGCGGTTCCGATGATGATAGAGCTGTGATCTGGTGCGTGTGAGTGTACCAGAGGAGTGGCTCCGCTTACGGGAGCTTGGGACGGTGTCCATGGCCTCTGAGCGCGCTAATGTTAGATCTTCGAAATTGGGCGCCATGGTTCGATATAAGAGTGACATTTGATGGCGGGAATGTTTTGGCGGGAAAACATAATTTTAGTTTTTTTTTTTCTTTTACTTCGATGTTTATTATATCCTGTATCCTATTTCTTATCAACTATTTTTAATAATACTTAAGAAAATAATAAACAAATATTTATTTTATATAATTAAAATTAAAACTTATAATACTTAAATATTTTAACATATATTACGTTTATAATAATTAAACAATCTATTATAAGTAAAATTGACTATTCAATAATGTTAAATGCTTTATTTATTAAAAAACAATATGCATTAAAATTAGTAAGTGTACAAATTAAAAATTAATTATTTTAAATATTTATAAATTTTGTAATAGTATACAATTATATTTTTATTTTTAAAATATTTTATAAATTAACTCTTTTAAAACAATAATCCACATAATAAAAATATTTCATGGATAATTTAATATATATATATATATATATTGTAATAATTAGTTTATTTAATAATATATTTATTTAATGGATTTTACTATAGTTGTTCAAAGATTTTAACTAATAACAAATATGTGAATCAAGAAACACGTGTAGGGAAGTTTTTGTGAGAAAATCTATTATTTTGAACTAGTGAAATGAAATGTAGGATAAGGAAGGGATGCAGAATGAAGATGGGACAAGATGGAATTGAGGAAGTCGGCTACAGATTCGTCACCTCAAACGTCACAAATGGCAAACCATGACAAGTCTTAGTCCATGACTATGATTAATTTATCATTATATACATTCAGATTTTTCTTGTGAATCTGTCACTTCTTCTCACTAGTCACTAACTTTTCTTCTTCATCTCCACACACCACAATCCGTCCCACAAGTTTAGTTTCCGAACATAAAATCAATCATTCAAACACGCGCACACACATATATATAGAATGTTTACTTTTTCTATTTTAGTTGTCTTTATCTATAAGACGCTGTCGATTAATTTTAGCATAAAAACATATTGTTAAATCTAATTATTAGCGTTAAATTGTTTATAAATATAATATTTTTCTAAAAATTTTCTTAATATTATTGAAAATTTATTCATCTTTTCAAATTTTCATAAAGTATTACGTATTAAAAATAATGATAGTTTAATAAAAATAATTAATAACAAGACAATTGAAATGAATTCTAATAAAAAAAACTTTTTTCAAAGTGTTATAGAGGCAAAGGTGATATATTAATATATAGAGAGAGGGGGGAGATAAAGAATTTATTTGGATAAATTTCTTCAAAATAAGATGATGAGTTAAATTTTTTTATAAGTTAAAATGAGTTATACATTAATTGATAATTAGTTAATTTATAAAAAATAATTTTAAAAAATTTTTAAAAAATAAAAATATATCTATAGATTAATTAATAAAAAATTCATTTTTTTGTTTCTAGAAAAACTTAAAAGACTTTAGCTTGGTTATATTTATGAATATGTTAGGTTTACTTTGTTATTGTTCTAAATAGTCCCTGTCACGGGTCTACAATAAAGGCTCAACAGCATTAGCCGTATGTATTAATTTGCAACAGATACAGTTGGGTCCTTTTTTTGGTACTTACTATTTACACACCCAGTTTGCAAAGTACACCCCTCCCTTCTCATTATTTTATTTGTTTAAACATAGTTTCGGAAATTACTTTCCAGATTTCAGAACTATGTTTTTTAGATACACTCTTTTCTCAATGTTTAAAAAAATACACTATTCTAATAATTAAAATTAATCAGAAATCATAAATTGAATGGATCTCATTTCTCATTGAGTCAGTCTCTCATGATTTTATATTATCTCTATCTTTTTTAAATAAAAAAATATGTCAAAACCAAGAAACATAATAAATTTGATTCATCTTAATAAAACACTTCCTTCATCCTCAAATATAAGACTTTTATAATTAATTCACACTTATTAATAAAATTGCTTAATTTAGTTAACAACATTATATTTCTTTGTAACTTTAATATTTTTTCAAGATTATCCTTAAAATTATTGGGGATAAATATATTTTTTTCACGTAATTATTTTCTACCCAAACAATTAATGTATGAAAATAGAATAATAGTAATTGAGTTTTAATCTTAAAATTAAATTCTTCAGTTCTCCAATCCTCACAAGAAAGAGAAAATCACAATTCATAGCAATTATTATTTATAGACTACAATAACTAGGGGTATTCTAGTAAAAAAAAGTAATGCAAGAAAAAAAGTCCTATACAAAAGAATAAATATTTTTTTAAATAATGTCTTATATTCAGAGATGAAAGAAACAATTGATCCTTTATCATTTTTATTAAACAAAAAATGTATATATGTAAATTAATTAAAGATTAGATAAAAAAGTAAAAAAATGATTAAAAAAATAATTAATTTCATCTTGAATTTTGTAAACTATAAATAAACAAAAATATTTTTTTCTAAAATAAATTGACACTAAAAAAACAAAATAAGTTTTAATAAGTTTTAACTAATAATTAAATACAAATTAAAGGGTTTGTTGCCAACTCTCCATTTAGGAGTATTTTTGTAAGATTTTTATAAAAAAAAAAAAAAACGTGGGAGAGTGCAATTAGGATTAAGGGTTGGATATCGAGAGTTAAGATATGTTACTGTATTTGGAAAAATATTTCTTAAAATAAAATGATATTCAGAAAAAGTTTTTTAATAGTTTTTTTCTGCTGATTTTCAGTCTATAATTAAATGAATATATATACTTTATATGAAAAAAGAGAAAAATATTTTTGAATAACAAGTATCAAAACTTTATAATTTTAAAAAGATAAAGTAAAATTTATCTTTTATTTTGAAATAAATCAAGACATACTACTATACCTGAATTGAATTCTCCCAATCAAATCAACTCGCCATAAATACCCTCTTATATCCAGCTAATTAATGGTCCATCTCGTTTTGGAATTTTTTTAACCATGCAGTGTTTTTTTTTTTTTTTTGTACTTGAGGAAAAGAGAGACAGGGGACAACGAAAAAAGCTACACTACTCAAGGCAGATCACACTGCCACTCCCTCTGCACAAAAACTGGTGGCCTCTGCCAGACCATATAGCATCAGAACTCAGAAGCATTGGTTGCATCAGAGTTTTGTTATGGTGTATTTAGGAAAATCTTTCTTAAAAAAATAAAATAAAATGGTATTTCGCCATCAGCAACAACATAAGCCTCCCAAGTCCCAAGGCACCACCTCCAATCCCGACACAACCAGCTCCAAATTTTCCGCACCCCAGAATGTCGTGATTCTTGTGGCAATGAGAGTTGTTGTTCTTGCTAGCTATTCTTCTCCTGTGTGGCAGTAATATTGCATCAATGTTACGATGCAGTGTCGAACAAGACTATATCATATATTTATGATAGTCTAATCAATTTTTGAAAAAATTAGAGTAATAATATTTATACATTTTATTTTCTTATAATTCACTTGCATCGTATTTCATTTTTTTTCCTATCTCTCTATATGTTTTCATCATATAATATATCATATTTATTACATTCTCTCTAATTTTATTTTTATTTTTATTTTTATTTATCTCTCCATCTCTCTTCTCTTTTTACCCTAAAATGGGGTGAACACTTAAGATGTTTTGAAAAATTATTATTACTATATATTAAGTGTGAAAAATTTAATTAATTATGTTTAATAATGTAGTAGTCTCCATTCTAGTGTATTCTAACATCTCTCTCTTTCTTTCTTTTTCATTTGTCAGTGTTAATTACTAGTAGTATATGCTAAGGAAAGACTAGTGACATGTGCCCCTAAAGTAAAGTGTAAAGACGAAGAGAGTAAAAAGAAAACCCCCACCCACATCAGGAGTCACGACCGAAACAAAAGTCCAACGGATATTCGTCGCCTCAAACGTCACATTCATGACAAATCTTAAACAATTACCAAGATAATAAAATCAAACATGACAAGTTGCACATTGCATGCTATATATCCAACTGAGATTCAATTAATAAGCAACTGCAAGTACACAACACAATCCAAATCAAGCATCACCATGTTCCACCATCGCTTCCTCCTCATACTGTACCCCGCACAAGGCCACATACACCCCGCATTCCAATTTGCAAAGAGACTCGTTAGTTTAGGCGCACACGTCACTGTTTCCACCACCGTCCACATGCACCGTCGCATCACCAACAAACCCACCCTCCCTGACCTCTCCTTTCTCCCCTTCTCCGACGGCTACGACGACGGTTTCACCTCCACCGATTACTCCCTCCACGCCTCCGAGTTCAAGCGCCGTGGCTCCGAGTTCGTCACCAATCTCATACTCTCCAACGCGCAAGAGGGTCACCCTTTCACTTGTTTGGTCTACACCACGCTTTTGTCTTGGGCCGCTGAGGTGGCGCGTGAGTTTCACCTCCCGACGGCGTTGCTGTGGACTCAACCAGCCACCGTACTCAATATCTTTTACTATTACTTTCACGAACACGCTGAATACATCAAAGACAAAATCAAAGACCCCTCGTGTTTCATTGAATTACCAGGATTGCCATTGTTGCTTGCACCACGGGACCTACCCTCCTTTTTATTGGGTTCAAACCCTACTATTGACTCTTTCATTGTACCAATGTTTGAAAAGCAGGTTTATGATCTTGACGTGGAGACAAAGCCCATAATACTTGTCAACACCTTCGAAGCCTTGGAAGCGGAGGCTCTCAGAGCCGTTGATAAGTTCAACATGATCCCAATCGGGCCGTTGATTCCCTCGGCTTTCTTGGATGGGAAAGATCCTAATGATACTTCATTTGGCGGTGACATCTTCAGCCTCTCTAATGGTTACAGCGAATGGTTGGACTCGAAGCCAGAGATGTCGGTGGTTTATGTCTCGTTTGGTAGCTTTTGCGTGTTGCCTAAGACGCAAATGGAGGAACTTGCACGTGCGTTATTAGATTGTGGAAGTCCTTTCCTGTGGGTCATTAGAGCAAAAGAAAAGTCGCGGGTTAAATCAGAAGAAGAAAAAGAAGAGCTAAGCTGCAGAGAGGAATTGGAAAAGAGGGGGAAGATAGTGAATTGGTGCTCTCAAGTGGAGGTTCTTTCACATGGTTCTGTGGGTTGTTTTGTGACACACTGTGGTTGGAATTCAACCATGGAAAGCTTGGCTTCGGGGGTTCCTATGGTGGCATTTCCTCAGTGGGTGGAACAGAAGACTAATGCAAAGCTAATAGAAGATGTGTGGAAGACAGGGGTGAGAGTGGATAAACAGGTGAATGAGGATGGCATAGTAGACAATGAAGAAATTAGGCAGTGTTTGGAAGAGGTGATGGGGAGTGGAGAGAAAGGACAAGAGTTGAGAAACAATGCAGAAAAGTGGAGGGGACTGGCCAGGGAAGCTGTCAAGGAAGGTGGCTCTTCTGCAAAGAATCTAAGGGCTTTTTTGGATGATGCTCAAGTTTGAAAATAGTGTTGTACGTATATGGCTGTCCCATCAGCTTTTCCATTTCTGAATTCTCCTCTCCGTTACATTTTTCTTTTTCTATTATTGCATCTGCATCACCCATAATCAAGTCAAATTTCTTCTATATCAGTTTGAAATTTAAAATTATCTAAATGAACCGTGAGTAGTAATTTTGTATTACAGTTGATATATATATATATATATTATCTCTTAAGTAGTGGTCAAAAATTTAATCTTTATATAGATGAAAAGCATCCGCTGAGGAGATCAATTGGTTACCAAAAAATAGTGATTCTGCAGTTAAGTGATGACACACAACTAACGGAAAAGGGCAACTTTTCCTTTCTAAATATGATGAGGTCGTGATTATCGCTAATTTTCAATCATGATATCATCACTTAATCAATTTTAGTACATAAATTCAACACAATCATCCATCTTATACTGATAACGCAATAATTTATGCTCTTGAAAGCTCCATTACAATCTTTTGGTGCCTAGCTGGAAGTTGTTTTTTTTCTTTTAATTTTTTTTATCATATATTGTTTATAGATGAAGGCCATTAAGCTATGTTCAAGTCCCAAGCTTTACATAATTGTTTATAGAAAATAATGGCACAAATCAGAATAAGAAAATTTGTAAACACACAAGAAAAGTCATAATAGCAAAATCTCACGCAAAATAGCATTTCCACACCCTGCACACTGAGGTTTAATTATCCGTCCCTCATAGTCCTGCAGTGGGGTATAGATAATTCGTAGCTTCATGTAAAACTAATTAACATCTTATGTTGGCAGTTGGCACATACTTGTCACTATCCAAGCGGGATTCGCTACTTAATTAGCCTAACATTTTTTGACACCAATATATGCAATCAATGCATCTGGATCTGGTTTCCCCATTCATATTTCCAAAGCTTGCATGCTTTTTGGTTTCCTTGCCAATCACTGCATGGAACTATATATCTTACCATCATAGGGTATGCTTCTTTTTTAAGATCGCTTGTGGTACTCTTCTGGTACATACATATGCTTTCTGTAACGTCTGGTCATTTGCAGGATCAACGACTGTCCTTACATATCAACACAAGATTTTATAGTGTGCTTTGTCCTACTCACACATTTCCTGAGAAATTTTCTAGAAGATCACTCATCCCAAGATTAATATTGTTCCAAGTCAAGCACGCTTAAATGTGGAGTTCTTATGTTATAGGCTACCAAAAAGTAGATGCACTTTATTGGTATAGGTAGTACCTATTAAATCCTTTTAAGTTATACTCAACTATATAGTCTCATACATGCGTCTCTGGATCCCCTGCACCTCTAGATATATTAATTAATGTTTAATTTATTATATTATAATTATAATATATTATACACAAAACAATTATATGATTTAATGTTTTATATCTTTAATTTTTATATTTAAATTTTGGAAAATGTGTTAGCAAGTATTAAGATATTGACTAAAAAAGAAAAGTAAAAATATATAATTAAAACTAAAGCATTTTCT
The DNA here is from genome assembly GCA_007407185.1 of Glycine tomentella. Classification (NCBI taxonomy): domain Eukaryota; kingdom Viridiplantae; phylum Streptophyta; class Magnoliopsida; order Fabales; family Fabaceae; genus Glycine; species Glycine tomentella. Next base: position 993,110 of record PYAF01005821.1, on the reverse strand, counting down.
ATAAATAAAAAATATAAAACTTACTCTATTCAATATTAAATTTGTTAAAGATTTAATTGGTATATATTAATGGTGTAAATATTTTTAATACCGCCAATCAATTACAAAATATCACATCTTTAAAAAGTTAAATCATTAATTGTGATTTTTTTTATTATGGTGTTATTCAAAGTAATCCTGTGGGAAGTAAGTAGTAAAAAATATTCTCCAAGACCATTAACACACACAAAATATATATTTTTTCCTAATACGATTTGTTTTATTCTCCATGCCAACATGTTGTGATCGTTTGATAGTGTAAAAAATGTTACATTAATAATATGTAATAGTAGCAATTAACCTCATTTTTTAAATAGTTAAAAAATTTGCTAATTCATTATTAAATATTCATTAAGAATATTGTACCGGCCACTTTAATTTATTTTCAAATGCCATTAAAGTAAAGCAATGAGTTAATGACATTAATTAAGACGTGCATTTAAAAATTTATTAATACCAAGGATCTTGTTAATTAATGTTTTTTCCCCACAAGTCATCTCTTTTAGAGGCCTGAGATACACTAAGACACTAAGGATATGTTTGGGAGAGGGACTTAGGAGGGGAAGGGAGGGAAATGAAAGATTTAGGAAGAATCATTCCCTTGTTTGCGAGTTTTAATTTTTGAGGGAAATGATTTGAGGATTTTTAAAACTCCTCTGAAACCCTTCAAACCCTATAAATTGTTGTCCCCCCTATTTGGGGGGTTTTTAGAAAGAAAAGTAACTAAAATTATTATCTTATATCAGCAGTGTTAATAAAATTACTATCCTACCATAATTAATGTAAAATATAAAATATATTAATTTTTTAAATAAGAAAAAAATTGTAAAAATTTCTTATTAACTCTCTATTTCCTTCTCTTAATATATTTTTAACTCCCAAACAAGAAGAAAGGAACTTCTCTCATTTTCCTCCCTTTCCTTCCTCTCCCTTCCCCTTTTCCTTTTCTTTTCCTCTTAACTCCCAGACAAAGCCTAAATCTAAATGTCACCGCTTTGAACCAATATTTGAACATTGATTGTTTGACGGTGGTCTATCTCTTACATGTCTCCGATCACAAACCGTTATTCTTTTCCCTCCATAATTTGTCATAACTTTATTCATTCAGTTTTTTTTAATTGTTGTTTATCGAATTCGACTTTCGAAACAATAAGTAATGGAAAATTAATTTCTTTCACTATATCCAAACCGTGTTGATGTTAATCTTCGCTCTTAGTACATTGGTTATAAAAAATACTAAAAAGATAATTTTTTTGTTAAAAATCATTTGAGAGTATATTTTAAAATAATTGAAGAATACATTTTTATAGTTAAAGTTTTTCCCCCTTTTCCACCTTCCTTTATTTAAACCACTATTTTCTTTCCACACACACAAAAAAACCCATCATTTCTCTTTCATCCTTTTAACCTCATATTTTCCTAATTAAATCAAATTATTTCTAAATGTCAATTATTTTTATTTGTTTAAATATTTGTCACCGTCCAAATTATTATAAGAACCCAAACCTATACTGAAGAGTGGAAGTTCCATGAGCATTTGAATCCATTGTTTAAGTAGGTCTAGGTCCCCTTCACTGCCCTACCACCATGGTTCTCCAACGCTTCCTCCTCGTGACCTACCCTGCCCAGAGTCACATAAACCCTGCCCTCCAACTCGCCAAGCGTCTCATCGCGATGGGCGCACACGTCACCATTCTCCTCACTCTCCACGTTTACCGCCGCATCTCCAACAAACCCACCATCCCCGGCCTCTCCTTCCTCCCCTTCTCCGACGGCTACGACGACGGCTTCGACGCCGTCCACGCAACCGACACGGACTTCATTCTCTACGAGTCCCAACTCAAACACCGCACCTCCGAGGTACTCTCCACTCTCATCCTCTCCAGCGCCAGCGAGGGCCGCCCTTTGACTTGCCTGCTCTACACCCTCCTCCTTCCCTGGGTTGCTGACGTGGCGCTCCAATTCAACCTCCCCACGGCGTTGCTCTGGGTCGAACCCGCCACGGTTTTCGATATTCTTTATCACTACTTTCACGGCTACGCCGATTACATCAACGACGAAGCCAAAGAGAACATTGTTCTTCCCGGATTGTCGTTTTCGCTTTCGCCACGCGACGTTCCGTCGTTTTTGTTGCTGTGGAAACCGAGTGTGTTTTCTTTTACTCTCCCGTCGTTTGAGAAACAGATTAAACAACTTGACCTAGAAACCAACCCAACGGTGCTTGTGAACAGCTTTGAAGCTTTGGAAAAAGAAGCGTTGAGGGCCGTTGATAAGATCAACATGATCCCCATTGGGCCGTTGATTCCTTCAGCGTTCTTGGACGGGAATGACCCAACTGATACTTCGTTTGGTGGGGACATTTTTCAAGTCTCAAATGATTACGTTGAATGGCTTGACTCAAAGGAAGAGAATTCGGTGGTTTACGTTTCATTTGGTAGCTACTTTGAGTTGTCCAAGAGACAAATGATGGAAATTGCACGTGGGTTATTAGATTGTGGACGTCCATTCTTGTGGGTCATTAGAGAAAAGGTAATTAATGGAAAAAAACTAGAGGAGGAGGAGGAGGAGCTATGTTGTTTCAGAGAGGAATTGGAGAAGTGGGGTAAGATAGTGACATGGTGTTCTCAGGTGGAGGTTCTTTCGCATTCTTCTGTGGGTTGTTTTTTAACACACTGTGGGTGGAATTCGACCATGGAAAGCCTTGTTTCTGGGGTTCCAATGGTGGCGTTTCCTCAGTGGTCGGATCAGATGACCAATGCGAAGCTCATAGAAGATGTGTGGAAGATAGGGGTGAGAGTGGATCATCAAGTGAACGCAAATGGGATAGTTGAAGGAAAGGAAATTGAGACATGTTTGGATGTGGTGATGGGGAGTGGAGACAGAGCAAGTGAATTAAGAAAGAATGCTAAGAAATGGATGGTTTTGGCTAGGGATGCTGCGAAAGAAGGTGGCTCTTCAGAGAAGAATCTGAGGGCATTTGTCGATGATGTTAGACAAAAATTTATGCTACACATGTGGGTTAAAATTAATTAAGTTCGTGCCTAACTGTAGTAAGCTGTAATGTGTTATTATATGCTTATGATGCATGGCTTCAAACTTTGAAAGATGAACTGAAACTTTTTAGAAATTATCAGTCAGTTAATAAAAATTTGCGTAAATGGAATATCTTGAATAATCACATTTGCGTGTTGCTAAAAAATGAGTGGTTACCTTGCGTTAGATGGTGGATGACATATAACTGTCCATGTCTACATACGTTGCCCTTCGTCAAGGATTATTGTTACATTGTTGCTTTATACTCCCTTCATTTCTTTTTATTTGTATTTTAAAAAAATTATATGAAAATCAAGAAATATAATTATTTTTTCTTGATCCTCAAAAGATAATTAATTATGAAATTTCTTATTTTACTCATTTTCATTTATACACTTGACATCATATGTAAATTAAATATAAATTAGGTGAAATGTAAGAATGTATTTGACAAAAGAATAGTTAATGTTATTTGATAAATAACTACAAATATTTTTTTTTCTTCATAAATTCCACAATTAAAAAGGAATGAAAAGAGTATATTTTTTGATAGTATTTAATCTATTTTTTTTTTTCGTTTTTTGACTTTTTTTTTTCTCTTAGAAATGGGAACTTAGATTAAGCATATTTTATAAAAAGAAATCTCTTAGTTGAAAACCTACTAATCACCTTAATTTTAATAGCAAAAAAGGATAATTTAAAACAAAAATCGAGTGTTTTTTTTTTTATTTTTAAAAATGATTTTCTTTTCTTTTCTCTCGTCCCCATTTATCTCCTTGCTCTCTATTGAGTAATCTTTTTTAAGATACAAGAAACAAAAATTGTCAAACAATTTATATTTCTTGTTTTAAAAAAATATTAGTTTGATAAACTAAATACAACTTTAATTCATTTTATAGTAGTAGATTTGCATTAAAATTACTAAAATTATTTAAGAATTATACAGGTCGGTTTAGTTGGAGTTTTAAAAACCAAAAATATGAACCAATCATTTGATGCATGACTCGACAGTTGAAAGATGAGCAGGAATAAAAGATCAATCAATCGATGAATCCCTTAATGGCCTACTGCAGTAAAGCGTACGTACGTGTGAGTGTGTGACTAACAATTGTGTTGGAGCATTGTGGTATATATATGGATGAGTTTTTCTAGCATGTTTTTTTTAAGGAATTCTCGCATGTTTTTTATGCCTACAATTGGTCCTCGATTTTTAAGACTAGGCAAGGCAATATATGTGTTGTTCACACCGCCCGTACATTATCACAATCAATTACAAATCACGAATTCATCATTCATAAATTATGATCTATGAACATATATAAACATTAATAAATTAAGTTTGAGACACGTGAATTTAAACTATTCTTAAAGATTTATTTACCTAATAAATAAGCAAGTCCTCAATAATATAATAAACTCATCCTATTGAATTTTTAGTGAGACTAATTCAAAAACTCACACAAAGAAAATGATAAGATCGGGGAGATATTAATATTTAAAAAGTTATATTTATAATAAAACTCACTTGGAATTAATTTAAGAATTGGACGAGACTTCGTAAAAAAAATCAACTCAACACTATTAAGGGTCTGTTTGAATATAAATTTTTTTAGAAGTACTTTTAGAAGAAGAAAGTAATAAATAAAAAATGAAATTAATTTCTCTATAAATTAAAATGAAATTTTCATCCGCTCATTTGTAGATGTCATCTCATCTTTTAGAGAAACTATATTAATGAGTTTCTAAAAATTAGTAAATGGAGAGTTTTGTGTAAAAACTTATCTCATTTTTTTTCTTATTATCCTTTTTTAGAAGTATTTGTAAAGAAGTTTATTCAAACAGATCTTAAGTCTAAGATAATTATCTCTTTTGATGACCAATAAATAATTTTAAAATATATTTTCTAAATTATTTAATCACAGTTATTTAGAAAAACTCTTTCTTGCATCAAAAGCTCAATTTTATTTTTTGTCCATACACCTATTTTTCACCCAATCAGTTTTTTTATCACTGCAAAGGAGAGACTCTTTCTTGCATTAAAAGTTCACTTTTTTTTTTAAATTCATATTAATATATCAACTTAGGAAAGATGTTGAATATATTACAAAAAAGGAAATATGTTATCATTAAATTAAATTTTCATCAGTTAACAACGAACATTTTAATCTAATTTATTTGTTTAAATAAAATGTATAAATATTATAAATCTTTCTTTATTATTTTCGATTCCTTAAAATAAAAAAATAGGAAAAAAAATTAAGCATTATCAGTCAATTTAAAAAATGGAATGAGTGAAGGGGAGAAAGGGAAGGAAAAGGTAATGGAATCAATTCCTTCTATTAATATTTTTAACAAAAATAATAAATTAATATTTGTTGATAAAAATATAATATTAATTTTTTAAAATTTGTACACAGTAATACAACACTATAAACAATTTTTTAGGTTTAAATACCTTTTTGATTACTTTAAATTATTATTTTTTATTTTAGTTATTGTAAAATATGTTTATTTTACTTTTTATCCTTAAAATACTTTAAATAACAAATTTTTATTATTTCAAATACTACCTAAAAAAGAAAAAAATTACATGAAGTTTTTTCACAAAACCAAAATAAAAAAAGCTAAATTATAAAAAAAAATATTTAAGTTTTTGTTTTTGTTTTTTTGTTTTTATCATACGCCGTTATAAACCAATTTAATAAAGTTAGTATAATTTAATCGTACAGTAACGGTGACGAGGCCGAGTAACCGCAACTTCGCTACGCAGCTTGTTTTGTGTTTATTTGATTTTTTTATTGGTTAAAGTAGATTTCAAAGTATGACACGGCACCGTCTTCTCAGCAAAAAGAACCAAACAAAAAACACTGCCTCATCCATCTCTTCGTGTTCCGTTCTTTTAGCGTAGCACCTTACTACAGCTTTGCTACTACTACAAACCTTCTTCCCTCTCTTCTCCATAACACTTCCCACCAACCCATCTGCATTAACTTTTAAGCTCAACACCCCTCTCTCTCACAAACACTTCTCCCAACCCTAATGTCTCTCCCCACAACCCTACTTTCTCTCTTCCTTCTCTTCACGATCACCGTAGTGACCGCCGATGACGCCGCGGTGATGTCGAATTTTCTCAAATCCCTCACTCCACCGCCCTCGGGCTGGTCTCTAACAACCCCATTCTGTCAATGGAAGGGAATCCAATGCGATTCTTCTAGCCACGTTACCAGCATAAGCCTCGCTTCGCAGTCCCTCACCGGAACACTCCCCTCGGATCTCAATTCCCTCTCTCAACTCCGCACTCTCTCCCTCCAAGACAATTCCCTCACCGGCACCCTCCCTTCTCTCTCCAACCTTTCTTTCCTCCAAACCCTGTATTTCAACCGCAACAACTTCACCTCCGTGGCCCCCACCGCCTTCGCCTCCCTAACCTCCCTCCAAACCCTCAGCCTCGGCTCCAACCCTACTCTCCAACCCTGGTCCTTCCCCACCGACCTCACTTCCTCCGCTAACCTAATCGACCTCGACCTCGCCACCGTAACCCTCACCGGTCCCTTGCCGGACATTTTCGACAAATTCCCTTCCCTTCAACACCTTCGCCTCTCTTACAACAACCTCACCGGCAATTTACCCGCCTCTTTTGCCGCCGCCAACAATCTCGAAACGCTCTGGCTCAACAACCAGGCCGCCGGCTTGTCCGGTACCCTCCTGGTCCTCTCCAACATGACAGCATTAAACCAGGCCTGGCTCAATAAGAACCAGTTCACCGGTTCCATACCGGATTTATCGCAATGCACGGCTTTGTCTGACTTGCAACTTAGGGATAACCAGTTAACTGGTGAGGTTCCTGCTTCATTGACGAGTCTTCCGAGTTTGAAGAAAGTTTCTCTGGATAATAATGAACTTCAGGGGCCTGTGCCCGTGTTTGGGAAAGGTGTGAATGTTACTCTCGATGGGATTAATAGTTTTTGTCTTGACACTCCTGGGAATTGTGATCCCAGGGTGATGGTTTTGCTGCAGATTGCCGAGGCATTCGGGTATCCGATTCGGTTGGCGGAGTCGTGGAAGGGGAATGATCCGTGTGATGGTTGGAACTATGTTGTGTGTGCTGCCGGAAAGATTATTACTGTCAATTTCGAGAAACAGGGTTTGCAGGGTACCATCTCCCCTGCATTTGCCAATTTGACTGACTTGAGGACTTTGTTTCTCAATGGGAATAATTTGACCGGTTCTATTCCTGATAGTTTGATTACTTTGCCTCAGCTTCAGACTCTTGATGTGTCTGACAACAACCTCTCTGGATTGGTTCCTAAGTTCCCGCCAAAGGTGAAGTTGGTGACTGCGGGAAATGCATTGCTTGGGAAACCCCTTAGTCCTGGAGGTGGACCAAGTGGAACTACTCCTTCTGGTTCTTCGACCGGTGGAAGTGGTGGTGAATCCTCAAAGGATAATTCTTCGGTGTCGCCGGGTTGGATTGCCGGTATAGTTGTTATTGTGTTGTTTTTCATTGCAGTGGTGTTGTTTGTGTCTTGGAAGTGTTTTGTCAACAAGCTGCAGGGGAAGTTCAGTAGGGTTAATGGTCGGGAGAATGGGAAAGGAGGCTTTAAACTTGATGCTGTCCATGTTTCTAATGGATGTGGTGGTGTTCCAGTTGAGTTGCAAAGCCAGAGCAGTGGTGATCGCAGTGACCTTCATGGTTTAGATGGTCCAACGTTTTCTATCCATATTCTTCGACAAGTGACAAATAATTTCAGTGAGGAGAACATTTTAGGCAGGGGAGGGTTTGGAGTAGTTTATAAGGGGGAGTTGCATGATGGAACAAAAATTGCTGTTAAGAGGATGGAATCTGTTGCAATGGGGAACAAAGGACTGAAAGAGTTCGAAGCAGAGATTGCAGTTCTTAGTAAAGTTAGGCATAGACATTTGGTTGCTCTTCTAGGGTATTGCATCAATGGCAATGAAAGGCTTTTGGTGTATGAGTATATGCCTCAAGGTACGTTAACACAGCACCTGTTTGAGTGGCAGGAGCATGGGTATGCTCCTTTGACTTGGAAACAAAGGGTAGTAATAGCTTTGGATGTAGCGCGTGGGGTGGAATACTTGCATAGTTTAGCTCAGCAAAGCTTCATTCATAGAGACTTAAAACCCTCAAACATACTACTAGGAGATGACATGAGAGCAAAGGTTGCTGATTTTGGGTTGGTTAAAAATGCACCAGATGGGAAGTATTCTGTTGAGACACGGTTGGCTGGAACATTTGGATATCTTGCACCTGAGTATGCAGGTACAAAAAGCCTTTGATTTTAGTTTTGTACAATTGTGCCTTAATTTTGAAGTTCATATTTTATATGCTCGTATTTGGTGGTTATAGCTGTTGGTTATTACTTCAATATCATGCTTTGGTGTTCAGCAAATTTAAGTAGTTCACCAGAGTAACCCGCTCACATACAAAAAAAAAAAAGTAGAAAGAGTTAAAGGGAAAATAATTGATACTCAATTCCTAGATACATGGCTACTTCAAAAAAATTTGTGGTTATTTCTTTGCAATGTTATATTTTGCCTGTTTCACGTGTTTTGTTGAGTTGGGTGGGGGGTTTTCTGCATAGTTCTTGGTGGTTGATGCCTCAAGATATGTTGAGCCATTTTTAGACAGTTTACCAGACTCTGTCTCCCAATTATCCTTTATGATGTGATGAACACTCTGGTTGCATTAAATCTTTGATTGCTGTATATTGTCATGGGCTTAGGTGGTAGTTCTCTATGGCAACTAACACTGTTGTGGAATTTATCCTTCCATCCCATTTCCTTGGTGGCTCGGTGCGTTGACACATCTTTTGTTAAAACTTTTGATCAGTGCTGTTTTTATCCTTTTAGCATCAAAGACTTTTGCAAGCATAAAACTTCCTAAAATGTTGCATTGAATGTGATTAGATGGCATTTGATTAGTGCTAGTCTATTTGTTTAATGTTACTCTGTTTCTTGCCAGCTACTGGAAGAGTGACAACCAAAGTGGATGTTTATGCATTTGGAGTAGTTCTGATGGAACTTATCACCGGTAGAAAGGCATTGGATGATACTGTGCCAGATGAAAGGTCTCACTTGGTTACATGGTTCCGTAGGGTACTAATTAACAAGGAAAACATTCCAAAGGCAATTGATCAAATTCTCAATCCAGATGAGGAAACCATGGGGAGCATATATACAGTGGCCGAGCTCGCAGGCCATTGCACTGCTCGCGAACCATACCAAAGGCCGGATATGGGTCATGCAGTGAACGTCTTGGTTCCTCTTGTGGAGCAATGGAAACCTACTAGCCACGATGAAGAAGAGGACGGATCTGGCGGTGACCTTCATATGAGCCTTCCTCAAGCTCTACGAAGGTGGCAAGCCAATGAAGGCACTTCTTCAATATTTAATGACATTTCCATCTCACAAACCCAATCAAGCATCGCCTCTAAACCTGCAGGGTTTGCAGACTCGTTTGATTCAATGGATTGCCGTTAACCAAATTGATAAACGAGACAACTATCCAAGGGCATCTTAGTCCATAGGATAGTGGAAGGTTTAGTTGCGAATACCGAAGAAAACCAGAGGTTGTAAAGCTGTTTTGATCTATTAGCGTCGCCAATTTCTTTGTAATTATTTATTATTGTTCAAAATGTCATTTTTATGGTGTTCTTAAAATCTCCTCATCTGAACTAAACCTGGATCTTTTGGTTTGGCGTTCTTTATTGATTCTTTTTAAGCCGATGGATGGGTTTTTAAGGATGGTTATTGGTTGGGGTACCTGATAGTGAGGATGATTATTTTATTTTATTTTTTTAGGAAGGGAAGGACTATACATTTATTAATTGTATTTTATTCTTTATTATCCCTTTTTGAATCAGAAGTATATTTATCGCATGTGCCATAAACTTTCTTCTGTGCCCATTATGCATCTATTTCAACTCTCCATTCACCTATAAGGTCTAGTGTGTGTATAAATCATTTCCACTCGACACCTTACAAATAAATGGAGCAATATGTTCGCTGGTCAAATGAATAATGAGACCACTTGCCCGGAATTTATGATGTGTAGTTAGGAAACTTTGAAACACACTTTGTAGGATATACGAAACGAAATCTACAAAATTGTTAAAGCAATTGAGTTGGATGAGGTGGTTAGATAGTCTTTATGTAAATACTAGTAGTTCCAATATTTAAATCCTTAACATGGTTGGTAAAGTCTAGCTAAGGTTTTATACCTCCATTTTGGAACTAAAATCAAGCCTTTTTTATCCTTACCTTAACTTTCGGGGAGGAAGCACCACTTGAACAATCATCTAATTGCTGGCGATAGAAAGAGATATGGAAATATACTGAATAAAAAGATTTTTTTAAAAAAAAAAATACATAAATACATTGTGGTGATTCAAAGTACTGAATAAATTTAATATTTTGAAAATGGATACATAATCTTAAAATTTGGGTTGGTGATGGGGTGATTTTAATTTCACATGATGAGCCTATACAGTACGTGACCGCACATATGGTGATTCAAAGCTCAGCAGATGGATAGATAATTTTCGCAACAAAGCACATGTTAATGGTCATGGGTACTGATTCATGTCTTCTTTATTGTGGTTACGTATGCCGTATCCATGTTAAGTTGCCCACCACATTCTAGATGCGTTTTTTACCTATTGCCAAAAATATAGGGCAGATTGAGCAGTTGAAAATAATTGAATTGGCAATGATAATAGAGATCCAATTATATGAAAGAGAACTGACCAGAAAAAAAAATTCATAACTAAGAAAATTCCAATTGTTAGATTAGTTCGTTACCTTTTAATTTATTGTGCATGCTGGTTTTTATTAGAACGTGAACACCAGGTTAGCATAACAAGTGTGGAATGCCATGTGCTTAGGGTCAGTGGAGGTTCGATGGATCCTCCAAATTTCAATTGCAATTAGTGCTTAGTAGGTAACAAGATGGCTCCCTCAGGAAGATATTATTGGATAGACTATGCTCCCTGTTTCACCATATAAAATGGAGTTTGACTCTTTTAATATCACCGCTTAGTGTATTGTTATCATAGCATAAGTTAATTGGTATACTATTAACGACCGCTAATGATATCAACCAAGGAATAATACAATGATGGGTAAAAATTTCAGCTGCTTCATCTCTGCCAGACACAAGCAAGAGCCATACAATAACTACATCTTGAGAGTCAATAGAACAAAGCTCTTAAACGCGAACGACACGTTGTTGCTGGCTCTAGCTTATATTGCAGATGCCGTATTCATTTTCCCGGCAATAAGTTTTTAGAGTTGTTCAAATTTTGATTGGAAGTCATTAATTTTTTTACTAATGACCATAAATTATATATTTTCAAGGATTCACTTGTTTTTCTTTTCTTTTTAGGAGCAATGATTCAATTGTTTGATTGAGAGTATTTTTAATGAGAATATTTATGAGTTATTTAATTTTAAGTAAAATTATTTAATTTTTTTAACGGAAGCATATGACTTGGAATTACTTATATAAACCATTGTTGTTTATATAAATAATTATTGTTTAATAATATTATATCATAAATAACATATTTTTAAGTATAATAATATTTATAAAATTAATTTAAATGCTCGCTTTAACAATCTTATCATTAAAATAATTTTTTGTTTAAAATACTTAAATCTATATATAAAATTGTAAGATCCACAAAATTATAATAAATAACTATACATTATAAATATTCTAATGAGCTTAGTTTACTTTTCGTTTGAGAGGCCATAGTATTGATTTCAAACTAAAGCTATCAACGCAACTTATTGTATTGGAAGTAGAAAAAAAATGACAAAAAGGAATTAACAAAACAAAACTATGTTTCAAGGAAAAATTACAAACAATAATTTATACAAATTTTATGTTTCATACAATAGAAGAAACCAATATCTTAAGAAATAAGGACAAGGAACAAAACTATGCTAAGAATCTTGATGGTTGAACCAGCCATTTCAGAAAATGTAAATACAAACTTCGATTCTCGAATTGTAGAGCCATGATATGTTGCGTTATTTATAAATGAATTGTTGTAATTTGTAAAACAATTATATTTATGTTTGAGGACGAGTCAATTAGTTATGTTTGACAAACTATTTCAATTAGTTTTTATTTTATTTTCATTAATTAAAAATTTATTTAACTATTTGGTAAACAAATATTTTAAAATAGTTTTTAGCATTTTTTAGTATCTTTTAGTATTTTTTTAAAATGTTACTTGAAGTAACATTTTTTAAAATATTAACTTCTAATTTCTAGTTCTTTAATTTTATTCTCTTTATATCCTTAAAATATTTATTCAATTTATTTATTACATTTTTTAAATGTTACTTATGTTCTTTTATTTTTTCTAACCAATTCAACAACTATTTTAACGGAATATTTATAATTTAATAAAACTTGAAAGTTTTTTATTACTCATCTTCAACTTTCAATTACCAACTAATTTTTTAAGTTTCAATGAACTTTTTAACTTTTTAGTTAACTTTTGCAAATTACATGTTTCTTTCTTGGCATATGACAAAGCTAAACAATATTTCTTGCGTGTTTAATTGTTTTAAATTGAAATAGGAAGTGAGCATTTCCTAATATCTTAGCTCGAAATATCTCTTTCATATATTTGTTGAGGTTTATGGTAAAATTAAGAGGAGAAAGAAAAATGAAGTGGAGTAAGGTCTTCTTTGAAATTATTTTTTAATTTCAAAACCTGTTTTCAATATAATTTTTAGCTTTGTTTTCAGTATAGTTTCAAAATAAAAAAAAAACATTTGGTAAAATTCAAAAATAGTTTTTATTTTATCAAAAAATGTTCATAAAATATTAGCATTTGTCAATTGCATATGAGTAAATTACACTTATATCTCCTGTTTTACTCAAATTTTACTTGATACCTCTCCCTTTTTCACATTACTTTTATCCCATTATGTTAAAGCCGTTAAGTCGTTAACTAAAGTTAATTAAAATATATGAATAGACGAAATTGTTCTTATATTTTAATTGTAAACTCCAAATTATCTCCTTCCAATTAGTTTCAGAATTTAGGTTTCACATTTCATTCCTCTTTCCCATTCATAAGTATTGTTCATCTTCCTCTTATTGACGAGTACTTCTTTAGTGTTCATAGGGTGCGAGCTCCTCTTCCTCTCACGACGTTCACATTTCATTCCTCTTCACCATTCGCAAGTTCTTCACTGTTTCTCTTCCCGTTCATGAGTTCTCCATTATTCCTCTTCCAGTTCGCGAGTTCTCCATTATTCCTCTGTTTCTCTTCATGTTCCACGATTTCTGTTTACACTAGGATTCTGTTTGTAGGTAACTATTGAACCTTGTATATAAATTACTTTTTAAGAATATTTATTTAATTTTGATTGTTTATTGTGAATTATTTCTGAATGGGGTTTTAATGAGAGACCAGTTTGGGACCACTTATGATATTTAAAATCATTTGTTTATTATTGTTGATTAAAATAGTGTTGATATTTGAGACCACATGAAACACAATAGATGAACTGAAAATCATTTGTTTATTATTCTTGATTAAAATAGTGTTAATGTTTAGGACCACATGAACACAAATACATGAGCAAAACACTAAATTTGAAGCAAAGGACCATACTCAATCAGAGAACAAAATTGAACTAAAAAATTAAAGAAGAAGAAAAAGGAAGAATGTTAACATTGCGTACCAAGAATGTGAGTTCACGTCTAACAAAAAGTTGAGTTCACGTCCAATTAGAGAAAAAACAAAAAGAAACAAGAGCCTTAAAATATTTTCAGGTTGAGAGGAAGAAGATATATGACCAGCATGTGCTTACTTTTTGTTAGATTATTAAACAGTGTTTAGGACAGACAGAATCTGGGTGTAATGTGAGTTAAACAATTAAGAGATTTTTTGTAGGATACAAAAAGAAAGGAGTATCAAATGAAATTTAAACAAAATACAGGAAATATACGGATGTAATTTGCTCATCGCAAAAAATTGTTTTATTTATGAAAATATCTTAAGTTCCAAAACAAGAGTAGAAAAGTAATTTTTAAAAGACATTTTTTTTCAGCACTGCAACTGTAGGAACAAGTTTTATAATACAAATGTCTTGAAAATCTTTCTAATACTTAATGAAAAATATTAAATAAAAATAAAAGTATTTGTTTAATGTTTTAAAAACTGTAAAAAACATTCACATACTTTCTTTATTTAATAAGAGGAGGATGGAGGAATTAGAATTATTCAATTTCTTTTATTAAAATATAACGAATCCACAGCAAATTTACAGTAGTACTTTGTTTTATAAAAAATACTGATTGGATGAAGCAGAGAGGATAGAGGAAGATGTCAATAAGTCATAAATGTGTCATTAATACATTTAAATAACTCTTTTTTACAAAGGGAAGAAATGCGTACATTTTAACATTTAAATTGCTATTACTTTCCTTTTTTTTTTTACGAAAAAAGGGTGAAACGCCCAAATAAATCATCACAAATAAAATAAGGAAGGAGAAAATAAATTTAAATAATGATCACAAATAAATTTTGTATAAATACAAATAAAATATAAGATAATAAATATAGATCAATCCGTGAAACAATTTGTGGAAGAGCAAAATTAGAGAAAAAAAAAATCGAAGAAGCAAATTTCGCGATATTATAAAACTTTAGAGATAAAAAAAACAATAGTAAAAAAATTCATGATAAATAATACAGTATATTATAATCCTAATCTTTAGTTTTAATACAATTGTTAAAAAAATTCATGATAAATAATATATTATAATTATAATCTTTAATTTTAATTGAACCAAATCACATCATACAAGCAAGTGATATTTGATGAAACTAGTTTATAAACTCTCCTAGTCATTCCAAAAACACTTTGTTGAAGTTGTACTTTCCATGAAGAGCATCGATCCTTACCAAGTTAATATACATTACTAACATTAAAGAATTTGCTGCAAGAACTTTTTGTTAGTAACAGAAAGTGTAAACTGGTTTGAAGAAAATGTGAGATTGCAGGATACTGTGAGATAGCAGGATACTATCAGTAACTAGTTGGATTGGAAAATGTTGTATCCAGCTGTAAATCACCCATTCCATTATTGGAAGGAAATATTCCGCATGAGCCAAACTATGCGAGAATGACATGGTGAAAATTGATAAAGGTAAAGAGAAAGTGGAGCTCAGAAAGGTGTCATTCTTCACCAAGAAGAGCTATTTACAAAGCAACTATATTACTTTTGCAGGAACAGTGGCAAAGTTGCTACGTTTGGGAAAATAAAATCCCTTAATGCCACATCCAACAAATTAATTGCCAGAATGTCATGCGACATAGTTTGCTCCACTTCTAAGCAAAATTAGAGGGACACGTGGCGATGCACGATTGGCTGGACAGAAAGGCGCGGACATGCACAAAATTTGCTGGAAAGACTTGTAAATACGTGGCATCGCCTGTCAGCGTTGAACACATGTCATGAAGGCACATTTGGTTGACACTCCCAGCGAATTACGTGGCATATGCCACATGTCAGCTCCCCATTAAATAATCAATATTTAAAATTTCAAAATTGTGTATAAACTTCAAACGGTCATAATTTTTGATTGAAATGTCCGATTGAGACGAAATCGGTGGCCAAACGTTTGAAATTGAGAGAGGAAGCCAAAGGGAATTTGGTCAAAATTATTTTCCAAAAAAAGCCTCTAAATACCTCAAAATTAGGATTTAAGATTCAATCAAACACTGAACCTCAACCTTCCTTCCATAACCTTCCTTCCATATCAGTGCCAAACCTAAAGAGGGCTGCGACAGTAATGAGAACAGTGACAAACGTGGGAAATATTACTGCAGTCTACAAAGCTCTAGTGAAAGTTCCACATGGCATAAAAGTTAGAGTTGAACCTCAAACTTTAGTTTCAATTTAGATGTACGAATCCTTAACTTTAGTGTCAGTTTCCTGTCAACTCAAAAATTTCATTGAGATTACAAATTTGGGAGCCTAACATGGACAGGTGGCAAGTATTTTGTGAGGACCCCAATAGCTCTGAGGACTATACTGTTTGAATGAATAATAAGCGGATTTTATATGAATTAATGAGCTTGATTGGTCAACAAACTATGTAAGTTCTTGTTTGGAGTTATACTAAACATAGCATATTCTTTGGTGAGAACATGCAGCACTACGTACAAAAGGAGGATACGATACTCAACTATAGATAAACTTGCTACACATTATCAGTCTTTTTTTTTTTTACTATAGATACGCAAGGCAGTAACAACATAAGAATTATTAAAAAGGCAGTTAGTGAAGTTAAAAATTATAATAAATTCTGTTTACTTCCGTTCCTTTACAATATAACTCGCAAACAAGGTTAATGGAGTTCTGTTCCATTACCTTATTATTCTTCCAGACAAAAGATAAGAGAAACAAGCTAACATTACTACAACGTTTTAAGAAGCATATAACCTACGAAGAAAATCAAGATAAATAAATAGATGGTACAAATTTGCATGTATTTGGATATCCATCGACGTCATACATTTCGATCAAAATTCACGTTTTGGACATAAAAGCAACTCTTCGTGGCTTCAGATAATGCGTGTCGTGGAGCAGAGGATGCAAAACCAAACATGCAGAAAAGTAAGCTTGCAGAATGACACTTATGATGGAGCACCAAGATATGAGGCAAGTCGTAAAATATCACTAAATATTCCACCAGCTGTGACTTGAGCACCAGCTCCTGGCCCACGAACTATCAGAGGCTGATCCTTATACCTTCGTGTTGTAAATGCAATAATGTTATCTGACCCAGACAATTGCGCAAACGGATGATCCTTCTTGTATCTTCGCAGCTCTACCATTCCTTTTTTATTAGTCACGTCCACCACGCCAACGTATCTCAAGACCTTCAGAGTGCAAATATAACAATCTCAGTTGTGTGTGGAGGACATGAAAAATATACGTATTTAATGGACATGATAATATACATATATGAGATGTCATCATGAAAAATATACGTTTATGTAGTCCAGGTCTCCAGGACACAAACAGGAGACCGCAAGGCAAACCCAACATAAATCAATTGTCATACTTTTACTTGAAATCAAGGTTTATATGGAAATCTAGGTTTCTTGAAATATATAATAAGCATCCTTCCATCAAGTTCGAGAATCTTCATTAACCAACAAATTGAAGATTTGATATGCAAAAGTTTGATGTTTTGGTATGTCATCAGTCTAATCAGAAAATTCCTAGCCCACCTGCTGCGTCTCAAATAAGTACTATATGTTTCTGTGTCATGCACTATGCAGAATTAAAATAAATATATAACAAACTAAGGATGCCTAATATGTAAGGTAATTTTTTATTTTCCTTTTCTGTTTTCACTAAAAATTATAAAACGCCCCCTTTTCAACATTACATGTACATATGAAAATAAAGTAGCATTTTTTTTTTTAATTTTTGTATGGAAACAAAACAAACCCTAAGATATTCTATGCATGAATTATGCATGTATGAAGCAGTTGGTAGAGCTATTCTATTAGATACTTTAACATAGAATTAATACTGTCTTAGAGTTCACTCACTTCCCCAGCATTCTCAGCATCTTCTTGTTTCTTTGTGAACTCCTGATCAAATTTTGGTAGCTCTTGCATAAACTCCTGAGCTGATGCACAAACCTGCACAAAATCATCAAAACATCTATGTCAATCAAAACACTGCATACTAAAACTAAAAACTGCATAATCAATAGAAATTGGTTCTTACTCGTAGTGGTTCTGGCACAAGGCTTTCAACTGGAATATTAGACAGTTCTAGCTTTAAACCCGACTCCCTAGCAAGAATTATCACCTGTAGAGGCAAAACAGCTTCAGGATGTTGAATATAAACCAGATTACATGAAGCATGAATATGCTAACATGAACGAAGATTGACATTGTGATTAGCCTACATGTTCCAATTAGTTGCAGAAACAAACAAGCCTTCCAATTAGTTACAACAACAACCAAACATTTTCCTACTAAGTGGAGTCAACTACATATATATTTCACAATAAAAAAACTATGTACCCTATTCCCTAGAGGCTCATCGCTACGCGAAGGTAAGGAAGACGGATATTATACGCAACCTTATCATTGCATATGCAAAGAGGCTGTTTTCGGATTCGAATCCATGACTAACAAGTCACCAAGGTGGAGGGATATGTACTTCATAATAAATAAATAAAAAAATACTTACCAATATATTTATTTATTTCTACATTTTAAATTTAAAATTAGGACATTTGCTCAACACAAATTGTGTATTGGCACCAAAGAGGACTATTGATGATAATAATAATATTTCAATTGTGTATAGGCACAAAAGAGAAATATTAATAATATTATCAACTTTTGATTTGTGTTTTTAAATCATTAAAATGCTTTCAGCATCTCAACAATTGAAAATATCAAATTTGAGCATGAATCAAAATACTCGATAACTGGATAGGTAGATGTTGATCAAATTTAAATTCTAGTCTGCAACCGAATCCAAGCTTCAAAATGTTATTTCAAATCAGCCTCAAACATCTAGATATTTAATTTGGATATATTCCTTTAGATCATTTAAATTACAGACTACTCATAAATCCTAAACGAAATGGAAATTCAAAATATGTCTGCAGCATAAAGGAACTTTATTAACATTTGACAACAAAATTAGGTAAACATATACCATATTATAAATTCTACCTTTCTGGCAACATCTGTTCCAGACAGATCATCTCTTGGATCTGGCTCAGTATAACCTGCTTTCTTTGCTTCAGAAACTACGTCACTAAAAGCCCGGCCATCTTTAAAGTTATTAAATATGTAACTCAAAGTCCCACTGCAGAGTCAGAGGCAATGCCCATGGTGAATGGTCGAGATTAATGAATAATCCCTATATAGTCATTAATAATCCTCAAAATAACATTCTAATTATTTTTGTCTTCAGAATGGAAAAATTGCAAGAGGATGACAAATGAGACTGAATGCAAGATCTGAGAATTGACAGTGTCAAAACAAATTAAGACAAAAAAGAGAAATAACACAACAAAGCAAACCTAAAGATGCCTTCGATTTGTAATATTTTGTCTCCAGTTTCAAGGAGGCCACGTAAAGTGCTAACAATTGGAAGACCAGCTCCAACAGTTGCTTCATAGAAGTAATGAGTATAGGATTGCCTTTGAAGAGCTCTTAACTTCAAATACTGGATATAGAGAGCATAGATGGGAAAAAGCTCAAACATTAGTAGTAAGTAGACTACAGAGTAACCAACATAGCATGAGTACTAGCAAGCAACAACTGCTGAAGCTTAAATAAAACAGTTTCAAAATTATGAAAAATATTATTAAAACATGTCTTCAAAGTACTTGTTCTATCAGAAAGCATGAACCCAAGTCAACGCCTACTGTTGTTCAGCATTCCAGTTTATGCTAAACATAAAGTTTGATCTATATGTTAATAACTAAACTATGAAACATCACTTGGCGTAAAAGCAATAAATTTCCAAATAGCTAAATATAATGGAAGATGACAAGAGAACAAGTTGCAGACTGGTTGAGATTAAGTAACAAGCTTATACGTATAAATCATTCCATTTTATTCTCAGATTAATTATTTGAATTCCTCATTCCTCAGCATGAGATCCTGTTAGAACAATTGTGCCACTAGTCAACAGAGTTCAGTGAACCAGGGTTTAGAGAGAGAGAGTAACAGAGAAAAGAGTGAGAAAATTATTTAAAACTGAAATGATGCATTGAGTCATTAATTTTATTGGCTCCATAGTCTTGTATAGTGAACTTTAGCTTGCACTTCAATAACCAGCCTATCACTTTGAAATTTACCCTGACTGAATACTATGCTGAGTCTGACTCAGCTAACTACAGGTTAGTGAGAGCTGTATAACTGCTGGACGATAAAATTACAGTTACTCGGGTACTAGCAAATATGATAGCTGCAAAACAGTCAAAGAAATTCAAAAGATGATATTTTGATTTTAAAAAAGAATTAATGATAGAATTAAGAGTAAAAGCTGCCTATCCAAACTCCCTAATATTGATAATATGGTGATGTGTATTCCCCTTTCCTTTAAATGAATTATTCTTTGATTTATGAAAAAAAAAAACAAATAAAAAAATAGGTTTGTAGTATCAAAATCCTACAGCATTGATTATAAGAGATAAGTCAACAACAAACACGAAAATGTTATCCATCAAAAGAACAATATGGATTACTTTACCTGATCAAGTGGTCCTGAATTTGCCTTCTTGTTAGGAGTAACTACATGTATTCCTTTGCGCAACCAGTCATAGTAATAGCCAGCAATGACAGAGTCAGCTGTGCAGTCCACTAATGCCGTGTTTGGTATAAAATGATTTCCATGTACATGTTGAACAAATTTTTCCATATTAGCCACTTCTCCCCTTTCATCTCGAAGTTCTCTCCATCTAGCTAAGTCAATGCCCCTGCAAGGAGAAATAATAGTATATAATGATTGAACAAAAACCAACTTCAATAATGCACTTATGCACATATTACCAAGCTCATAAAACCAACAAATCATAGGATGAATTTTGTTGATGTAGCTTCCTGACCACTGTATTAACCAATGAATTCCTCTTGCCAACAGATGAACTTGAAAATTGTAAGCAAGAGAGTTGTCAAACCAAAGTAGGAAGTCCAAAAATCACCCATATCAAGAAACACGGCTACCCAAAAGCAATCAGGTATTGCCTACATTTTGAGTTCATTCTATCTAGGAGACCTAATTACGTTACTATGGCTTACTTAAAACTATAATCTTCTTTCATCCAAATAACAATACATAAATGATATCTAATAAACAATAAAGCTTTCCAAAAAGGTAAAAGGAGTGAAGTGTAAAATGAAGTCCCCTTTCTCACATAAAAGGGCTCTTATAGTTATACAAGCAAGAAAGCCTAATTATCATTCAAAGAGACATTTCAGTCAGAGTGATTCAACTTACACATCACTAAGAAGCATTGACTTTGAACCAAGTATGCCCATTACACGCAAATCGATGTTGAATTCTTCTTTTAGGGTTGAGGCCTGCATTAAAAGAATTGTCATGTGAATTTGCCACATATTTCAATTCCAGAATGTTAACATGATAAAATGAAGTTACCCTACTATAGCATACCAGGAACATATTTAAACACGGAAATGTAAAATATTTGACAGGGATCAAATCTCTATAAAGAAATATTTACCAGTCAAAAAAGTCAGAAATAGAGATGCATAACAATGTTAGAGTTAGACAAGTAAATACCCCATACAAGAAAACTAATAATATTTACTAGAATTCTATAGAGTGAGTCTGAATCTGTTTTCTGTTATTGATTAATGAATCACTTATTACTATCTGATGGAAAATGAGTTTTATATACTAGAGCTACCTTGTCCTGCAAGCTTACAATAGAAACTTCAGCTGTCTACAGCTATTAAGAAGACTAACTAAATTTCAGTTAAGCCAATATTAACTGTGTTTTACTATTTAAGTCCTAGTTTACAATTTCTCTGATATTTTTATTTCCAATACTTGTTTCGAAAGCAATCATCTGAATTTTCTCTATCTTCTTGTATAATGATAAGAACCTTGGGAGATCTACACCACAAAAACTAGTCATTGTAGTTTAGAGAGCCAAGGGCCTTTTTTACATCCTAAACTTCAAATGTGAGACTCAAGTCTCATAACTTGCAATTGGATCCTAACATTCCATCTTGCTTTGCAGCCACAGGACCACACGGGCAGGCTGTGCACTAACCCTTTAACTAGTCCCAAGCAAAAACTACAATGCCAGCATCACCACCCATGCCGCTCATTTGTAGTTGAGAAACACAGTGGAAATATATGATATCAATTAGATAAAAACCTTGGAAGAACCACACAACAAAAAGTAGTCATTGTAGTTGGAGACCCCAAAGTCTTATATATAAAGACTACACTAGAATGTCGCACTTCCAATATGGTGGCACCTTTTTTACTTACATTTACAAACAAATAAATTCTTTTGAAAATGTATTTTAATCCATAAAACAATTACAAATGGTGCAGCTTCAACATAAAGAAAATTACCTGTTATTAAAATAAACTTTATTCTTCAATTATAGGCATTATTTCCTTGCAGTGGAATTTTAAATTAGAAAAAAAATAGTTAATTTCACACCAAGGATGATAAAAGGAAAAATACACACCAAAACATAAAAAAGGTAAAACCAAAATAACTATTTAGGCATACAAAAGTGTCTACAGAAACTGCACCTGATCCCTTAGCTGCTCAAGTAGTGTGCTCCCAATTAATCCAGGTCCAATAATGCCCATTGATATGGTGGTTCTTGAGAGATAAAATCTGGAATGGACAGCTCGTAAAGCCTTTATACAATCCTCTCGCTTAACAACAACAGTAATATTGTACTCAGAACAACCTTGGGCTATAGCACGGACATTTATATTGGCCTGTTTATCAAAACTAGTTTGAACATAAAACAAGCAAAAGGATATACAAAATACGCAAAAATCTCTAACCTAAGCAATATCTAAACATAATTTCCTAACCTTAGCCAATGCATTGAAAAGGGAGGCACTAACACCAGGAGTGCTTGCCATTTTTTGGCCAACAGCAGCCAGAATGCTACAATTTGGAATGACTGCAACCTGAGAGATGATTCATAACTTAGAATACAAAAAAGGTAATAAAATAAAAAGCTTTAAATTTTAGCATCATTCAGTCACATATGCTTATTTAAACAGAAGAAAGGAAATTACTCAGCTCTCAAGTTTCTACTTCATGATAATTAACAAACAAAAGAAATAAGCACATAAACTGATGGGAAAAAAAGAAGAGGAAGAAGAAGCATTCCATTTAACACAACTTTCACGTCCAAGTATCTTGTGAGGAAGAGACTATGCAATTCCTTTCGATTATCAAATACATTATTGCCACATTTCAGTAACAAAAAAGTAGCATGTCCCTAGTTAATATTTTATTGAACTATATCATGAACATCCTTACATCCAACCATCAAATACAACAATTGGTGAACAAATTCAAAGGTAACCCCCAAATTTTTGTGATAAGCAAGCAAACATAACTCAATGCAATTCAACCATGACTTCTAAAGGCATAATGCACTATTGTTCCAGGAAGACTCAAGGCTCAAGCCTTAGTGTTATTTGATGACTTCATCTTTGGCACTTTAAATAAGTTCCCAATGGATCATTGTGCTTGACATTTTATAGTAATCCTTGATTTTTATATTAATCTAGTGCCAGAAATAATAGTCTTAGTCCAAACTGTTGATATCTGCATCACTGATGTTTGCTTCCACTGTCCTAGATCATAATAATAAGTGGACTGTAGCTTGCATATTTATTTTAACCCTAATATGCCCTTATTGTTAATTAATATTAAGAGAAAAATTAAAACACTTTCACAATGAAGACAAATAGTATAGAAAAGATAATACAACACTTCAGTCTTTATCCTCTTAAAAAAATTAAGAGCATGGCACCATGGTTTAAATTGTGGTCTGCAACCACAATTGCAGCTGCAACATAAAAGTTTTTTGACTCATGACAACCACATTGCGACCATAATTGCAGCAGCCACATCAGCCTGCAACATCAAGAATCGCAACGAAACTGCAACTGCAATTTAAAACCATGCATGGCACTCGAATGTTTCATCCAGTTTTCAAATCCACAAAATGTAGAATGATATATCTTCAGTCTGATATCACTACAGTGAGTCAAGTCTTAACAATTGAACAGAAACATGCATTTGGTTTTAGAAGAATTGGATTTAGCACCTGAGAAAGACGCCCATTATCCAAAGCTTGACGAAATCTAGATTGCAATGCCTCAGCAACAGCTTTTACTTCTTTCTCGGGCACAGCAAAGCATACAGAATGCTCACTACTAGCCTACATAAATACTGTTAATGATTAATGCCATTTCTTATAAATCGTGGACAAATACAAAAATTGAAATAAGTTATAAGTGCACCTGAGATATCATGATAACATTAGCTCCAACATCTTTTACTGCACCAAAAATAGCACTGGCAGTACCTGGAACACCAGCCATTCCAGTTCTGCAAAAAAGCATCAAAGAAAAATTTATTGAAATCTACAACTTGGACAATTAATATTGGTTAAAGAAAAGCTTAAATTAAATAGAAATCCTCATGCAGCAAAAAATGGCAACTATTCATCATGTAACACAACTGCAATTCATGACTCACCCCTCGACGTTTACAAGTGCCAAGTTGTCTATGGTTGCAAATCCTTTGACAAAATTTTGCAGGTTCTGGCTATCTTCATAATCATTAACAGAAGGATGACAGATCTTTGTTCCAGGAGCAGAAAGGTTGAAAATGTTTCTTATCATAATGGGTATGCCATATCGCATCACAGGAATAATTGTGCGGGGATGCAAGACATTTGCACCAAAATAAGACTGTACAACAGACAATTTGCAAGTTAATCTCCTTAATTTTACAAGCAGAAGGAGCGTTGAGGCTTTCCAGCATCTAACTCACCATTTCCCATGCCTCTTGATAAGACAGCGTCTTCAAAATCACAGCCTCACTAACTGCATAAGATATTATTGTTTATATTTAATCAAAACATCATGTTATGGCATTCAAACACTAGACAAAAGAATCATCAATATGTCAGAGCTAGAGCTCTATCTGGATACTAAAAACCAATTCTCATGATCCAGTCCACTCATTGTTTAACTCAGACACAGAGTACAAAGCATAACAAACCTTTCCTAGGATCTGCACTATACACACCATCAACATCTGTCCAAATTGTGACCTGACGAGCCTTACATAGAGCACCCATAATTGCAGCTGAGAAATCACTTCCATCTCTCTTCAGTGTGGTAGGAATGTTTTGAGGTGTGCTTGCAATGAATCCAGTAGCAATGATTACCTTACATGGATTCAAAGAGTACCATTTTTCAAGTCTTTGCTCAGATTCCAAATAGTTAGGATCAACTTGATTAGAACCAGTAGGATTTACGATAAGGACATCCCTTGTATCCATCCATTTGCAATCAGTCCCATTCTGTAGAACCGGAACAGAAGCATGATGCAATGAGCTAAATTCAGATAAAGGGGGAAAAAGCATATCTTTCTAAATAAAACAGCATACCTTCCTAATAACTAGAGACAACATCTGAGCAGACCATAATTCTCCATGTCCCACAACAAAATCTGTAAAGGACTCTGTTGCATGACCAGCTGCAAGATATTAAGAATGTTAGTTAGGCTTAAAATGCAATTCCTTAACTCAAATTCATTTTAAGCAACAATATTTACGGAAAACTAAATATCATTCATTGTGGAAAAGGTGTTTACAGAGATCACACTATGAAATTATGGGAAAAGGTAATTAAGCATAAATTAAGAGAAGTGACTGGAATTGTTTGATTTTTGAGACATGAAGAAACATGTACAGGTCATCTAACCAATTGCATGTATACTACGGTTATACGATCAATTACATGTATACTACAGAAGTACAGATCATGTGACATTAATGACCAAAAAGTACCATATATTATTACTATTATTATTATTGTCATACAATAGTGTCCAAGACATAAGCAATGATCAATATTATAAAGTAGCAACCAAGAAATAGCTAATGCAATATGCATCAACATCAATACTATTACAATGTGAAAACAACACCAGAAAGTGAAAGGAATAAATGCCAACTTATAATAAACAAGGATAACGTGAAAATAACATCCTAGGTTCAAATGAGGGTTTATAAAAGAAATAGATATAACTGAACAAGAAAAAACGAAATAATAAATAAATACATAAATTAAATAGGTTTTTAGTACAAAAAAAAAATGGAACAGAGTATCAAAGAGAAAGCCAGAGTTGATGAGCTTATAACCTATGTATATTGCACGAAGCATTGCCTTAAGGTTACTAATATCATGATGCAATTTAGACAAGAAAGTAGCAAGATTATCTCCATCAAGTATGTCATGTGCAGTTGCACTGTGCTTCTCCAAAACAGCATTCAATGCAGCTGTATAAGACTCATCACGTGATTGAGCCTTGTGGATAAGGTCATACATCATATCTGTGACCTTTGACATTGCAGAAACAACCACCAATTTCCTCTCCGAATCATCCTTAAGAATTATGTCCGCGACATTTTTTATTCTCTGAGAGGTTCCCACACAGGTTCCACCAAATTTGTGAACAGACCAAGTTTCTCCTTTGGGTAGTTGTTTTTCCTCCAAGGACGCATTCGGTGAAACATCTGCTAGCAAATATAGAAAGCAGAAAAAAACATAAGTTACTATATTTGTCTGTTAGAGTTTTAAGGTTGACTTAGTGGTAAAAGGAGAAGGGAGGGAGAGAAAGGTCGTTATTTGATTTTCTCCGCTAACAAAAAACTAACAATTAACAACTAATTTTTGCCGATAATAAAAAGAACTATATTTGTCTATTTCAAAACATAAGCGTAAGAGTAAGTTGCAACCTGTAAATGAAGCACGTACTGTGGTACTTGGTGCCTCTCTTCCCCGTGGTAAAGTAAGACCCTTCCTGAGACAGAAACCATTGTATCGTCGTGAATCAGTATATAGCAAAACACAAAAATCCAATTAATCTCATGGGGAGAATATCATTTAAACACGTATATACTGCCAAAATTCCGAAAACACTCTAATCTCTGCAAAGGATAAATATACAAAAAGGAAAAAAAAAAGTACAGAATATACTGCTTGTAGAACAACCAATCATCTAAGAGATTATTTAGAAGCCAAATACACGATGTTTACAATTTTCGTTAATTTGCAATTATAGTCTTAATATTCAAACTGAGGGAATATACTCTCAAATTCTCCATTCAACTGATAAGCTTATTAATCAAACATCAGGTTTCATATCTGATACTTGCTCTCTCTTCTCTGCTTATTCCTTTCTTTTAAGAGCAAAAAAAAAAAAAAAAAGAATCAAAAACAGTAAAGTCGCATCTCGTCCAATTCAGGAGTGTTCAAGCAAAACACAAAAGCAAGTAACTAGCTGTTGTATGTGTGGTCAAAGGTAGAAAATCAGAGACATGGAGCTACACAAGCATTGGGGAAATTTGATCCAAAACCAAATGCGAAAAGGATAGAGGAAACAACAATGTTTCGCAAAACCTAGTTGTGGAAAGGAACGTACCGGAGTGAATGGGAAGGGCGCGAGAGGAAGAAAGGGCGGCATTGAGATTGGAAGAGCCTGTCGTGAGAGTGAGAGTGGTGCGAAGTGTGGGAAGGTGAAACGCGAGAGAACTGAGCGACGGCGGCGGAAAACGACGCCATGGGGGGTGGCTGCTGCTGCTGCGGCAGAGTAAAATGCTACGGAAACGAAGTGAAACGACGAGTGAGTGTAACTTTATAAACTACAATCAATTATTACTATTATCGTGCTCCTGGGATGCAAATGCGGCTGCCGATACAGTACTTTCCTCGTGGCATTTCTAATAGGTTAAAGTAAAAATTCATTACATTTGCTATTTAGTCCCTCACGTTCAGTTATAACTTTTTAATTCTTATACAATTCTTATTTTAAAAATATTATCTTTAAGAGACTACTGATGATGATAAATACATAACAAAAATAGTTATTTTACCATCTAAAAACATTGTTCCACTTAGTACACTTCAAATTTAGAGAAAGGAAAATTGAGATGAAATAATGAAATGGAATGGATCATAATCTATGATCATCTTCCATTATGTTTCATTTCAACTTTTACAAATTAAACAATCCAACAACTTTTCCTTCCACTCCATCCTTCTTCATTCCACACTCTACAACCAATCAAAACATACTCGAAGGTTTCCATGTATGTAGAATTACAAATAGGTTGAACAAACCTTTACTATTTATGGTTTGTTTAAAAATCCTAAGGCACAAGTCTAATTTATTATCTGGTACTGTTATTTGTACACCCCTAATTGTTTACCTAGCGTACGTTTAACAATTATGGCTATGAAAAATTTTAGTAATATTATTTTAAAAATTCGATTTTGGACAGAAAATTTATTAAAAATTTGATGGATCCTATTTTTTATTTATGATTTTTTCTGATTTAATAGTGAAATCTAAAATTGATAATTTCTAATAAATTTCTATAGTCACGAAAGTTTGATTATAATATTATGAAGAAAAAGTTGAAGAATATACTATATTTGTAGTTGTATTAATATCTTTAATTCTTAATACTATTGTACATTTTGGTGTTTAATAATTTTGGGGTGGGGTGGGGGGAGATGAGCCCTCAATCCAAGGCGTGAAAAAGCTTTTGAGATAAGATTTTGCTTGAAGAAGCAATTTATCTCATCCAAAAGAGACAAATAAAAATATGTTAATTACATTAGTTTTTGTTGTTAACTTCATTATGAACTACTTTTTTATTATTGGGCAATAAAGACACCAACATTGAAATTTGAAACCAAAATCAAAAACTACATCCTGGTATGAGAAACACCATTGGCATCACAGCTAACAGCATGTGCTTCATTAGACTAGGACAAGACTCGAAAACAGCTAAAGAAGTCGACGAGGACTCTATTATATAAACTAATAATGACAATAATAAATCATAAGCTTTAGGAATTATAATGATAACAAATTGTACATATTATAGACTAAAATGACAATAACTTTAAGTTAAACAATTTATTTATATTTTTCTAATTTCATGATCTATTAATATTATGACAATGCCCTACGATTTTAAAAAATAAAATAATAATTAATTCAAAATTTTAAACATAACATTAGCTTTCCCTACAACGTTCCCCATGGTGTCATCAGTAGGAATCTTGCTTCAGAACAAGACGAGAGTCCATAAAAGGTAACTGCAATTTTTTTAATCTTCCGTTTGTTTCGGGGGCTAATGGGAAATTATAGCCATAGTGAGAATTTTATATGCTTTTAAACTAAAATCTACATATTTATAAAAATATAAAAGTAAAAAAAAAAATGCCACGGATAGTTCAGTTAAAGATAATTCGAAATCATATTTTAAGTAATATTAAATGGTTGGATTTTGCAACATCTATTTGAAAGCGATCTTGCTTGGAGTTAAGCTTGCGTGATCTGACGTATATCGTTCTATCCGTGTTGATTATGATTCAAGTTATGCAGTCAAGCTTCTTGGTGGAACCTGTGATAGGCTTCACCCTCAGGCTGAGTTAGTGGAAGACATCCATGTTGTGCATGGATAGATACTTAATGTTGATTGGAATCATATTTTCAGAGAAGCTAATCATGTTGCCAATGAATTGGCAAAACACGCTTTGAGCATTAGTTCTGATTTCCAAGTTCTAGAATTTGCTCCGGATTCTATTCTAACTACTTTAAGGTTGGATTCTAATCCTATTATGTTACCCAAGATGCCGTTAGTTCTCTAGGTGGTTTTTCAAAAAAAAGAAAATGGTTTTGTATGAAAATAAATAATATTACTTCCTTCTCATATCTTTCAATATTTAAGGTTATTCACATAGATTAAAGAAATATTTGGTAAAAATAAACATTGTTATATTTGGACTAAAATTTTCTTATTTAATACCTTGATATTCAATATTTATACCACAAATTACAGGTATTAAATAAAAATATATTTAAAAAATGCATCAATTAGACTTTGAATTATGCACGGGAACTAATCTAGTTATATATAAAATGAAAACCACATATAGTTATACTTAATCCATTTGTCATTTTACGTGATTATATAGATCCATTTGTTATTATAATTAATCCATATATATAGATTTCTAAAATTGCGATTGCATGGTCTAATCAAAAGATATCAAATGTTAGTTATATCAATGAAATATAAAAGCATCCTTCGCATTTTGCATATTGTAATGTGATGCCACGAATGATTGGTCCAATTTATGGTCGTTACCACCCACGTACCACCAAACAAAGCGGCGCTTAGTAACTAACAGCTGGAGAATTTAATTAGTTCTCTTCGACATCTACAACAAGTAGCCTAGCCACTACTTCTCTTTGTCTCCTTATGTTGTGTATTATTATTAACTCGAATGTGTTAGGCAACTCTTCTCATCTTTTACGGTTCTCTCTCTCTCTCTCTCTCTCTGGTTTGCTTCTTCATTCAGTTAACATCAAATGGCGACAATTCCCATCTCCTACAACCATGCTTGGACCTTCTCTCATCCTCATCATGCACTTCCCCGCTTCCTCACACCCTGCAATTTCACTAGGATCACATTTTCTCGCAGAAAGTATGGTGCTGCTGACCCTGCCCCCTCTTCTCCACTCTCTCATTTTCGCGTATTTTGCCAATCCAAGGTAATTCTTAGCTACCCTTGCGCCAACATGTTCTTTTGGCTATTTTTTTATCAAGTAACATTTTTTTGAACCCGACTTCTTTAAAGTGAGCAAGTCCATGAATGTACACATTCATAAGAAACCATGAATGTGTTAAAATATCAATTGTTAATCTTCACGCTACTTGCTTTAACCTTATTCAACTTTGAGGAGCTTAATCCACATTTTCCCCCTTTAAAAATCATGACAATTTGTTGGGAGTATACACATTAGATTTTGGTGTGAAAATTTCATTTAGAAAGTGATCTGATCCAATTACCTCTCCATAAATTGTTCACACATGTTTGAGCACATGAGAGAGAAAATAGAATCATTATCTAAGATATCTCTAGAGTGTGACAAACAATTAGCTAGGACAAACAATGCCTGGAATATTCATTCAGCTAGTGTATTTGAAAAGTCTTGAGAGTATTTTTAGTGATAAATTTTAAATTGAGATTATACATCATTTTTTGGTAGATCTCATAGTATCATGTAAGATTCAAGATCTCTCAAAATCTCATTCATTTTTATAGTAATAGATCTTATTTTGAGATATTAGAGAAAGAGAAAAAAAAATTATTTTTTTCGAATACTATGCAAATCTTAATGGTTCTTCTACAATAACTCATTCTTCATGTTGAAGATCTGTTTATCCTTTTTATTAGGAGATCTAATGAAAATCATATTTTAAGCTTAATATCTTGTTTAAAATCTTACACTAAAGATGTTCTAAAGCATAATATTATATTTTGTTATCATATTTTTGTGCATGTAGACAGAGACATTGGAGATCAGAAGGTGCTCCCCTTTTCTTGAAAGCTCATTACTTCTTGGTAATGGTGGTGTGGCCTCAGATGAGTGGAAAGCAGTTCCGGATATTTGGAGATCTTCTGCAGAGAAGTATGGTGATAATGTAGCCTTAGTAGATCCGTATCATGATCCTCCTACAACTATGACGTATAAACAGGTGATTTTTTCCCCGTTTGTTCTGTGCCCTTTTACCAAATTGTTTTAATTACCATGCATGCTGAAAATGTTTTAAAAGCTTTCTTGGCTCCCTATCTCTTGTGGTGACCATGTGTACTAAGATGTAAATAATTCTTTTTAATTCGTATATAAGAAAGACATATTATGTTTTATATTATGATTTTTAGGTAGATGGCATGGCAAATTAAGGTTTTGAGCGATACTGGGGTGTGGCACGATCTATTAATGTATATTGGTTTTATGCTATTTCTGAATTATATTTTGCTACCTATTTAAAAAAGCTTTCTTTTCTGTGCAATTAATCGAAAAAGTTATTACTTCCTTCATTTTTTCTATGTGTGATTTAAGGTTGTTAGGTAGAAATAAAACAAAATGTTTTTTTTTTATATTTTGATAAAATGGTTATGAAATTTTGTATTTTTATTTTCACTCTACGATGAATACATGTATAAAATAATTAAATATTAAAAAAGAAATAAGAATATAATTAATAGGATCTTCAACTTCACAAATAACATATAAATAGTTTTTTTTTTTAAATCTCACAATTAAAAAGAAACAGAAGAAATATCTAATAGCGTAATTCCACGTGTACGGCAATCCGAATTAGTGGTCCATGACAAGACATGGAAAGTATGAAAGACTTATAAATATTTTTTTTAAGAAAAAAAATATCGTGGTAGAAGCAAAAAAGGCACATATTGAATATTTCTAGGAATGTTCTAAATTGTACGAACAAATTTGTTACGGAAAAGTATGAATTCATGTACTTAAATTTTATTGGCTAATTATTAGAGTTAACAAACATAAATTACAAATTGTATTGGATTGAAATTTTAAAAAAATATACTGATTTTTTTTAAAAATTTTATTTTTTTTTGTAAAAATGTAATAATTTTTAAGTTTTTTTTTATAAAAATTATGATTAGAATTTTATAATTTAAATTTTAATAAATTTATAAAATATGAATTTATAAGATTTGAAAGGATATTATTAATTTTTAAAATTAAAAAGGATTTTGTAAATTTTTTAAAAAATTCATAAATTTATTGAAAATTTATGAAGTTCTTTAAAATTTTAAAAATTTATAATGTGCTTTCAAATTTTTTTATGAATCTTTTTTAAAATTTACCAAGTCCTTTAAATTGAAAAAAAAAAATTATCAAATTATTCAAGATTCATTTGTATGGCAACAATGAAGGTGAATATCAGATTAACTGGTCTGTTTCTATTTTATTCATGTTAAACAAATAAAGAACTCCTTCGGGAATATATGTGGTAAATGTGGAAGGTTGGTTTGTTGAAATGTTTTGGAGAACATTTCATGTGCAGGAAGCACTGGAGTTATACGTTTAATTTGTTTTTCAATTTAGAAATTTAGCAAGTACCAACACACGCCAAACTAGGTTGTATTTGGTATCTGCAACTTTCAATGCTTACTAGAGAATAAGTTGCTTTCATTATTCTGATAAGAACCTTAGGAGTACTTGGTTGTTTATCATATTCTCATATCTTACGCTTTGTTCGGTATCAAAATTTCAGTTGGAGCAGACAATTTTGGATTTTGCAGAAGGCTTGAGAGTTATTGGGGTAAGACCTGATGAGAAGCTTGCACTTTTTGCAGATAATTCATGTCGTTGGCTTGTAGCAGATCAAGGTGCGTAGAATTTTCTTTTTGCTCCACTTTCAGTGTGTTGAGTCTAGGAATTACCAGTTGCACAAATCTTATTTGTACAAACTTTTAATATAAAAACAAATAACAATCATAAAGCATGATTGTAACAAATAGCTGGTAAATACTTTGCATCAATAATATGGTGATGTAACAAAAAAACACAATAGTAAATTTCGGCATTTTGATCCTAAAGACTACATATTAGTAGTATTTGTCCACGATATATAGTTTTTTTTTTTTATCACATCAATGCGATATTTTTAGTCTAGGTATGATGGCAAATGGAGCAATCAATGTGGTAAGAGGCTCAAGGTCGTCAGTTGAAGAGCTATTGCAAATATACAACCACTCCGAAAGGTTTGATAAACACTTCAACAATCTTGAATAATCAGATAAAGTATTGCTTTAATGCACAGACACATTTTGTGACAGATTGTGTGTTTTAATTGCTGATAATTCTTATATATTGAATTTTCCTAAACAAGATAACTTTTGGCCTTCACATTCTTTTTAAGTACTCAACTTCAATCTGAGTTGTTGAAATCAGATTTTGCTGACATTATGCTATTGTTATTCAGTGTTGCACTCGTGGTGGATAACCCTGAAATGTTTAATCGGGTTGCAAATACATTTTATTCAAGGACTGGCATGAGATTTATTATTTTGCTTTGGGGAGAAAAATCAGAGCTGGTTGGTCAAGAAAACAAGCACGTGCCAGTGTTTACTTTCGTGGAAGTCATAGATTTGGGACGAGAGAGTCGCAGGGCATTATCTAATGCTCATGATGCTGGTAAGTCAACTCACTTTCTCAGGCTATACCTAACATTAACAATAAACATTAAATATGTTTTTAGTTAACATAAATACGATAAATTTTGGTTTGAATCTCTTAATATTTTTGTTTTTGTCCTCATAAATTTAATATTTTTAAAATGGTTCTTATCGTTCTTCAATGATAAAATAAAAGTATATGTAGATATACTAACAACTATGATGAGACTTTGTTTAAAAAAAAAACTATGATGAGACAGCATGACATGTTTATATGTATGTTAATTATGTTATTAACAAATGAAAATAATATCATTTAATTTTTTTACAATTTATTTAGACCAAAACCAATAATATATTGGAGATCTTTTAAATTTGTCATATTTTGGAGACTAACATATTAAACCTAATAATTTATATTAAGCCCTGGTCCAGTGAGATGAATATAATTTTCAATAAAATGTGGACATAGACTGAAGTTAGTAGCCAACTTGCAATCTTCCGGTTTGTTCTATTTTGATAAAAGGGGAATTTCTACAAAATAAAAAGTAGATAAAAGTAGAATCAGATGATGATGTATAATACATCCTCTCGCCATAGCAACACACAGAAAAGAAGGAAACAAAGTGGCTGTCAAGCCAACGGTTTTGTCTAATTGTCTGTTAAAAATACCCTCTAAGAAATCCCATTAGCTATGACCCACAGAAAAATGACAAGAGAAAGTTGTATTTTTGTAGCTAAAAAGTCAATATCTGTTTGCAAATATTTGCAATAGTTTCAATCAGCTACACTAGAGCTTGACAATTGGAGCATGCGCCACTCACATCCCTTTACAATTAACTATCAAGAACTTCTTGAACTTAGCTAAATTCTTTACAGTATATATAAAAGTAATTCAACAAGATTTTTAACTTTTTTGTTTATCTAAGAGTAGTGTTCATTGTTCAACATTTATTGCCTGCGGAGTATATATGAATTTTCAGACTTCTATTATAAAAACTAACATCTAACAAACATTTAACATATATACCTTGGGAAGCATATATTAAATATAAAAAAAGTCCTATAATAAGCATATGAAACACAACCTAATATAGTTAGCCTAACACGGATTGAGATAAATGCACCGGGACTTAGATTTGATCTTCATATTGTTGTTATATTATACATATATACAGAAAGAGAAAAAAAAAAAAGCATATGAAACACACATAAGATGATGAGTTATGTTGTTTATACAATATATTTAAAATATTATATATATATATATATATATATATTTATCTTTTTCTATCACATTAATTATCTTATCCGACACTTCTATCCTTGTCTTTCTTTCTTTTTTTAAAAAAAATTGTTGCACTTTTTTGGTACAAATATAATTAGTCGTAATTTTTGGAAATCAATTGGTCCATCCTAAAGTCAAGCGGACTGACCCACTTTGTAAAAGATTGATATTATGATGGGAACTTCATAACCTCTAACCAATAACCACCTGTTGAGTTGTTTATAATAATTTCCTTACCTCCCAACAATCCAACATTTTGTGCAATAGATGCTGAAAAAAAATCAAGTATTTATTTGATAAAAAATTAGGAACTATGGTCCAAAAATGAAAAAATAAAATAAAAATACTGTATAAATATTTTTATTTTAAAAGAATAAAAATATTTTTATTTTAAAAGAAACAAAGCTTAAAATTTTGAGTAAATATTTTTATTTTAAAAGAATAATTTAATTTCTATACATTGTATAAATATATTTACATTATCAATCAATTAAATTTTATAGTAAATATGACTTTTAATTTAATTATTATATAAATCGATAAATTTATTGTACATGATAATTTGTTATTAGATGATCGTGTAAAAATAATTTATTGAATGCACATATTTGTTATTAGATA
>PYAF01005821.1:905809-957149 GCA_007407185.1 Glycine tomentella | reverse complement strand
AATGCACATATTTGTTATTAGATAAAATATTTTAATAAATTATAAATGTGAGGTACTTTAGTTTTTTATTTGAGCTAAAATTTCAAAGATCAATTTAGCAAATTTATATTAAGGAATCTAACTTAATTAATTGAGCACAATATGTAAGTATTGTAAACTCTTGATATAGTGTTTAATTCTTACTAATAACAAAAATTAGGTCATTCATAATTTTATTATTGACTAAGTTGATTCGTGATTCACTTTTTCAAAACTTAATTACTTGTTAAAATTATAGTTTCATTGCATATTTTATCACTCCAATTATTATTATTTTAAATTTTATTATCTTAGTTTTCTTTACCCGCATTTTACCATTATACTTTTCAATTTTCGCATATTTTATTGATTCTTTAAATGTGTAACAAAGTGCTCACATGCCCCTAAAAATCAAAGTTGTTTTTCTACCAATTTTTGTGAAACAACATGATTTTGTTGCCAAATATGATAGTAAAATACCCAAAAATTAGAAACTTGATAGTAAAATGCCACAAAAAGATATCTTGGATTATAAAATTCATAAAATGATAATAATTGAGTAATAAAATGTAAAATTAAGAAAATAACTGAAAAGTAAAATATCTTACATTTATAATCTTAAAAATTAAATAACTATTTTAAGGTTTTAGGGATTAAAGTATCATGTGAAATTTTCGATGGATTAATTTGATCCTTTATTTGAAAATTTTTAAACTCAACACGATTTTTTATCGAATTAATCAAACCGGCCTGTCTACAATGAGAACTCTATACTTTTAAAAAAATATATGGGAATGTCTATATATTTTAGACCCAAAATAATAAAAAAAAGATGTTTATAATTATTTAATTATTTTCATAAAAAAGACAACTTATTTATCTTTCTCTCAACTAATCAGGTACTATGTTACTTTTTTACTTTCTATATTTATTGTAGGACAACGTTATATTTATGAAGCAATAAACACTGATAGCATTGCTACTCTAGTATACACTAGTGGAACTACTGGAAATCCGAAAGGTGTTATGCTTACCCATAGGAATCTTCTGCATCAGGTTTCATCACAAACCTTCTATAATAATTATTGTGACAATGCTATAGATTTTTCAAGTCACCTTAAATTGGTTTCAGTAGAAGATGATTCTTTGCTTTATGTTACCCTTGATGTTGTATCATATTTGTTGAACAATTTCTAGATAAAAAACTTATGGGACATTGTACCAGCTGAAGCTGGGGATAGATTTCTAAGCTTGCTGCCACCTTGGCATGCATATGAAAGAGCTTGTGAGTATTTCATTTTCACATGCGGTATTGAGCAAGTGTACACAACCGTGAGGAATCTCAAGGTACTATTAGTTGTACTCTTATTACTTTGATCATAAACATTGTGAAAAATGAAAATGTGGCTTCTTAAACATTTATAACGTGACATCAAAATCAGGGAAGCTAGTTTCACTTCAACGATTATTAATTACTATTATTAGTAGTATGTGATGATAAACGGCATTGCATTGCGACATATATATATGCTAAATTGGTTACTTTGTTATTTATATATGCACATGTATTAACATGCTCCCCTTTCTTATTTTCTAGGACGATTTGCAACGTTATCAGCCACAATACTTGATTTCTGTTCCATTAGTTTTTGAAACATTATACAGGTAAATCCTCTTGTATGAATATGCATTGAATTGATGATATATAATGTGCCAATAAGTTTTTTTTCTTCTTCTTGGTATTAGAATATGGTGTGTTTTGCCAAAAGGAAGCATTTTTGAACAAGCAGGCTACTCAAGCTTAGCTTACTAACGCACTGCCTCACTCTTAGACAAGCCTATACACATTGTAGTAGTTCCAAATGAAAAGTTTAATGCTAAAGGAAATTTTACTTATTATGAAGAAATCTATGTTCTTATTTTGATGCTGATGCTGATCTTAGTCATATTTGGAGGTTTTCTATTTGAAGACTGTGTTTCTCATGAACATAATTGTTTCCTCTGCAGTGGGATCATGAAGCAGATATCTACAGGTTCCGCTGTTAGGAAGCTTGTCGCACTAACATTCATAAGGATCAGCATAGCATACATGGAGTATAAGCGTATTTATGAGGTTTGAGCATCAGTTCTTTTTTGTCTGATCTCTAAAATGTTAACATGTTTTATCAGGCCTATTGTGATTCTTAATGGCATTCCTCTTTGGATAAAATAACTTAATGAACCATTAAATTCTGTTATCTTTGCATTTTTTCATCTTTAAGATTGCAGGTTTTCAGTTAGTTGTTGTTTGTATTGGTTTATTGTTCCTTATAGTCACTCAAGTCTTATTGAACAAATTGCTTGAATAGTATGCTAAGAATTTTGCTTGAATTCCTTCCAGCTTAAATATAATATGCTAATGCAAAAGGTCTATAGTTGCGAATCATCTATTGATTAAATGATTTTGTGGCTTCGATTATGTCTCATACAATATCCTAGCTCAGGAGTTGCATTATAGATCTTCACTTTGGAGTTTGGAGGCTAAGCCATGGTAGTTAGGACTCCCAGAACTTTGTTTTAAATAACATTGTGAATTAAGTCAATTGAGGAGTGTAGAAATTTGAATTTACGGTATTTCCTAGTTTGTTTCGTCAAATCAAAACTTCTTGGAGTTGTTTTGCCTGGTTGATCCCATATGCAAAATACTTTCTTTGCATCTAATTAATTGTATAATTAGATTTTATTTTTTTGTTTTATGACAAGTTTAAATAAGTATACGAATATTGTAATACTAATTCTCAACAAAGATATTTCTTTTACTAAATTTCAAATATATTTATAGGGTAAATGCCTAACAAAGAATAAGAAGCAGGCTTCCTACGCCTATTCAATGTTGGAGTGGCTGTGGGCGAGAACTATTGCCACAATAATACTTCCACTTCATATTCTGGCAAAGAAACTTGTCTACAGTAAAATCCATTCAGCTATTGGAATATCAAAGGTTTTGTTTTCTTCTTTTCATTACCTTATAATACTTATATTGTATGGTCATCTTTATTTTATATGTTGTCATGTTTTGTTAAGTGCATTACTGTCTTTCTCTTAAAAAAGAAGTTTTAGGAAAATTATGAAAAAGGAATCTGTGTAAAATATTTTCAGTTTGAAACAATTAATCATTTAACTGGATCATGATGTTCTAAGAATGGTTAAGGTTTAATCAGTTATTTTTGTATTAACTAACCAATTGAGTTTTTCTTATTCCCAAGTTGGTAATATTCTTACCTTGAGACATAATGGAGTAGATATCAAGGGTCCTACTTGTCTTATATTCTTCCTTTTGCCTGAGTTTTGAGAAAGGAATATGTTTAATTATTCATCTAAACTATGCACCATATTGTGGTTGTGTCATTATTCCTGATTTTGGAAATTGTGGTTTGACGAGAGAAACTTTTTGGTTCTCTACAGGCTGGAATAAGTGGTGGTAGTAGTTTGCATTGGGAAGTCGATAAATTTTTTGAGGTCTGATATTTCAAACATGTGTAACTTATAAACAATTTTTTGGGAATCTACTTGATTACTTCACATTGGTGCTTTTTCATAACATGATGCAGGCAATTGGTGTGAAACTACAGAATGGTTATGGTTTAACAGAAACTTCACCAGTTATTGCTGCTCGACGACCTAGATGTAATGTAAGCAATGTACCAAATCATATGCATTGAAAATTGAAGAATGGTGAAATTCACGTGTGACTCACTCAGTCATGCAGACTCACTATCTAGTGGGACAAATTCACCCAACTATAAAGTGTGTTAAAATTAGTGTTACTAAGATTTTTCCTGAAAATTTGGTTCCAGTATATACCAATATATCTGTTAGTGTACCCTTAACATGAAAATTGTTTATTATTAAAACCTTCATCTGCAATAACTGGTTATAGACTAGATCATGACAATCATAACAATTACTTATTTGCATTCTTTTGATTAGTTGTATATTCATCAAAAAGAGGTGCATTTATCTGAGAATGTTACAGATGGAATTTTTTGAAGGTTATTGGATCTGTTGGGCATCCAATTCGTCATACAGAATTCAAAATAGTAGATTCTGAAACTGATGAAGTTCTTCCATCTGGTTCAAAGGGCATTTTGAAAGTCAGGGGGCCACCAGTGATGAAAGGATACTTCAAGGTAATCTGCACAAGTGTGCTTTTGTGTGTGTGTGACAGAGAGAGAGAGAAAGAGAATGCAGATGTATTAATTTTGTTTGTGGGCACAAACAGCAAATATTAGAGATACCTCTGCAGTTTTATTTTTCTTGGGTGTACTACAAAATAATTGAGCGAGGAGGTTGCCTCATTCCAAGGTCAGGGCATGGCATAACATAAGCCTAAGTGAGGGCTTATGGTAGTACTTAAAAATACTAATGACATTGAACTCTAGATCCTTTATTTTGTTCATTTGTATATTTAAGCCAACTCTCATTGGCATTGGAGTTGCAGTATTATCATGCAACATCAAATGCCTTTTCCATGCCATTCTAGCAACCTAGTATTTCATAAATAGAAGAATCAGAAAACGTGATTTATGCATATCATGTCATCTTATTGATGTTTTCTGGATGAAATTGTGGTAATTATGTGTCTTATCTTGCATTAGAATTCTTTAGCTACAAATCAGGCCTTGGATGGGGATGGTTGGCTGAATACTGGTGATATTGGGTGGATTGTTCCCCATCATTCAACTGGGCGGAGTCGTAACTCTAGTGGTGTGTTAGTTGTGGAAGGCCGTGCTAAAGACACTATTGTGCTTTCAACAGGTATAGTAGAAGATTGAGTTCAATGTAATCTGTTTAGCATGGAATCTTAAAATTTTTATGTCTACTCTGTTTGTGTATGCACGTTTTCTATACGTTTCATCCATTAGAGATGTGAAATAAAGGACACTGCTAATAAAAGGAACCTGGTACTCAACGTCAACGGGTTAGATTTGAAAGCTCCCTATAATTTATATAATTTATACTAATAAAATTATACAACTCTGTTGTTTATACTACTTGAAGACAAGTTCTTTATTATTTTGATCTTA
Organism: Glycine tomentella; assembly: GCA_007407185.1. Lineage (NCBI taxonomy): Eukaryota > Viridiplantae > Streptophyta > Magnoliopsida > Fabales > Fabaceae > Glycine > Glycine tomentella. Next base: position 952,065 of record PYAF01005821.1, on the reverse strand, counting down.
AATAATCTGGCCCTCCCCATGTGTCTGCCATGTTTTTCTTTTTATATATCCTATATTTTTTAACATTTTCAATAAAATTATATTTTTAGCACATTGTAAAGGTTGTCAATCGATTCTACTTCATAATATGTCTCAAATTTTCCTTTTTAATGTATGCATACATTGTATATATGTATGTTTGTATTGCATTTGGATGTACTATGCAAAGTACAATTCTACGATGTTAAACATAAGTTACAAACAGGTTGTTCTTAAAACACAAATGAGTAAGACAAGATCATGTCTTGAATTTGTTTAATAAGTTGTTGAATTTTTGTCAACCTTGTTTTCACACTGGTTTGATCTCACCCTTGGAAATCATAGAGCTTCCTTGAGTATTAATCACTTGTTATAATTAGAGAAGGTGAAAATGTTGAACCGGAGGAACTTGAAGAAGCTGCAATGAGGAGTAGCATAATTCAGCAAATTGTTGTTGTTGGCCAGGTGAATTCTTGAATTTCAATTTTTAATAGCCCAAGTACTATATTCAAAATGTATTTCAGATAGTACAAACTGTAGTGATTTGACTTCTTGGTAATAACTGTAACTTACAGGATAAGCGACGTCTAGGAGCTGTGATCGTTCCTAACAAAGAAGAAGTTTTGAAGGTAGCAAGAAAGTTGTCCATTATAGATTCCAACAGTTCAGATATCAGTGAGGAAAAAGTGACGAGCCTGATATATAAAGAATTAAAGACCTGGTAAGACTTATTTCACTTCTGTTTCCTTTAATGAAAGCCAGAAAAAGTTTATGCCTTGTTCAGATATTTCTGTGGTGCGTTAGTGTTTTTCTGTTTCTGGTGGAAGGACAGTGTTTGACTCTATTGGTTAATTTAGCTTTACTTAAATTTTATGACAATTAAAGGGAATAAACTAATTTGGGACACTGTTTGACTATAACGGTTAATTAGGTCTACTTGAAGTTTATTAGAATTAAAGGGAGTAAAATAGTTTTATATTCAGTTATGTTGGAGTCACTGAATGGTAAACAAATTCAATGTATCCTATAATTGAACTATTCATCATGCAGGATGTCAGAATCTCCATTTCAAATTGGACCAATCCTTCTTGTAAATGAACCCTTCACGGTTAGATTTGGAATTCAAAGCAGTAGTATCTTGTATGTTGTTCACACCACAAAACTGATATTTGCAATTAATTGGTTAATCCTTTTCTCCCATGACAGATTGATAATGGTCTAATGACGCCCACCATGAAAATTCGAAGAGATAGAGTTGTGGCTCAATACAAGGAGAAAATAGACAATCTATACAAGTAACCTACTCAGTGCCATAATGACAGTGGCATCACATTCACAAGAGAGCTTTCAGTGTTTTAAGACACTTTTCTTACAATAGTGAGGTGGATGATCATTTTCATATAAGTGTGTGCAACCATCATTCTCTTGGTACTCTTAAATTAAATGGGTTAATAAATTTTAGTTATCAATTTGAGTTTGAGTTAAGAAATTTAAGAAACATCTCCTGTGGTTTGTTTAAGTGGTTCAACTCATTATGATTAACATCTTCCCCTTTTGGATGATTAGTGTCCAATAACTCATTTAAGTAATTGAACAAATTCATGGTATATGCTCAATTTATTTGTCTCCATAATTGATGTCTTTTCAACTTGAACTCTTCAAGTAGTATATGATTTTAATGCTCAACATTTGCCAGCTCAACAAAATCAATTATTACATAATTTTACATGTTACGAAATTATATATTTTTCTTAAACTAACGATCCTAATACCCTCAGAAATATGTACCCATGGACAAGAATAAGTCTCTCACTTTCATTTAAGCAAAACCCCATGAGTGCAACCAAATTTCTATATCAAACCTTAGTAAGTACTTCAATTTCGGCCTTGAATTGACCGAGTCCTTTCTCATCTATCAATCCTTATTACATCTTTTTTACTGCAATCTTCTTCCTGTCATGATGGTACAAAGATTGCAATTAAAAAAATGCAATGGGGATTGTGAGATGAAGATTTGGTGGAAGAATTCATTTCAGCCTTCAGGACAGTGCTGATAAATTGGCCAAGTGGGTGATAGATGGTGACAGAGTTTATGCTCACTCATAGGTCAAGGGGTAGTGAGTGTAGCAAATTGGGAAATAAATCTCGTCATGTGGAGGAAGGAACCTCAAAGCTGTAAGTTACATAGAAAAGTGTTATTTGTTTTGTGGAAGTGCACATTGCAATTGAAGGCTCCAAGCTATTTATAGTGTTGCTTCACTGGCTTTTGCTTCTCCCGATTCACTTTACAACATTTCTCCAGAAATTCGCATCACTTTTTATTTTTTAATAAAAGGTTAAGACGAGCATATGAATTTTATTTTTATTTAATACAAATTCTTTCTTATTTTAGTTTAAAATAATGTAAATATGAAATATTTTATTAAAATAAGTGATGATAAACCTTCTAATACTATTTTTGATTCTCACATGTAAGAAAAAAGGTGTTAAATCTGACTAATTTTCATAGTAATTCTGAGTGATACACAAGATTTATGCAATTTTCACCTGCATTATTACCTTTGGTAAATCAGTGACGAGTCTTAGAAAAATGGTTTGTAAATAAATGTTATATAAGATATTTCTAGAAATGAGCCATTTTTGGATAACTCAGTTTTTTTTTATTTTTTAATTTTTTCTTCCCTGTTCCTTAATGGGAACCCTTGGTCCCAACTCCAACCTTGCATTATTTTCCTGTTCTTGAAAATATAGCAAGTGCTTTGAACCCATGCGTCAATCGTTTGAAATAATGCCACAGTACAGGCTATAACTTCATGAAAAATAGTGTACGTAAATTTCCGATAATAAATTTGGTAGTTGACTAGTATGATGACACGTTAAAAAATTAGGTTAAGGTTAAACCCCAATATCTATTTATAGATACACATGGTGTAAGTTGTTGGGCATAAATATATAACACATTAATTACACCCTAGGTATAAAAAATGTTCGTTTTTATTTTCAAGATTTTTATTTAAGGTCTCTATCTTTAATATGTAATCATTCCACTAAAAAAAGTAATTTTATTCATAGTGAGAATTAATTTAATGCCTAATAAGCAGGTATTGTATACGGTTTGTAGTGTGAGAATTTGAGATGAATGGAGAGCTAACGTGAGTGGGGTATGTCCCTATTCTTCTGTTATGGTTCCTTTTGTAGTATTTTAGTAATAATGAATGAGAATGAGTGAGACACAGAGAGTATGTGTCTAAGTGAAATTAGTTATAAAAAATTACTTTTAATTCAGAAAATTATTTATAAATATAAATTGAGTATTTCAAAAAGTTTTAACTTCAAATAAATTAGTTTACCTAAAACACTAAAAAATCCAAGTTGCAAAAATTAGGAATGGCAAAACGGGCCTGCCTAAGGGGCCAGTCTGTTTGGTCCACAAAAAATGTGGGTTAGGTTGAGATTTTGAATCCACATTTATTAAACGAGTCAGGTCAATCCAACCCACAAAAATGTGGGTCAGGGCCGGGCCAGCCCACCGGATTAGCAGTCCACCAATAAAAAGAATATTTAATAGATAATTAAATGAGTGGTTTAGAATGAGAGTGACTAAGAAGAAGTAAGTGATTTTAAATCCCTAACCTTAATACATTTCTATTTGGAATCTAATAATGAACTATACTACATGTACAAATATGCTTTGATTGCCTGTATCATTGTGAAGTAAATTTCTAAGAATTTGTTAAGACTTATGAGCTAATTGAAAATCATTGTTAGACATGCATTCTCTGTTTGCTTTTGCTTCTATCTTATATTAAAAATCATTGTTATAAGATTAAGTTAGTACATTATTAATTTTTAGTATAAATAATTACATTTGAATTTTTTTCTTTTTTTTAAAAAAAAATTATTTATTTTTTAAATGGGCTGGCCTACTGACCCACTAACCCATTTTAAAGTGGGATAGACTAAAAGTGGGCCAACCCGACTTGACCCATTTTTTTGTGAATTGGACTAGTCCGGCCCATTTTTGATAGACTGGCTCATATTGTCATCCCTAGCAAAAATAGGAACGGTAGTGCTAAACAATATACTCTGGAATTAATTAACTAAACCATGAGTATTTAGCTAGTTTTGATTCAGTGATTGACCGTTTAAGTTCAGATTTTATTGCTGATACAAACCATGAGTATAGATAACAACGTTTTTACTCATATATCCTAGCCTTTTACCAAAACTAGATTCCTTGGGGAAAAGCCAAAACAAGTTTCTTATTTGAAAGCAAAAGTAACATGCTGATATTTCTTGACGAGCAAAACAGAATGGAAAAGAAAGAAAAAGTTCACATGCTCCCTATTTGGTGTTCACTAATTGGATTTCTTTTCTATACTATGAGTTTGGTTTATTTGCATCTCCAATTCTTCATTCATCATGCAGGATGTCGGAATCTCCATTTCAAATTGGACCAATCGATAAATCATTCTTGTAACTGAACCTTTCACGGTTAGATTTGGAATTCAAAGCTGTCGTATCTTGTATGTTATTCAGTATTCATATCAACTGACATATATTTGGTAATTCTTTTCTCCAATGACAGATTGATAATGGCCTAATGACACCCGCCATGAAAATTCAAAGAGATAGAGTTGTGGCTCAATACAAGGAGCCAATAGACAATCTATACAAGTAACCTATTGAATGCCAATGGCATCATACAAACAAAACAAATCTTTGACCGTATATTAAGACAGTGACCTAAAGTCCTAATCCTTGGTTGGCAATTTTGGGTTATCTTACAGAATGGAAGATACTGTTCTCAACAATACATTGAAGTTGAAGTATTAAGAAGTTTTTGGCTCGAACTAAAATGATTGTTTACTAAAATTGAAGTTAAATTGCTCGTTACTGAAAATGTTTGCCTTAGATTTCGAAAGTAAAAAAATGCAAATATAATAATAAAAAAACATCATGCGTTAGTTATAACCTAAACTTCTAATTTTTTATGCATATAAAAGGACTAACGCCCAAAAAAACTAAGAATTCGAATCAGAAGTAGGCAGAATAGTCAATTTGGCTCTTAAAAGTGTATGGAAGGAAAAGTTTTCTTTGACTTTTTAAATTGATAAATGCTCCACGTCTTGATTTTTTTTCCCTTGTTGCCCAGAAGCTGTCTTATTATTCATCCGTTGGGAATTTTTGTTTTAATTTCGCTGATCAAAAAATTGAGAATGATATTTTTTGGTTACACATAATTGAGAATGTTATGTCTGCTTTGTGAATTAACATTTTTTCGGAACCTGCATACTAATCTTGATTTCCAGTTTAGCGCTAAAAAACATGTTATATTGGTTAGACGGCAGAATTCTTCAAAACATGTTATTTTGAAGACAGGAATCTTATAAGATATTTTTCTACAGAACTAGGAAATAAAAAATCTTTAATATTCCTCAAAGGTTAGACTGGAAGAATTTTGCTTTGGCTTGTTGAATGGGAAAATGTTACAGTCCCCGTCATTCTTTTTATTTTTATCTGTTTGGTGATTTATTGGTCATGAATTTGAATTTGGAAACAACTTTTTTGCATATACAAGGGTATGACTACCAACAATATCTCTCCTTGTGTATAATGTGGAGTCTCTGAACAATGTGATACATAATTTTTAAAAAAAAATTTGTCCAAATAGCAGGGTCATATTCTCAAAACTTGGGTTTTACTTTCAAGCTTTGGAACAATGTTAGTGTAATTTGTGACTTTCGATAAAGCCAAAGACGTAACTTTCGTTCTTTTTTTCACGTGACTTGTAAATAGAACAGAACCTATAACTTGACTTACTCTTCATCGAGTTAATTTTTCTTCATCATCACTATCATCTGCTTCTTCTTTTGATCATAACATCTGTTAAGTGATCTTTCATAGAGAGAGAGAGAGAGAGAGAGATGGAGCGGTGTCATAAGGTGATGAACCAACGCAACATGCATGATTGTCCTAAAACAGGCCCAGGCTATGCTTCACCCCTGGCAGCCATGTCTGGTCCCAAAGAGACTCTCCTTTATGTCACTGCTATCTACTCAGGTACCAGAAACAACTTCTTGTGCCTCTATATGTCTGAAAAGGCCAATTCAGCTTCATTGGAGGAATAGATAGGCTTAGGCAGAGAGATCAAGATAGGTTTCTCGCATTGTTGTTACAAACATTTGATATGACATGATACTGGGAACAAGTGACATGAATAAATATTTCTCTCTTTCTAGTGCTATGCATGAAGACTTGGTGCAGCTTAAACAATTTCTGTCAAAACGTGTAGTTTGGTGATTTTATATATATATATTGGTGATGAATATTCAATTCAATACAGGAACAGGAAGGGATAAGCCTGACTTTCTGGCCACAGTGGATGTGGATCCAAGCTCTCCAACGTATTCAAAAGTAATCCATAGGTTACCTGTACCTTATTTAGGTGATGAACTGCACCATTTTGGGTGGAATTCATGCAGCTCTTGCTATGTAGATCCATCAGCAGTTCGGCAATATCTGATTCTACCTTCACTGGTGTAAGACAGCCACTTTTGATTTTACTTGCACGCATATGTGCATGCACACACACATACCAAACACAAACACTGACAAGGTTCAAGAACTTCGCTGGTGTAAGACGTTGGTTTTCTTGAAACAAAATCCTTATTAATCAGATTTACCATATTTCAGATCAGGCCGCATTTATGTGGTTGACACAAGATCAAATCCAAGGTCTCCATCTTTGCACAAAGTTGTTGAGCCAGAAGACATCATAAGTAAGACTGGATTAGCTTATGCACACACATCTCATTGTCTTGCTTCTGGTGACGTGATGATCTCTTTTCTTGGAGATAAAGATGGAAATGCAGCAGGAAGTGGATTTCTTCTCCTTGATCATGAATTTAATTTGAAAGGAAGGTACCCTTTTATAGATTAGATTGAGAAATGCAAGAATGCATATTGGGATGTCAAAATGCTCTTAAATTACCAATTCCTATTCATTTTCGTATGCATTTAGTTTCTTATTTTATGCAATGAGACATAGTTTTAATTGCTCTTTCAACATCAATTAACATTCTGCATGGAAAATGGTGCAATCATAGATTGACAATTTACCACTATGCTTAGAAATGACTAAAGTTTTGCAAAATGTTTAGTGTAGAATCATTAAATAATTGTTTTATCAACAAAAGTTCTACGAAACTAATGAAATAGTTACCATTCAGTGGATTATTTTCTAGTTATTAGTTTGTATCTTGGCACACATTTGTTAGGTGGGAGAAACCTGGGCACAGTCCATCATTTGGGTATGACTTCTGGTACCAACCACAGCATAAGACTATGATTAGCTCATCATGGGGTGCTCCTGCTGCTTTCACCAAAGGTTTTAACTTGCAGCATGTCTCTGATGGTCTTTATGGGAGGCATCTACATGTATACAGCTGGCCTGGGGGTGAACTGAGACAAACACTGGACCTTGGTGATTCAGGGCTTCTACCCTTGGAGGTACATTGTTCAATAAATATTTCTGGAGTTATTTCCACCAATTATAAGCACTTTATGTTAATGTACTTGTGATTTAATCATAAATATGTTTGTCCTTTCTACATTTTCTCTCTCTAGTCTGTACTTGTGAAGTATTATGTTAAAGGTTGCATAATTTGTAAGCAACTTATCCTAAATGCAGGTAAGGTTTCTGCATGATCCTTCTAAAGATACAGGTTTCGTTGGGTGTGCATTGTCAAGTAACATGGTACGGTTTTTCAAGACTGAGGATGAATCATGGAGTCATGAGGTACACAAAAAGGATATAGTCAAAAATCAATCCCTAAATTTTAGGAGAATCATGACATCTCATTAATCAGAAGGTTTACATTCAGCTATTCTATTTTTATTTCATTCCTGAAATTTTGGGATTCCTGGTTCTTGGAATTTCCTTTTTTATTTTCTTCACCTTTTCTATACATTGTATCTATGCTCATATGAAATAATAGAGATGATATAATTTTCTTCATACTCTACTCTACTCATAGATATCCATACTCATTTTGTATTGTCATCTGGTATGCGTTTGTGTAGCTTCAACCGAGGCACAATGATCAATAATACTTACACACTAGACTGACTTTGCAGGTTGCAATATCAGTGAAACCATTGAAAGTGCAAAACTGGATTCTTCCAGAAATGCCTGGGCTTATAACTGATTTTCTGATATCTCTTGATGATCGGTTTCTGTACTTTGTGAATTGGCTTCATGGTGATATTAGACAATATAACATTGAGGACCCTAAAAATCCTTTACTGACTGGCCAAGTATGGGTTGGGGGGCTACTTCAGAAAGGAAGCCCTATAGTAGCAATAACCGAAGATGGTAATACTTGGCAATCTGATGTTCCAGATATCCAGGTTTGTGCAGTTCAACTTTTGAAATTAGTGATTCTAGTGTCATGCTTCTTGATTTCTTACATGTTTGGAGTTGATTGGTTCTTAGATGAACTAGATATAATAGACTTGTGCATTACATTGGTGCCTTCAAACTTTTTGTCACTTTTGTATTTTTTCTTGTGTTATGCTTAAACGTGGTAAATAATTGCACATGAAATTTTGACCCCTTTAGTGGTTGAAGGTGAAGAGATAAAAAAATTTAATTTTCAGGGAAATAAGTTGAGAGCTGGCCCTCAGATGATTCAGTTGAGTCTGGATGGTAAGCGGGTATATGTTACAAACTCACTCTTCAGTGCATGGGATAAACAATTTTATCCAGAGCTTGTAGAGAAAGGATCCCACATGTTACAGATTGATGTTGATACTGAAAATGGTGGTCTGAAAATTAACCCTAATTTCTTTGTTGACTTTGGAGCTGAGCCTGGGGGTCCCTGCCTTGCCCATGAGATGAGATATCCTGGTGGTGACTGCACTTCTGATATATGGATTTAATAGCTATGCTACTTGAGGCCAGGCTACAAGCAATATCCATGTGAATAAATTCCTTAGTCCTAGAATGAATAGAGGTGGGCTAATGTTATAAATAAATAATAGTTGCATAGGTATGATGGTTGCATTGTAATAAAGTTATATTGTTATGTAGTTTTCAGTACTTTCTCATTTACATCATCCTAAACAGAGTTCTCTGTGAAATAAATCTTGCTCACCTACAAAATTTGGGGTCTTCTGATTGAGAAAATCTCTATTGGAGTAGCATTCTAGATTAATGGCCTTACTTGGGATTCTATGATTTTCATTCACGTCATGAATGTGCTGCACCTTCTACGCTGTTCCCATTTGAATGCATTTGAAATCACAACCCTACCAAATCATTTCAATAGGATGTACTTCTTAACTAATAAATGCACAAATAATGTTAATCATAAATTCAGAACTTATGCAGTGAATATTCTCTTTGTTAAGTTATAAGGGGGGGAAATATTATATATGTGATTTTTGGTGTATGGATGTTTGGTTTGTGAATTGTGATTGTCAGATGGTAACTTGTAGGGCACCTTGGTCATTCATGTGGTTTTGAAGACTAATAATTCATTCTAATTAGGACTCCACCTATTTTGAAAATGACTGTGGCTCATTTGGATGGACTTTTTGGAAATAACCTTTGTTTGCTAATTAGTGGAATTATCTATGAGATTATAACAGTTATGTCAACAATACCATTACTTAAAACCAAAGTAAAAATAAATGAGATTGAATAACATTATTATAGAATCAACTTTCTAGTTTCTAGAGAAAAGTTGTGTGCAAAAATAAGTAGTTGGAGGTGAACCTATTCCTTATGCCTTATTCCGTGGCCACCTCCAATGGTTTTCATTTCTCATTTTTCAAGTATTAGCACTATAAATGGACAGACTTAACCCCGATACCAGTACCAGAAAATGCAATGATTTGTAAGGAATGAAGCAGTAAGCTTTTGTGAAGGGTGGAAATGGAGTCTCAAAAATCTCAAAATCATGCTAAAAAGGCAAACAAGTACATTATTATGGAAGTTACCAAGCGCAACATAGCACCATGTAGCAAAAACTGCCTACCGCCAGCATCAAATACTTACAACAGAGGATGCTCCAGGATATGCAAATGCAGAAAATGAAGTCTTCAGTTCGTTCAATGGGAAGAATAAGGAAATCATATACCTATTGTTGATCTTTTAAATTTATGCAGTCGTCTATGATGAATTGATGAGTGTTTTCCTGGCCATGTGTGTTGTTTTGGCTTCTGCTTTGTAAACACGATAATAATACAGGCACAATAATATACTGTATATTGACATGAAGATCAATATCTTTCTTTGAAGCTGAGAAAAATTGTTATAGCATGTAGCTACTTTTGTTGTCCCACAAATATGTGGCATGGAGTAATTTTAGCATATATTCAAAATATTTATTTTGTGGACTCGACAGTCTACATCTATTTTATGAAGTGTAGTGAATCCAACATCAAACCTCTTTCTCCCACTGTACAAAAACCATCTGATCATTTGAACCTCCTAAATGAATACAAACTGGGTCCATAAAAAAAATTGTTGTCTCCTACGTGCAAAAAAAAAAAAAAAAAAAACTTCACTACCCTATTTTGTTTTTATCATGTTAAATATATGAAAATAAATTATTGCCAAGTCCAAATTGTTTGGTACAATTGAAGCCTGTATTTGTCTTGATGTAAAATAGTAGTACTTATCCAAACACAGTATCAGGTTGAAACAAACTAGTTCATATTATTGATGAGAAATGCTTCCAAGAATGCTATGCAAGGTGTGAAAATTCAAACCTGTTCAGTGTGTGCCACTTTGTGTAATTAAACTAAAATAATGGAGGAAGAAATTAAGTAAATGCTTGGAACCATCCTTGGCTTTACAATTTCCATGAGTGCAATAATTTGATATTGGTGTGAAAGGAACTCAAAGTCATGTCTTTGTTTTATTAGAGTCAAAGGAAATCCCGAAATCCATAGGTACCCCACCACAACTGTATGCTCAGGTCCATTGTCTGATAGAAGACTGAGAGTTTAGGTGGGGTACCTTCGAGGAATATGTACCAAATATTTTAGATGTATGATTATATCAACACACACCTTTGCCTCTGTTCTCTCCTTTTTCTTTTGACTTGATAATACCCTTCCTATAATCCTATTCACCCAACGCCACATTTGTTTTCATGTATACCTAAATGTGTGTTCAGGGTTAGGGCTTCAAATAAGAACTTAGCTAAAACAGTTAACTATTTACTCCCATCATTTTCCACAAATTTTTATGAACTTAGATTTTCCCAAAGGAGGGACAAAACTAAGAACCAAAAAAATACCATCATATTCAGATGCCACAAAACCAACCACATGTTTTCTATACATATTTTTTCAATATGGGGATACTAACAAAAAAGTCTTATTTGGTATGGAATTTTTAATTAGTCTATATTTATAGTATACAATATACTTGGGACATATTAGAATTTTATCTTCCAAGAGCGACCTAATCTCAGTTATCTCATACATATGCAATCGCTTATTAGCAGAGTAAATCAGTAGTCTTCACAGAAAAGAGAGAGAAAAAAAATCATCAGTAGCACATGGAAAATAACATAATTTCCATGTTGTCCAAAAGGTTTGGTGAAGTGCGCTCTATCAGCTTATCACTAATGCAACTTGCACCTTTTCAAAAAGGTGGTGTCATACTATAATATTCTCTATATAGTGCTTCTTAGCGGAGAGTGGAACGAAGGGTACATCCAATCCAAGACACAGAACAGAATAATGGCCTCAAAATTATCCACCATTAGACTTGTTTGTTTCTGCTACTTCATGCTCTTCAACTCTATGCATTTCACCAGCTGCACTGTGCTCTCATTGAAAAGTCATGTAAGCACATGCAATGGTTCCATAGCTGAATGCAATCAAGAAGATGAGCTGTTGATGGAGTCCGAAATAAGCCGAAGGTTTCTGGAGCAGAAGAGATCATACGTTTCCAATGGAGCTTTACAGAGAGACAAACCAGTTTGTAATGGTGGTGGCTCTGGTGAAGCTTATAGTAAAACTGGAGGGTGTCTTCCTCCCCCCTCAAATCCTCAAAGTAGAGGCTGCTCTAAGTATTATCGTTGTAGGTCTGACTCTTGATTGCATCTTCATGCAAACATCTTTAAGGTTGTTCATGAATCATGCCTTTTCACATAATCTTTATGTTGTCCATTAAACTTAACCGGAACTTTTGAATTTGAAATTATATGAAAATTTCCAAAAGGCTCTCTAATAACTAATACTATGAAGGAAGATTTATTATCCTGTGGCAGTGGGTAATTAACACTGAAAAATGAATATCACACTACTGCTTGCAGATTAAGTGCACTAAATGAAAGATCTATGATTGTATCAATTATCCGTTTCTTTTCATCTTTTTCTTCTTTTTTTTTGGGTGAAATGCTTTTGTAATGCACATAATGCAACCATGAGGTATAAATGCCGTTTGAAGCAGACCTTGCAATGTTATAAATGTTGACCTCAGACATCAATTGCAATATACACACCATAAAACAACATACGAAGTACACGTATGAGAAAAGTGAATATAGAATGAAGCTATCGAATGGTTCGGTAATTGTCAAGAATCTAACAACGAACACTGAACATTAAGGCATGTTACAGCAGCCATATGCAATATTAATTATCAAGAAGAAATGCAAATATGCCATGTGTAAGAAAGGCAAATATGAAATACGTATATGACAAGTGGTGCTCGAATATAATGAATCTAAACATATATGAAAATTCAGTAACTGGCCTTTTCGACACAGTCACATGAACAAACTCGCAGCAAAAACGCATACACTAGTAACAGCAGTCAACGTACTTTCTTGAGAAAATTTTATGTAAATGTATTTATAATTTTACGTAACAAATATTTTTTTTTCCCTCATTCCACACAGGGTGAATAAAAAGTGTCCAAGTGAGTGGAAGAGATGAGGAATAGATAGACTTATTTCTCGTTATCTTATTTTAAAATCCCAAACTTGGAAACTAATTACCAAAAACATTTGTAACAAAAAATAGTTAATTTATTCCCATTTATCCCTTTTATCTTTGATTTATTTGTGGGATGCTATAAAGAACGCTCTTCTCTATTCAAAATTGCTCATTTAAGAAATTATTTTCGAAGGACCACATTTTAATAGACAGAAAAATTACTCTAATTTTTTTTTGGGAATGATTGACTAGTCAAATTAACTCCAGTAAACAAACAAGCAGCGGCGGGTTAAACATGAATAACTTTCAATATGCCCCTTTGTTAAGCTAAAAGATTACCCAAACATGGAAGTTTATGCTACATATACTAGTACACCAATTGACGCCATCAACTTAGTGTCACTCTTGGGAGTTCCAGTCAGTATCGAAGTTGCATGTATAAATGATCTTAAATTGTAAAACAGTGGCTCCTGAAGCATCAATAGGCAGCAAACTCCATAAATTCCTCATAGCCAGCCAGTAATAAAGTCAAAATAGTGACAAAATACAAAGAAAGTCATAGTCATAAGCGCTTGGTGGCAGGACTTCAAATCAGCTAGGATTCATTAACTGGGGAAGAATATCCAAATAAACTAGTGATGAACTCCTATCACAATCTGCACGAACTGCCTTCCAAGATCCATAACATGCTTGAGCCGTGATTAACTACTTTACGTTCTGTATTAAGACAGAACACAAGCATACTGCATACATAGGATAAGGTGATATCTAATCTGATATTAATCCGTGCGCTAATAACTGAAAGGACGAGATCTTCATGTATAGTTTTGTAACTTCAAGTTATCGAGATTCCCAATCTTTCAACTTCTTGCTTCCTTTAGGTTTTACTATAGGTGCATTCATTGCTGCCATTTTGTCATTATACTTTGCACGAAGTGGGTCATTGTAAGTCCACCTGTATTACAATTCAACAATAACAAGAAAGTCAAATAATTTTAGTATTTTACAGCAGTTAATATGTAAGTATAAAATGCTACTTGCGGTAGAAGAAACCCTTTTTTCAGGCGAAGGGGAGGTCTGGACTCTCGAGGTTAGTTGCACGTTAAGAAAAATGAATCCCTATCATCAATGTGTTAACAAATCCAAAATTCTTGGTAAGCGAGAAATATCGGACAGAAAAAAAAATTAAGATGTCAGAAAGCCAATGCAGAAGTTTCTCTGCAGATACATCGAATGCTACCTTAACATACTAAACCCCCATTATTCGAAAGATGATTATCAATATGTAATAACATGACTGCAAGCCTATCAACCAACAATACATGAAAAAATTCTGGTGTGATAAAAAAAAAATTTGTAGACTCCTTTGTTGTCATAAAATCAGAAGTGTGGCAGAATCGGTCTAACATGTTACATCAACATTGAAAACATAAACAGATTCAGCACTCTGTAGATAATAAATGTAGCATTTCAGATGTTCTCAGAACAGAGAATAAACCTTAATCTAGAAATTAATATAGAATCATAATTTTTAAATGTTATGTAATACTCTCTCTTAATTTCACAAAATTACAAGCAAGCAAATGACAAAAAGTGAAACCCAAAAGTACTATAAAAACAGATGAGCATAACTCATGAGCATGCACTTTTGTCAAGATCTCAAACCATATCAAGGGCTGCTAATAAACAACTCATTTAATTGTGAGTTATGACATGCAACAATATGATCCCTTCTTACTGTCCAGCTAAATTCACATAGAAGTTGAGGGTGTCAGGGTAAAGTCGACAAACTAAGAAAAGTGTAAACAATAAACTTCAAGCCAAGTACATATTTCTACAAAATGAATGCCAAAAAAATAAAATAAGATTTGTGAGATGACAGAATTATGCTTACTCTAAATGAAATATGTCTTTTAACTATATTCCTTCCAGTCAACTCACCCTCCCTCTTGAATCTCAATCTCAACCAAAATCAAATTCCTAAATAAGCAAAATGATAGGTACCAGCAAGCTAGAAAGACTAAAACGAAGAAATTAAGCATAGAAATATTTGTATTCCAGTAACAGGTCTTCATCAAGGGAGTTCATATCCTGGTATCTTCTGTGTACCACAGTACAAAATGAAAAAGATTCCTAGACAGTTATGAGAGTGTCTGGTCTCTCCCAGCCCAAGCCTAATTCCAGCCTACCGTTTACACACCCTTCTCTGGCTAATATTCTCTGTCTCCTTACAACAAGCCCACATGCACTCCTCTCATGCTCTGCTACAGGGTTGATAGTTTGTTATATCTCTCTCCTAAAATTGATCAAGTGAACCTTTTGCCTATCCTTACATACACCTTATTTAGTGATCTTGGGCCTTGGGGCCTCCATCACAAAACCATTCTTCCTAAAAATACTCATTTCACTCTTCTGATGACTAATAGCAGCAAATTTTTTAGATCACAAGAGAAAAGGAAATCTTAAATGAACATTTCACTATTGACATGAGCATCTCAATATCATCATATGAATCCAAGATCTTTGTGGACCAGTGCCATAGCAGATGAACTTCATAAGTAAATGTGAACAGATATGCCATATTTTTTTCTCAGGATAAAACAACAAAAAACTAATACCAAAGAATAGAATAAACAATCTACCACTATTCTTGAAACTGAAAGGTATAGAACATAGGAGAAATTGAACTTACGGGTTATTCCAATCAGTAGTATCCTCATTGACAAGATGGGTCCACTTGGTTCTTCCACTACGACCAAAGTGCTTAACTTGCATAACCTTGGGTAATATTGTCTTGTCCATTTTATCCTCCCCAGTTGGGGCAGAGAAATCACGAGTGAAAATACCATCAGATCCAACGGTGGCAGCTCGGTCATCAGATTCATTCTGGAAGAAAGCACCTTTGTGATAGTATTTCTGCATAAATCTCCATTTCTGCTTTGGTGGTGGAGCAGGTTTGGGATTCCTCCTTTCCCACTCCCTCCTCTCTTCCTCTGTCATGTTTCTCACCTTCTCAATCTCTTCCTTTTCCTTCAACATTGCCTCCCGATCCTCCCTATCCCTCTTGATCCTACCAATCTCTCTCACTTTCCAAGCTTCATATTCCTCTGCCTCATTAACTTCATCATCAGTATCCACATCAGCAATGTTGGCCTCCATTTCCAAGTTTTTCTGGATTTCTTCATCCTTCCGGATCTCCTCAACAACAATCTGCTTCGTCTCAATCCTCCTTTCCTCCAATCTCCTTTTCCTTTTCTCCTCAAAAGCCAGCTCCTCAGCCTCAAGACGCTCACGCTCCGCAATGGTATCTCTCTCAGACTTGGGAACAAACACAGGCTTCACCATAGCCACTCCCGTATATTCCTCATCAGAGTCAGTCTCATACTCAGATTCCTCCTCCTCCTCCTCTTCTTCTTCTTCCTCCTCTTCCTCTTCCTGAGGAAGTGCCTCTTCCTGCTCTCTCTGAAGCAACTTCTCTTTAATCAGCCTCCTTCTTTCCGCCAAAGCATTCTCATCATCTTCTTCGAACTCCAACCATTCCTGCCTCCTGGCCTCCTCTTCAATGGTGGAAACAATCTCAGCCTGGCGAATGCGGCGATGATCAGCCCGGACCTCCTCACGGTTATCTATCCGGCTCTCGGCCAAACGGCGGAGCCTACGATCATCTTTTCTGACAATAGCAGCGTCTTCTTCATGACGAGGAAAGGCTTTCTCCAAGGCAGCTTCGCTGGAGGGTCTAAAATCGGCAGGGGCAGCATCTTCTTCGTTCTCATCATCAGCCCATTCAGGAACTTTACCGGGCCAATAACGCTTAACTTTAGTTTGGCCAATTTTACCTCTGAGCTTATCCCTAATGGCTATTACAGTATCACTAACACCCGCTGTCACCGACATTGTTCTTCCTCAATTGAACGCCAAACCTTATTTTGCACAGATGCATAGTAAATGGGTAAAATGTTTGTTTACACAGCACAGCAACAGAAGAAGATTCCAGATTAAATTGCAAGAAAATGAATAAACGAATGAAGAAACGCAGAAAGATCGACAGTGAATGATAAATTTTGATATGCGAAACATTGAAGGGGTTTGTGTTCGAAACGCTAACACTTGGAATTGTTAGAGAGAATAGAAGAAAGGGAGAAGAAAAGTTTGAAGGGCTTACAATTACAGCGACCGGAAGGAACCCTCTCTGTCTCTGTCCCGTTCCAACCCCAGCTTCTTCTGTGAATCACCTCTGAAATTTATTTAATTAAATCTGTAAACTTTTATTTGGTTTACTTTAGTGTTGTGATTTAATATTGTCTTCGGCAACACTTTTCTATAGTATTTATTTTTGTTTTTATGACATGTTTATACGAATATTATGCTCTTATTAAATAATAATAATAATAATAATAAATTTCTTAAAATTAAATATATAAACACTAAAGCTAATAAAAAAATTGAAGGAATATCATATTTATTAAAACTAATTTTTTTATACTAAACTTAAAATAATTAAAAATTTACTATTATTACAAAGATATTTAAATTCTATATTTTGGAATTGTATATAAAAGATAAAATATATTTAAGTTTCCAAAGTTTAAAGGTTATACATTAAATGATAAATTATGAATAAAAAATTATACAGCAACTAATTGTGAGTATTAATAATTATAGATAATAATAATATTGTACCTTGTTATGGTTAAAAATTCAAAACCCTCTCCTTACAAAAAAAAATCCTAAACCCTAGCCAGATTCTGCAACCATAAGCTGTTTCCGACACTAATGGTGTTCGGAAGCAAAAGATTTAGCTTTTAATGCTTCGAAGATTACCCTCTTTCTCTCGTTTTCGTCGTCCTCATCACATGATGGGTACTTTCTCTCATTCCCTTTCCATTCGCTCTCCTTCGTCCTCTCTGTTTTTTTCAAAGCACTGTCATTTCTCCACAAACACTGATGACACTGATAGCCATAGTAATGGAACCCAGTTCTTGATTTGCATGAGAAACCTATGCAGGTCAGGTAAAGTGAAGAACATTGATGAAGCTTTGGACTTGTTCCAAGGCATGGCTAGCATGAAGCCCTTGCCTTCTGTGAAGGACTTTACTTTGTTGTTGAGTGTTATTGTGAGGTTGAAGCACTACACCACTGCCATATCTTTAGTTAAGCACATCTTTTCTTCTCTAGGCATAGAAGCTGATACCATTACTCTTAATATTGTGATCAGTTGTCTCTGCCGTTTGAAGTTGGTTGCTTTTGGGTTCTCTGTGTTGGGGACTATGTTCAAACTTGGTTTGGAGCCCACTGTGATGACTTTCACTGCTCTCATTAACGGGCTTTGCGTGCAGGGCAATGTGGCTCAGGCTGTTGGGCTGGCTGATCATATGGAGAAAATGGGGTATCCATTGGATGTTTACACGTATGGGGTGTTGATTAATGGGTTGTGTAAGACAGGAGACACTTTGGCGGCGGTTGAGTGGCTAAGAAAGATGGAGGAAAGGAATTGGAAACCTAATGTGGTAGTTTACAGCACAATTATAGATGGTTTGTGCAAGGATGGATTGGTATCTGAGGCGTTGAATTTGTGCTCGGAAATGAGTGGCAAAGGTGTTCAACCGAATCTTGTCACTTACGCTTGCTTGATTCAAGGTCTTTGCAATTTTGGAAGGTGGAAAGAGGCTGGTTCTCTGCTGGATGAGATGATGAAAATGGGAATGAGGCTGGATTTGCAGACCCTCAATATTTTAGTGGATGCTTTCTGCAAAGAAGGAAAAGTGATGCAGGCTAAAAGTGTGATTGGGTTTATGATTCTGACGGGGGAAGGGCCGGATGTCTTTACCTATAATTCGTTGATTCATATATATTGTATGCAAAATAAATTGAATGAGGCCATGAGAGTGTTTCATTTAATGGTTAGCAGGGGCTGTTTACCGGACATTGTGGTTTTTACTTCACTTATCCATGGATGGTGTAAGGACAAAAACATTAATAAGGCTATGCATCTGTTGGAGGAAATGACTAAGATGGGATTTGTTCCTGATGTTGTCACTTGGACCACTCTTATAGGTGGGTTTTGTCAAGCTGGTAGACCATTAGCTGCAAAAGAACTGTTTTTTAATATGCACAAATATGGTCAAGTTCCCAATCTCCAGACTTGTGCTGTTATATTGGATGGCTTATGTAAAGGAAATCTTCTTTCTGAGGCAGTGTCGTTGGCTGAGGCAATGGAGAAGAGTAATTTGGATCTTAATATTGTAATTTATAGTATTTTGCTTGACGGAATGTGCAGTGCTGGAAAACTGAATGCTGCATGGGAACTCTTTTCTAGTTTGCCTGGTAAAGGTTTGCAAATTAACGTTTATACTTATACCATTATGATTAAGGGTCTCTGTAAACAAGGCTTGTTGGATAAAGCTGAAGACTTACTGATAAATATGGAAGAGAATGGCTGCCTGCCAGATAACTGCACTTACAATGTCTTTGTCCAAGGCTTGCTAACAAAAAAGGAGATTGCAAGGTCAATAAAATACCTTACAATAATGAGAGACAAAGGGTTTTCAGTAGATGCTGCTACCACAGAAATTACTATCAACTACTTATCTACTAATGAAGGAGACACCAGAATTCGAGAATTTTTTTTCCAATAAGATAGCAATGCCAAGAGTTTCACTAGGACATTTATTCAAATCCTGACTCTCAATTCATCCATGTTCCACAATCCTATAGGACCCCATAGAGAGAACTGGCATAGGCTTCAGAACTTACCATTTGTTAAATATATAAAATCATTACCATTCAAGTGATTCCACCTGACAATTTATATGATTAGAAGAGTTGGTCCTTAACATGGTATCACAACCTTTAAGAAATTATGAGATTGACCCTTGTTGCTTCTCTTCTACATAATTAACTTATATTTGAGCCCAAGGTAAAGTGGGTTTGTGCATTGTCCACACTTCAAGCTCAAACTCTGTTTAAGGGGGTGTTAGATATAAATCTTTGTTAGCTCCACCAAACAGCTTAAGCTGTCAATAGAGTTGTTCCTTGACATTTTTAGTGGTAAGTATTTTCACCTCTGCTTGCACATTTATCTTGATATAACCTCTAGTTATTAAAATAGCTTAAAAAAAATAGACCTATATACAATTTAGAAATTGTGCTGTATCCTTGCATTTTTATAGAACTGAGTAATTTTTTACTTATGTATATTTGCCTTCAAGTAAGTTTAATAATGAAGCAAGTTACATTAGGATATTTTGTTTCCCCATAACATTAGGGATAAGTCAATCAATATTGCTAGGAAATGATAATTGACAGCATAAAGTCTGCCAGGGTAAATTCAATATACACAAGAAATCATGTAATTGCTTATTGCTTAGTTTTATACATTTGTCAAATGGATTCCATTAATGTAAAAGCATTTAATAAGACCATAAGCTGGTTTTAGAACTTAATCCTTTTTCCAGCTACCGCTATTAAAATTAATAAATTTCAACTATGAATGTGTACCTCATTAAGTTAAATGGAAAAGATCTCATCTTCTGGTCTATGATATACCGTGTAGAAGGGGAACTTTTGTGGAACACCCAAGAATTTTGGGTTCCATGGAAACTCCTCACTCAAAAATACTGTACATGAACTAGTGTTCGGTAGCTTCCTTTTATCATGGATTGCTCTTTCGAGCTAATGTTATTTTATATTTTGTTTCCTTTCTTATGTATTTTACTTATCTGTTTCAGGAGGATTCCTGATCCTTCTGCACTGTACTCCTTTTCTCTATTAGTTCATTGTTTGTGATGGGAAAATTTTTCCATATTACCTGTTAGGAAACAAAAATCTAAGATCTAATTTATAAGCTGCTTGCTGTCCTTTCTGCAAACATTTTTTTTTTTTTTTTACTTTTGACAGTTTTCCGCCCTTTTAAAATAACAGTTTGACTTCATGGTTCTTGGTTTGCAGATTGAAATCACTTTATGCACTCATTTTGTTATATCTTATGTGTGAGGGAAGACCGCAAATAGTTCAGCGATGGATCATAGAAGGTTAGTCAAACATTTCTTCTTTGTAATATCTGGACAGCATGTTTTTTTGTAACTCAAATTTTTAGCATCCTAAATTGTTCGTTTGAAATTTTGAATGAATATGTAAGTTATATTTCACTTTTCTTTTGTCATTTCTTTCTATGGTTTCAGACTAGGTTATCATTACACGGGTAAGACACCGACTCTCAGCTGAATGTTTTATGGGAGCGACTAGATGGCTTTCACATCAAGCAATGATGCTCATTAGATCGGTTACTGGGTTTTGAGATGTAAAATGCTGATTCTGTCGAATGGCTTAGTGATAGAGTGAAGTTGTGATTTTGTCTTCTTGAAAGTTCTGTCATCTAGTTCTTTTTTCCATAACCAAAATATTCAATATGTTGGGCACTTGTCATATTAAGTGAGGGTAATTTGTAAATTTTTTTGGGTTGCGGCCTTATGCTTAATGCTTCATATTCTTGCTTCAATGTAAAGCTAAAAATGGTTTGCATGTGCCAAGGAGCAGTATCCTTGACCATGACACTGGTTTAGCATTTAAATGGACTGCCTTATATATTGATTCTTAGTGAACAGTACAAGATGTGAGAGATAATGATTTTTGTAAAACAATCAAGTCTTACTCTACTAGGTGGGATGATTGTCTATATGGATCAATCACACTATGGGGCACTAGCAATATCCTATTTTGAGTTATACTTCCTGCACTTAGCATATTTCTAATACATCCAGCATATTTTTTTCATTTTTAACTTTATCCTCTTACAGATTAGGAATCGTATGAGAATATGGATTGTCAATTTATATGACTCGTATGAATTGGCAATCCATATGAAGCTGAATGGTGTATGTCTGTATGAAATTTACAGATTACAAGGACAAAATCAGTATTATACTATGTATACTAGGTGTATTGGAAAAATGACTAGTATAAAAAGTTAATCTCTCCTATTTTCGTTGGTCCCCCTGCTCCTATAAATTTAAATTGAACAATCATCTTATAAATTTAAATTGAACAATCCTCTATTTGATGGGTTCGGTTCTTTTCCAGCACTTGAGAGGAAGTTTTCCCCATTTGATCCACTTTTAGTTTACTCGGTAATCCCATTTTCCATCAGAATGTTTTCAAGAATATTCTTCAAAATATAATTAATTACTCTTTGAAACAGATATCTCTTTGAATCACATTTTGAAAGATTATATTTTAAAAAATTGTTTTCAAGAACTGCTAAATAAATTGACTCCAAAATGAGCAAATTCTTAATCTTAAGTTGAAACAACTCTCCAAACTTTTATGTTTCACAAAACAAAGGTTCACCTGTCACTTATCCCACTACTAAAATTATTCAAGGAAACACTTCACGGTCTATAGAGTTTACTCTCAACTAGTTAGCAGTATATCTGACCAGTTATTTTCATTTGTTGTATTTAAAGATTTACTACTCAAATGAGTTGACTGGGAGAATGACATAAAAATATATTTATCTCAGAATAATGCTTTGACTTTTACAATGTTCCCCTCACAAAATTGATCTCTTTAAAAATTAAAAATAAAAAATTAAAAAAAAAACTTTGGAGTTTGTCCTGCCTGGCCCCATCTTAACCAAAGCAGCATTAAAAGTTTACATTAACCTTCGATTATTTTAAGCCCAATGTTTAAAGCTTTAAAGTATAGAGCAAAAGTACACCATATTAGGCTAATCAATGAAAAGGTACAAAGCTCCCGTCAAATTTTGAACTAGGCAGATGACT
Organism: Glycine tomentella; assembly: GCA_007407185.1. Classification (NCBI taxonomy): domain Eukaryota; kingdom Viridiplantae; phylum Streptophyta; class Magnoliopsida; order Fabales; family Fabaceae; genus Glycine; species Glycine tomentella. The sequence continues at coordinate 929,305 of PYAF01005821.1, read as the reverse complement.
AATATGTAACCAATATTCCCAACACACAATACTCATTTAGTAGACATAAATACAACCTGGAGAAGTGGTGTTCCATGGTGAGGTTTCAGACAACAGAAAGCTAAAAGCACAAAGAAAGTAATTCTAAGAAACCCTCCATTGGCAACTAAAACTAGAATCGATATTCAATCAGTCCCCACTTGCACAACCCTTGCATCTGAACACACTCTATGACCTTCTCCTCCCTAAGTTGCTTGGGTACTCTGCAAACACAAGTGGTTGCAAAATTGTGATCACGTGGTTGCATGCACCTCAGGCAGCAAAGACGTTCATAACCAGGCTGCAATTCAGACCAAAAACATAATGATTTACTCAAAATCCAAGAAAACAACACATAGAATGCACAAATGAAATAAAATCTTGGTGAAAGTAAAACAATACTATTTTTTTAACATTTTTGGCTACCAAGTAACAATAACCTTACAACAATTAACATCTCGGAGAAGGCACCAACATGAGTACAGAAATAACATACTTCCTAATTTCAACAGCACTCAATATCAGACAATGCGAGTTCAGAGTGACCCAGTGACACAAACATGGATCGGCTGTGGGAAAACAGAAGAGAACATTTTATTAGTTGGGACTTGAGAGGTTTTTCATAGGCCTAAAATGAAGGGGGATTAGGGGTTGGTAATTTGGCATCTTAACACACAAACATTCCTTTCAGAGGTTAAATGACTTTGGCACTTTCCTTTGGAGATTAATGCCAAGAGGCACCAACTCACCAAGCATTTAAGAGCAAGTACAACCCATCAGAACAGGTGGGATGCTAACCAAGTGAGCAACACTGCTCATATTAGATTTTGGGATTGGAAGGTTTTTTTTGCAGGAATCCATGTCTATTGTTAGGGTGATGGAATCCTTGTCAACTTTGGAGAGGAAGTTGAGATGGGGAGTGCTCCTTTTTAAGAGACTTTTTCTGCATGTTTCAGCTATCTACTTTGTAAAGTTTGCTCATTAGCCATTTCTAATCTAAGGCTAAGAATCTAAGATCATTATTTACATAGGGGCTTTAATTTACTCAGATATTTGATATGGGTAATATAGTGAACTACAATCCCATTTGCTTTTACACTTTTACTTGAGTCTCTTTCTCCCCCAACTAAGTTAGAAGAGTTTGGATCATGGAATCTTCCAGTATTTTCTCCTGTAAAGCTTTCTTTCAATTTCATACACATGCCTAACCTAGGTTTCTACTTGATAAATCCATTTTAATTTTCAAACATCTCTTCAAAAACCAAGTCCTTGGTTAGGACAGTGGTACTTAACATGATTAATGCAAATTGTTTGTTGCAAATTCATAATAGACCTTTCAATCAGCTTTTGGCTCATTTTATTGCATTAGTCTTATTTGGTTTGGAGAATTTCTTTTATTTTTTGGTAACTAGCAGATTTCTTATCCTCCTCCTAGTTGTGCTTCTCTTTTCTCTTTAATGAACTTCCTCCTATGTAAAAAGAAATAGAAAAACAAAACCAGTTAAAAAAAAAAAAAAAACTAAATTTAGGTACCTTCTTCCATTTTGCAATTAGATTGCAGTCAGCATATCCTTGATCTAAACAGAATTCATACAGTTCTTTAGAAATTTCCTTCCTCCGATGGTAGAGATCAAAAGATGTAACGCCTCTTTTGGTGTGCAATCTTAAATATAGGCCATAATGTCTCACATTTTCTTTTGCCATCATGTGAATCATTCTCAGCTGCCACATAAAGGATATAAAACTATTAATTCCATTGATTTCAGAAAGAACATAATAAAACCTACTAAGCACATGATGTAAAATTCCAACCTTCCCTCATCTTTGCTTGAAGTTCATGGAGTGTAGGCTCAATTAATTTCCAGCCCTCTGGGTATTTAACATGATTTGTCTTTACTTTCGGCATTTTTGTATCTGTTCAAGGAAAACATGGCATCAAAGAGTCAATTTCCATACATTCTCCCAAGCAATATAAATGGTACATATTATTTGGTACAAGTTATGAAGTAAGCACAGTTATCAATCTCAGGCAGCAATCCGTAGTGGCCTACCCCAAAAATGCTATGGCAGTATAGTTTATAGCGAGATGGGCACTATTCTGAATTTTGATATATAGATTAAATAATTTATTTGTACCATATACATTTAAACGCTTGAAAATTAAATGACAAACACTCAACATTCATGACATGTTCGTTAATAATAAAAGGTCATCGATTTTAAGCAAAACATAAAATACAAGTAAATAACAATACAAGTCAAGGAAACAAACAAAATTCAAAGGCACGTTCATATTTCAAATTTCAAATACAAGGCATCTTAAACACTCAATAAATAATGAGGGTGGGTGTTGCACACAGAAAAGAACAGAGGTTCAGAGTTCAAAGGAGAAAAATATGGAAGGTGAGTGTTGCCAGAAATACTGTCGGATATGCACGGAAGTTAGTCAAATAGTGAGTGTCACGCAGTAGACAAAAGCGAGAGAAACTATATCCAATTAGGGATTTTTAAATTCTTAAAAAGGTGAGGAACATCTCAACTGTGCACTAAGAGCACACACCCAAACAAAAAACCATGCTGTTTTGAGGGCAAAAATGGGTTTTCAAAGAAGCCTCAATCTAGCACCACTTATCACCGATAGAGCCACTATTTTGGCCGTGATTGCAGCCACTACACCGTTATTCAAAACTATACAGTGGCCGCTTTGCGCTGCTATAGTGGACTATTGATGCATACCTTTGATCAATGAGCAGAACAGAACACACTACGGCTGGAGTTGGTTGAAATTTCACAAAAAAATGTTAAACAAATTTTGACGAAAACCCTAAGCCAAAGCATTCAGCCATATAAATAACATTACCAGGCTAGGGCACGAAGCCATGAACGAGGGGAAGAGAAACTCCTAGTCACAAACTATGAAAAACAAAACGAATGGCTGAATTCACTGGTCAGCCTATAGTTTTCCATTAAAATGTAGATAGGAACACTCCTAAACCAGACTTGATTGAATTTCACATTAAATGTGACACTAATTTTGAATAAAACCCTAAGATACAGCATTCAACCATATAAATAAAATTAGGGCAAAAAACCAATGACGCTTGCCTCTATGCCGATTTAGCTCTAGTCTGTGACTCGATTCTGAAGATAGGTAGAGAGAAAACAAATACTAAAGATAAAACGAAAAACTTTGTTAGTTTTGTTGTCTTGATAAGTTATCGGAGGATCTGTTAAATTCTAAAGGATTTATGCACTACGTCGATAAGTCACTCATCTCATATTATCTAAGTGACTAACTGAATTTGTGATCGATTGATGATCGGTGATTTTGGCCTTGCTACAATAACAATTTTAACTATTAAAGACTTAATTAAGGTAGTATTGGGAATAAACCAAATCTCACGTCGGCTAGAGATAATGCCAAATCAGAATATATAAGTGGATAATAATCCTGCTAGTTTTTGGGGTTGAGTTAGGTCTAAACTCACATTCTAAAATGGTATCAGAACCTATTCTAGATCCATTAAGCTGAACGTGAAGGGGTGTATTGGGAATAACTCAAGTCCCACATCGGCTAGAGATAGTGTCAAGTCAGAGTATATAAGTGGAGAACAATCTTCATCCTATGAGCTAGCTTTTGGGGTTGAGTTAAGTCTAAACCCACATTCTAAGAGATAAGATCCTAATCCCAACCATTTTAAAGTATATTAATTTATTAATTATATTTTTCTCCTATCTTAATTTTATTTGTTTAATGGTAATGAATCAGATCAACGATTTTGGGATTGTTGTTGTTACATTTTCAGTTTTTTATTTTGTTTATGACTAGTTGACTTTGTAATCGGTTCATGCTCGGTGATTTTAGAGGTTTGGGACATGATTTTAGACTGATGTTATGAGTATGGTTGGATAAAGTTAAAAGAAGTTTTGAGAACTTTTTTATTGAAAATACATTATTCTTTCAATAGAGAAATTATTAAGAATACTTGTAATCTTGTATCTAAATAAACTTTATATTATGTAAAATTTTGTTGCAATCTCGTGTGGTTAAATGTGTATATGGATATGAAAACTTTATAATTAAAATTTGTAAGGATGACAAAATATATTTTGTCAGCAAATCATCTATTTAGTTTACTAAAAATAAATGGGATGGATTAGTATTTTTAATCCACTTTAAAAAGTGGATTATCTTGGTCTATTCTATTTTTTTGAGTTAAGATTAGCTCAACCAATTTGGTGGATTAATCTATTTTATCATCTTTAAAATTTTGGATATTTAGAGAATTTTATTAAAAAAGATTAAAAAATATCAATAAAAATAAGAATTTATTAAATCAACTGAAATTCACAAATACCAATAACATAATCTTTTTGAGATTGGAAGTCTCATAAAAAAATTGTGTGAATAAATATGTTATTGATACTAAAATGTATTTTCATTCATTATTAAGGTGTGAGAAAATATTAGAAATTATATTAACAATAATTTTTTAAGACTTAATTTTTTTTAATAATTATTATCTCTTTTATGGAAGTGTGATCTGCAAATGATGCATTGTAAGTTTTTTAAGTAAAGTAATTAAATATTGATTTTTTTCCGGTATCTTAAAACATTAGTTATTAACATTTATACATATATATTAAAAATAAGACTTACAAATGATGTAAAAGACTTGACTCAACAAATACACTTGTGCATTCAAATATCCATAATAGTTAATAATAGAAATTTATTCAATATACTGTATTATCTAAGGGTCACTAGATTAAACCCACTTCAAAAAAATCTTAAAACATCCAAATTTTATTATCACATTATCTTGAATATACTTTCTTCTATAAATGTTTAAATTTATTTAAAAAAATTTGAAACCTTGAAGGTGTCATACTTTAATTAATAAATATCTTTTACAATTTTATAATTATTAATAAATAATATAATGAAGTGTGTTTAAAAACATCTTTTTGAAACTCCTCTAAATCTAATGCTACAAAAATTAGTTTTTGTTTTGTTTTCTCTTCAAAACTATGAGCATTTCAGTTAATTTTTAATTTTGTTTATTAATTAAAAAATTTATTTAGTTGTTTGATAAACAAATTTTTTAATAATTTTTAGCATTTTTTAGAATATTATTTTAAGTAATATAGTTTTTTTATATTTCCTTTTCTTTTATCTTTAATATATTTATCAATTTTATTATTTATCTTTTTAAATAAATCATAATTTTATTATTTTTAAATTATTTTAAAATTTTTAACGATTTTAGCAATTAATTTTATCAATTACTTAATTTTAATAAACTAATTTTTTAATTTTCAACTAATTTACTAATTTGCAGCTAGTTTTATGTAATATAATCTTAATCTCCCATACTTAAATTTACCCATATATTATTATAAAAAAAATACCCATATATTTTTCCCGAGTCTTAGATCAGTGTATAACTATCGGTGGTCTAAAAAAGTTTTATAGCCCCGATGAGAAGAATATCAAGTATTTCTCCCGCTAGATCATTTTTATTTATGTGAACTCAGAAAAGACTTAAGCATGAGTTTAAATGTACTAATCCATTAGAGAGAGACAAAAGATATAAATAGATATTCCAATTTTTCAAGGTGGGTAGCAATCCCCAACAACCTGCAGCAGGCTACGGTATTGACGGCGTTGAAGTCAAACAAAGCCGCTTTTTCTCTCTCTAAACTGCATAGCGTCAGCGTAGTTGCAAATTCCAGGTTTTCTTCTTTTTACTCAATTCTCTCTCTCTCTGAGGTTCTGGAAAGATCAATTCCATTCCGAAATGGACGGTGCGCCACAATCCGCCGGTGGTCCGGCGCCGTTCCTTCTGAAGACCTACGACATGGTGGACGATGCCTCCACCAACGACATCGTTTCGTGGAGCTCCACTAACAACAGCTTCGTCGTGTGGAACCCTCCCGAGTTCGCTCGCCTCCTTCTCCCGACCTATTTCAAGCACAACAACTTCTCCAGCTTCATCCGCCAGCTCAATACCTACGTAAGTTTCTTCGATTCCTTTGTTTCGCCTTCGGATTCATGAATCGCTTCATTCGTTTTTATTCGATTCTAATTCGTTCTTCTGATTTATGTCTTCCGTTTAATTGTTTGCATGTATAGATTGTGCCTTTGCAATAAAATGTTGATCGCCGGATTTGACTAATTTTTTTGTAATTATTGTTGTTGGATATTAGCACTGAGCTGAATTGTAATGTTGTATGTGTATGATGAATGATGATGATGTGAGATGGAGAAAAATGTATTGGGAGATAGAGAGAGCTTCAATTTGAATCTCATATAGTCTATTTGAAGATATATGTTACTTAGGGTTAAAGAGATCGACAAGGTTTAAAGATAGGTTTCTTTTTCTTTTTTTTTTTTTTTGGATTGTGAATTGGGGTAATTGGACTCAGAAGTCATCGAGGAAGGTGATCAGAAAAATCGAATGCTGTGCCTTGGGGTATTCCTTGCTAAAGTGCCAGAAAATTGTGGCACTCAGCAGAAGGTAATAAGAATCTGGTAGTATGGGACTTGGCCAGGTTTCTTAGTCTTCTGCAACTCCCTGATATATATCACATACTTACAAATTACCAAATCACCAAATGTGTTCAAAGGTTCTTAATCCTGGATTCTGCTATTCTATTATTGACAAGGGATGCATGATGAATAATTATTAGAATTAGAATATTAAGATACGATTCTTAAGTGTTTTATGAGTCTTACAATGTTAGCAATCTTAGTAGGCTGCTAGCTAGGGTTGTTGTACACTAATACTTGACCTATCTTATAAATAGTGGTTGGTATCTATAACAAACGTCAATATAGATCATTAGATCTGATAATAATTTTTCTCTCTATTTTTTGGATTCTTCGTATAAGTTTAAGACCAGTCAACGGCTAATAGTAAAAAGTATAAAGTGGTTTCTAAAAACATATATATTTTTTCCCTTGGTTCTCCAAAAGTGAATTTAATACCACTTACGTTTCAGGTGTCACTAGCATGACGATTCGGCGGTTTTCTTATATTGTCGTTTCCCAGAGTGGCACTTTTTAATGTTGTGTTTTGGAAACCGTTGGGAATTCTGGGAGCACTAGAGAATATTGTATGATAAATTACCAAACTTGATGAAAAATTCATGCTAGAGCACTTTCAGTTGTTTTCATGAATAGGATTTGTTACTTTACCTTTAAACTTTCTTCCTCCACCATAATTGTTTTTCTTAATCCAGAAAAAGATGGCTGACGGAGGTACATATCAGTTCATATATGTCTATTAGTAGGTGTTAACAAAAAATAGATGCCTAGTAATACTTAAATACTCTTCTTGGGCTGTGCTATTGAACTGTTGAGTGTTTATGCATTTGATGTTGTGCACTCAGTTCTTTATTTTCAGTCCTAAGCACATATTCCCTGGCACTTTATTTGATCAGTTGGTGAAAATGCTCAATTTCATAATAGCATTTTCCTTAAGTTCTTGGTTGCAATAAGGGCTATAATGTTCTTTTTGTGCTGATCTGATATTAAAAATGAACTGAATTTGGAAGTAAAGACATAATTACTAGCAAAGGAAAGGAAAGGAGCTCCAGTAGACATGGTTACTTTGTATTCTCATTACCAGTTTGTATCCCATCTCAAACTGGTACCTTAACATTTTGACCGACCAACAACGCTGCTGATCTGGGGTTGTTACTCACTACTGTAACAATTCTTTCTTCTTTAGTTATAATTATAATAGACCAAAAAATGACTCTCCAAAAGGTAAGGCTGCCAATGTTCGATAACTAAAGCCAAACCTATTAGTTCCTTCTTGTCAGCAGGTTTGGATGGGTTTTTGTCACTATTCACTAACCCTAGGCCCCTCCAAAAGGCATCACACTCAATCACAAATTCCTTTGAAAAATCCTGTCACCTTAATACCGGAGTTGTTATTATCACATCTTTCAACTTCATGAAAACCATGTTTCTTGGTCAAATCAGTTAGAGGTTTAGCCACCTGGCCATTATCCTTTTACAAAATTTGGTAATTTCTTGTTAAACCCAAGAACCCTTGAATCCCCTTTAGAATTCTTGAAATAGGCCATTCTAACACTCTTGATCATTTTTGTGTCTGTAGCCAACTAGGAACCCGTTTCCTTGAGATAATATGCCCAAGATACTCAACAAATTTTCTCCCAAATTGACATTTATTTTTATTTGCAACTAAATCATTTTCTTTTAAATCACCCAATACTTCCCTCGTGTGCTTGAGCTCCCCAACCCTTGCTATAAACCAATATTGTCATCAAAGCTCATGCTTACCACAGAGGTACTGATTACTTGTTCTTGAAAGCTGCTATTTTTGTTCTTGTAGTTGAATGCCTTAGTTTCTTTTATGGATATTGAGTCATAAAAGGATATTTGGGCTTTAATTTTCTGTCTTTGGAAACGTTGTTGGATATGATTACTGTGTAAGCCCATTCAGGTTTGCATTTTAACTTTTAAGAGACCCATGCATATTCTATAGTTCTGCACTATTTATGGACAGTAAGGAATTTCAACTTTGAGTGCAATCAAACACTAGAAAGTGTGATGCTCTTGCTAGAGTTACTTCCTATTTCCTAGATCCCTATTTGTGTGACGCTAATAGTACTTTTGTGTTACTGTTTTTTTTTTTTTTTTTATCCATGGGTTGCCTTGGAACTTTAGTCCTCAAAATTTCTCCATTTACTATAAACTCTGACCATAATTTCAGTTCTTTAATATTACTTTCCCACAACTCAAACACTGCCTACTTTTGCTTTCCAGAGGGTTTCTTTCTTGTAAAGAGTATATACTTGTAAGGATTTAATGGTAAATTATTCAAAGAAAATTATAGATCTTATTGCTTGAAAGATTAATTATTGTTTGTGCGCATTTTTTTTTTCTTAATATATATTTTCAAGCATTTAATTAAACCATTATTTGGTTTTATTTGTTTTTGTCTATTGATATTGCTCTGTTATCAGGGATTTCGAAAAATACATCCAGAGCGATGGGAATTTGCTAATGATGAGTTTCTGAAAGATCAGAAGCATCTTCTCAAGAATATACATCGCAGGAAACCTATCCACAGTCATAGTCATCCTCCAGGTTCTCTTGTAGATCCAGAAAGGGCAGCATTTGAGGAAGAAATAGACAAACTTTCCCGTGAGAAAACTTCTCTTGAATCCAATATTCATAACTTCAAACAACACCAGTCAACAGCAAAGCCTAAGCTAGAAGATTTTCTGCAGCGATTAGATGGTGTTGACAAGAGGCAGAAACAATTGCTTCACTTCTTTGAGAAGGCTCTTCAGAATCCTACTTTCGTTGAACATCTTTCACGCAAAATTGAGTCCATGGATTTATCTGCATATAAGAAAAGGCGATTGCCTCAGGTTGATCACGTGCAACCAGTTGCCGAAAGTAGCTTGGTGGACAGTCATAGTAATTTTAGAATGGAATTTGGAAATGTTTTCCATCAAGATTTTTCGAATAAACTCAGACTGGAGTTGTCACCTGCTGTTTCAGATATGAACTTGGTATCACGTAGCACACAGAGTTCAAATGAAGATGGGGAAAGCTCACAGAAAAAGCTATCTGAAGTAGAACCAAGAGGAGTGCAGACAAGAACAGCTCTTACATTTGCACCTGAAATATTAGAGCTTGCAGATACTGGGGCTTCTTTTACTTTTAAGATGGATTCATGTTTATCACGAAGAGCAACAACTGCTGAGAGCTCCAAACTGATCTCTTTGGAGCCAAGTAGTGAAGAAGGTGATAGTTTATCCTGCCAACTAAACTTAACTCTGGCATCTTGTCCATTGCAAGTCAACAGAAATTCATACTCAGCCAGATCACCCCAAATTGACTGTCAAGAAATTGGAAAATTGGCAGAATCAAGATTTTTTGCCAATGGTAAAGAATCTGATAGTGGTGTTTCCTCAAACCTAAATGTAGCTGCTGAGGCTACCAATTTAGCTTCATCACAGGAGGCTCCAAGTAACAACCAAGATAACCCAGCTCCTCCAGAAAGGGTGAATGATGTTTTCTGGGAACAGTTTCTTACTGAAAGGCCAGGCTGTTCTGACAATGAAGAGGCAATATCCAACTACCGAGCAAACCCATATGATGAACAAGACGAAGGACGGTCAACTCATGGAATCTCTAGAAACATTAAGAACATGGATCAACTCACACTTTGAGTAGGGCATACTGTCTTGGAGAACAGTTAAACTATTTTTATATGAATTTTTCAAGACTAATACACAATATGATCTGAAACTTCACAGTTGACAGGGCAAACTATTCGGGCTTAGTACCCGATTTATCTTGTGAAAAATCCGAAATCTTTACCAGCTTTGGGGGACTGATGGATACAATGTTAATTAACTGTTGTAAATATTCAAGTTCTGATTGTCTTTCAAACGTATTCCTGTAAACATAAATGTCTTGATTATGGATTTTTTTCTCTTCATGTTTGCGTAGAGAGATGTGCAGTAAGTATTTGCTGAATAGACCAGCTTTACAACGGTTTATTTTCGGTTGCAGGAATTGTATGTTGTCTTCAAATCTTATTAGTTTTATAACTTTTGCGGGTTGAATATTTTAAGAAGCCAAGACCCCCCTGGATAAAATTTCACCGATAGTCAGTGATTTACTCGTGATTTTTTAAAACTAATTCCATTTTACCTACTTATTTGAATTTTTGAAATTACCAAATACACTCTAAACTAGAAATACGTCTATTTTATGAGTAACCCAACTTTAGGTTTTTGAAATTGTATTTGTTAGTCAGTTTAGTCTCTAATGTTACAAAAAAAATTTCATTTTAGTTATAGATTTTATAAAATGATAATGAAAAAGATCTGAAATGAATGATATTACAAGCTTGGAAACTAAAGTAACGAATTTGTAAAATCAAAGACTAACTTGATTGATACATATAAGAGGGTATACTCATTTCTTGTTTGTCAAAATAATATGTATGACGAGATTAGCAGAAAAAAATAATGGCAAAATTAGCAGTAGCAACTTCACAAGAAGAGTTTGAAGCAAGATTAAAATTAGTTATGGAAAGCAACATGTAGACCAAGAAGAAAATACGTCTAGTAATGGAAAAAAGTACCTAGAAGACAACAAATATGACTGCTACAAAATAGAATTCGAATAATAACATAAGAATCTCGACAAAATAAATAAAGTAAAATATGATAGCACATGTGTTAACTAACACATAGTTCATAGGTGTATACACTATTTCTCTCTCTTCTATCTCTTTATGTTTCTAGGTGTTATATAGTACGTATGTGTTCATTGATCATTTTTCATATTTATTTCATGCATGGTATCTTTAATATTATTAACTAGTTGTCTAGTTGTAACTTTGTGCAATATTTTTTTAAAAAAATGGATTAAGGAATAAATTCCTTAATATTTATTTAATTTGAAATACAACTATCATAGTCTTAACATATTTAAATATTTTATCTATTCACTTTTAAAAACATTTTTCATTTTTTTTTTCTACCGTTTGCACGAACACAGGAGAGAGAGTTGTACACTGTCCAATTTATGACTATCCGCCCACTAAGCCTCTCACATTCACTTCCACAACCTTAACAACAAACTGAAAACAGCACAGAACAATGTCCCAACCCAGATTCATTGTCATGACTTTCCCATGTTTGGCACTTGTTCTTGTGCTTCACACCCTTCTCCCAATCTGCAATGGCCTATCAGTTGTGGACCTCAATTTGAGTGAAACTGATGTGATGACCAAAATAAAGCATTGGAGAGTGTTTGGCAGAGCCAGAAATGGACTCAGAGAGCAATAGGAGAGTTCTGGAAGGTGTGCAGCACATAAAGTACATTAGCTATGAGACACTGAAGAGGGACATGGTTCCATGTGATAGACCAGGAGCTTCTTACTACAATTGTCATGCAAGACCAGCTAATCCTTATAATAGGGGCTGTGAGGTCATTACTGGATGTGTAAGGGGTGTTCAAGGCATCAAAACTTGATAGTTACTGTCCACTGAATGGATGAAGGAAGCTAGGAAAGTGTCTCAAGTGGCTGTATGTTATTCTTCTTAATTTCCTTTTTCCATCTAATTCTGTTTTGTTTCATTTATGAGTTTTCCTCTGTGGTTATGGTCATTGTTGTTATACTTTTCAAATGCTTTTTATTTACTTTCTTTGTAACATATGGTATGACTAGCTTGATAATGAAAATGTCTAACTTTTGTTTTTGAGAACATACAACTGCAACTTGACATATTCTTGGGATTTTGATGCCTGTTTGTTACAAAGTCTATTTACTATAGAGTTTAGTTATCAATTGCAAGGACTTCTTCAGTCCCACATTGGAAAGATAAAATTCTAGTGTGGGGTTTATAAAGTCTTGACTCAACTAAGAATGAATGGTTTTTGTGGTGTGGTTCTCCCAAACTTCTTTTGAAGTTGCAAATTTTAACTACTTTGAAAATCTTAATAATTTTCTGAAGAATATTTTCCCAAAAGCTATGTTTATTTTCTAATTCCTATTATATTTTCTGCAACAATTTTATCATACTGATATGTTCAGATGAATATGGGGCCATATAAGAAATTACAAGATACAAAATAATTGTATGAAAAACAACAAAAAATCAATTAAGGCGGTTTGGATATGTACAAAAGAAGGTTCCAAGAAGTTGAAGGAAGTGGATCTCATAGCAAATAATATTACTGAAACTTTAGTCTTTAATTGAGCCGAATAATATTGTGTGATCTACCTAACTAATCTCACCTAATAGGATAAAGCTTTGTTTTGTATTCAACTACTTGAGGCTTTGAAACAAATTGATTATATTTTGTTGGCTTTCTCTTTTGATTTTAGTCTGATTTCACAGCAAATGATTCATACAGAACACCCAACCTGAGCATTCGTATCTTATTTATTATGTAATGCGTTAAAATTTTATTTAAAATGAGGCTCCTCACATTGAATCCAATCCCCTTCTCCACCTTCATGGCTAGGTTAAGAGTTTTGGGGGGAAAAAGCTGATTTCTTCACATCTGGTATGGAGAAAATAGGACATAAGATTAAAAAAAATTCATAATGCAAACCGAATGTTTAAAATCAACCTCATCTTGGTTTTACTTTTATGTTAGGAAAGTCTGCCATAAGTGATAGTTTCTCGTGCCAAATTTCAAAAGTGAGAGCTATTTTCAGCAAGTTCTAGAAATTATTCACTTTTTATGAACTCTCTTCCTTGCGTTATGTTTGGTTATTCTCTTGATAAGTTTATGGAATCTTCATCAAACTCACTAGGATCGGCATTTTGTAGGGGATTTGAATAGTTTGCATGAGGTCTAAGATTTATTTTTTGCTGAACGCAAGATATTTCTATAGTTGGAGATCATGAGACATTGAGACTAATCTCCAAGAAAGTAGAGTATCAGTTAATAGTTAATGAGCAACTTTTTTTCCCTACAAGTGCTACTCTATTCGTAAAAAAAATATAGAATCTTTATGGTCATGGGACTTACACATCACAATAACAATGACAGAGTTGTATTTGTAAGAAGATATTTCGTGTGGTATTATGGTATTACTGTGGGGACTTGGTTAGGAATAATATCATAATAAGAAAGTGAAATGTGCTGAACAAATGAACAATGAAGAATGTGTGACGACATCCACCCAGGTTGGCATATGCTAAAATATTTCAGTGTGCTGCATTGCACTAATGGAAAATAGGCACTGCTACCCCTTCAACATTGCACGGGAAAAATAATTAAATTAATTGGCAAAAGATCAGATATAATAATTAACAAGAGATGGCTAGCACTAATTAGACCACATGGTTTCAGTTATGTTTCTCTTGGTAAAGCCTTCACATTGCAAAGTTAGTGAATAGCCATGCCATGTGCCAATGTCAAACTTAAAAAACTGAGGGCTGGAGATTTGTTAAGCTTGACAAAATGGCCTTTGATAGCAATGTTGATATGTTTGTTGAACAATACATATGTCCAAGCATGCTATGCTATAGCCTATAGGTAATGGTAGGCCACTTCAACAACAACTACCAAGTGAGCATTTATGCATTGGTGCCCCTAGGGGATCCACACTCCATACTCTACCCTCCCCACCTCATTCTTTTTCAACAACAACAAAAAGAGAGGGGAAAGGAAATAAATTATTTTCCACTCTTTACTATCTTTTTGTCATTTTTATTTAATTCGATGAAGATTTTTATTGGAAAATTTGATCACATCTGCATTAACTAGTTAGTTCACTTTGCCTATCTGAATTTAGATTTTTATTTTATAATATAAGCCAGTGTTCCTCTGACAGATAATGAGGTGAGCAACTATTTTCTACACAGTAGCTTTTTCTTGTTATTATCCACACCAGCAGCAAGTGTTTCACTGTTTCGGCAGGCAAAGCAAAGGGATCTATGTGAGGCTTTTGGAATGAAAGCTTTTTGGGCCTAAAATGACAGATAAAACATGATGATATTTAAGTAGGGATGGCAACAAGGCGGTTTAAGGATTAATTTGGAGTCAGATTTAAATGTTTAATAGAAGAAAGGATAAAAAATTTATATCTAATTCCATCTCCATCAAGATCAGATAGTCTCCCCCCACCCCCACACTTTTTTTAAAAATTTACATATACATATTTTAAATAAATAATATATATTATTGCGTACATTTTAATTCAAATAAAACATCAAATTTAATTAAAAATCTTAAAACTAATAGACTTAGGAACTAAATTTTAATTTTTTAGTATAATATGTAATTTTAATGTTATTTAAGGTGAATTTTAATGTTATTACTAATTGTTGCTATAGTTTAATTTAGAATTATTTTTCTGTTAAAGAATAGTTACCATATGAAATTCTTGATGTTATTATATAAGCAATATATGTATTTATAAAATAATCAAGTATTTTAATTTAATTGAATATGTCAATTAGTGTATGATTTTCTGCTTACAGTACTTTTGTAAAACTTAATTCTAAAAATAATGTTAAGCCCAATTTGAAAACATTCACCTTTATTGGGCCATAAACCTCTAAAATAGCCTAGAGCCTAAACCTTGGTGATTTTTCAGCATCCTGAAACAATTTGAATTTTCAAATTTTCTCCTTTCTTTACGAGGTCATCAAATCACAAAGCTAACATATTCCCTAGAAGAGGGTGCATAAAACTCCAACTTGTTTCTCTGTTTTTGCCCTTGCAATTGAATCTTTTTTTTTTTTTATTTGTAGAAATTGAACTATTGAAATATAAGTATGAGATGAAATTTCGCATCATATAGAAAATAAAAAGTTAAACATCATATAAATGAAAATAAGACTCATAAACTTGAGTCTTAAGATCTCTTAAATTGCTATTTTTCCTCTTTCATGATGCAAGTGATGATTTAGCCTCCAGATTTCACGATCATATAGTTTTGATGTACTTACTTAGTAATATTATAATACTCGAATAAGTTCTATTTTCTTCCTGTTGTAGTAAAAAAATTGTTATTCAAAATTGATTCCAGGATAAGAAAAAAAATCATTTACATGATAAGTTTCATTAAACTAACGTCTTACATGTTGTAAAAATTTTGATTTTCTTATATAGAGTTCCAAGTTCAAATGTTGTGAACCCAAAAAATAAACATGGGAAAACTTTCTCACCTTAAATGTTTTGTGCTTCGGTAAGATTCATTGAATCTTAAGTAGTTTTTGCTTATTGAAAGTTAAATCCCTAAAAAAACTGAGTTTAAGATTTGAAATTATTATAATCCAACCAAACCTAGCACGAGATAAGATGAGCTAGTATTTGACACTCTTGTCCGTAAAATGATATTGAACAAACTGTCAAGTTAAATGCCTAAAATGTATATAAATTTTGTATTGCATCATCTATATTCATTCTATTGTTGCTTAGTGCTTCTCCATAGTGATTGAGTGTCATGCGTTAGATTTCCTTAACTAAAGGCATCATTTGAATTCAGCTGAATGATGATTCTATGAAAACCACTATCTCAAACAATAATTAGAGGGAGCCAAATGGCAGATACTCCACATGTCATGTTTTTGTCTTGACATAAAATAATGCCATAACAACATCATTTTCGCATAAATTCATTATTTATTAATACTATACAAAGATGTATGTGAAGCCACACCTTCGGCAGTAGAGAATTGAGATCGTAGTTTTAAGATTTGTCGAACACGTTTAACACACCTACCACCCGCAACCACCAACTTTAGACCTGTTTATTAATGAGATCGTATTATTTATTGAGGATTGGGGACTAAGCAAGATACGACCCTTTTTACTTTGTTGGTTTATTAATATCCATGTTATTCATGCTTATTTTCACATCTAACATTAGCTTATTCAAGATTCTTAATAAAAAATATTAAGGAAAATATCATGAAACTTTTATCAAATTTAGAATATTGACAAATGAAACGCTAATTTTTTTTATTTGTCACTGACGTTTTTAGAAACATCTCAACAGTGACTTGCTACTCAATCAATCTTTACTACCACTCTCATACTTGGTTTTCGTTATTCCTGTTTTCAAACCACATACTTTGACTAATGGACTATGAGGCTGCGTATAAAAATACAATTGGCGTATTCAACATGCAAATTGTGTAATTGGCCTCTGGTCCTTTTCCAGACCAGTATTGAGAAGTTCAGGCACGACTTCCACCTCATGACATAGGCAAGGCTTTGTATTGAATCTGATTCTGACAGATACATAAAATTCATTATAAAGGATTCGTTCAGCAAACGCCACTATAATTAATGGCAATGCAAGACTAAACAATCGAAGATGAGTGCGACACAATAAAAATAGTTGACCCAAAGAGAGCACCTTGTTCTAGTGAACAATACGATTTTTATTTGTTACCACTCTTTACCAACAGCATTCAAGACGTACGTTAGGATATTCAAATTCAAATTCTTCAATGCGTCACTGAGGAACTTTTGCACTCATTTTTTCACGCAAAAACAGAGAATTATCAAACACAGAATCTTGCAAAAATTGATGTGAAACAAGAATGCTCTGAGCCTAAATTGGATCAATGCACATGCTAAAATTTAGAGCCATCTAGTAAAATAGTATAGGGAAATTTTTATTCCTTAGTCGCTTTTGTCTTTTCCCTTTCTTTTTTCTAAGCAACAAACCATATTGTTTTATAATTTGGGCGAGGTCTAAATTCGTTTTATCCTTGTAACAAAAACTAAAGAAATTAAAGCAAACGATTTCATAGGCTATTTGGAGCTATGTTATTATGAGGTTGATAACAATATAGGAATCTCTTGATTTTACGAATGAACAATTTTTTCTTCATCATTAAAGGAGTCCTGAATATTATAATTGAATTGGGTGTTAAGGAGAGAAATAGAAAGGAGTGAAATGAGAGAGTATCTCATTTCAAACTTCACTCGATTGGTTGAAAGAGAAATAAGAACGAAATTGACAAATTGTGGGTTTACCATTTGGGAAATTCTTCTCCATTTTTCATGATTGGAAATGATTTTGTGTATCTTCTTTTTTTTTCTTAATTTCTTTTAAAAAATCAAATAATTTTTACTAATAGAATTTTTTTTAAAAATTTTTTTTTTATTAAAATACTCTTAATTACTTTAATATAAATACTATGATACCTCGGTTACACCATATTACCAAAAGGAGAGTAAATATAGTTTACCCAAAGCCAAAAACATCAATCCTAGCCACACTCCAGTAAATATAGTTTAACGTGAAGAATTTGATTATACTTATGAGAGCTTCACCCCTTAAGTTAATTCACAATATAGCTCAAATCGCATTAGTTGGAGAACTTAATTACCCTGATTGCCTTTCTTAAAAATATTGCAGAAGCACCAAATAATACCACAATGTGTCAATGTGTTTCCGAAAATGGATAGATGGGTAGGAATTTTTTATATTTTCTCTTATTTTCTTTGATATATTGAAAAGGCGGACAGAAACACAAATTTTAGTATTTAATAAAGCAAAATGCACACATCCCCCAAACAAAACAAGCCTTATTCAAACCAAATTGGTTTCATATCACAGAAACCAACAGGATGCCTTCCCTCCTTACTCGTCCCAACCACTCGAACAAAAGTTCTACAGAAATTAAAAAAGGCTACAATTCTTCTACGACAAATCTGAAAAGTCTAACACCAAAAATCCAAAAAAGGAAAATTAAACAATCAAATCCGATTCATAAAACCGATTTTTTGTCTTTCCCTCACTCACTTTCAGGTGATCATCTCAATCACTTAGTACCTGTAGTGAGCAGGCTTGTATGGACCCTCAACAGGCACACTGATGTAATCAGCCTGGGACTTGCTAAGCTGAGTGAGCTTAGCTCCAAGTTTGCCAAGGTGAAGTGCAGCCACCTTCTCATCAAGGTGCTTGGGCAAAACGTATACCTTCTTCTCGTACTTGCCGGTACTCTTCTCCTTCCACAACTCAAGCTGAGCAATAACCTGGTTGGTGAAGGAGCAGGACATCACAAAACTGGGGTGTCCAGTGGCGCATCCCAAGTTCATCAATCGACCCTCAGCCAAGACAATGATGCCGGTGTTGGTCTCGGGGAAGACCCATCTGTCAGTTTGGGGCTTGATGGTGATGCGCTTCACGCCAGGGTAGTTCTCCAGCCCAAGCATGTCGATCTCATTGTCAAAGTGACCAATGTTGCAAACAATGGCATTGTTCTTCATTTTCCTCATGTGGTCAACCATGATGATGTCCTTGTTACCGGTGGTAGTGACAAAGATATCAGCCTCAGAAACAACATCCTCCAAGGTCAGAACCTGAAGGCCTTCCATGAGAGCCTGAAGGGCACAAATGGGATCAATCTCGGTCACAATGACACGAGCACCAGCCTGCTTCAATGCAGCAGCACAACCCTTGCCAACATCACCATATCCAGCCACAACAGCCACTTTTCCAGCAATCATAACATCCGTAGCCCTCATCAAGCCATCAGGGAGAGAGTGACGGCACCCATACAAGTTGTCAAACTGTTACAAAACCACAGATTAAAAGGTTAAACAAACAAAACATAAGCAACAAAGCAAAATCCAATTATAATCAACTAGATCCATGACCAGCTAATATAATGTCCTCAAAATCCAATCACCCACTTCTTACTTTCAAGACCCTAATCAATAAACAACCCGTCACAAAAAACTCAGTTTGGATCCATGTTTGCAAAACCAATTTTGAATGAAAATGATTTCGAGTTAAAATTGATTTTGAAACAACATGTTTTGTATTTTAACATTTTTATTTTAAAACCAAAAACAGTAGTAAAATTCAGTATAATTTATGTTATCCAATCCAAAAGTAGCTTCTAATCAAAATGTGCACTCAGAATCAATTCCTTATTTTGTGGAATAAAACATGTGACCATTTACCTAAAGTCAAGTTAGCAAGCTACTTACTAATGTTCTGACGTTTCAACACACACAGATCCAAACACACTAAAATAGCACCCAATACCGATCCAGACTTCTTAGAGGACATTAGTCAAACAGTTGACAGGTTCAAAACCCTATTTCACCAATGCCACAAAACCCATCCAAAAACAACAGATCTGAACTCAATCCTACATTTAAACACATAAAAGGCACTAGATCTGGGAGAAAAAAAGACATTACCTTGCTCTTGGTGACAGAGTCGTTGACATTAATAGCAGGGAAGAGAAGAGTCCCATTCGCCTGCATCTGATAGAGCCTCTTAACGCCAGTGGTGGTTTCCTCAGAAACCCCAACTAGACGCTCCTTCATCTTGCGGTACCTGGTGGGATCGGTCTTCAACCCATCTCTGATGATGGTGAGCACGATCTGGAACTCAGCGTTGTCGGTGGAGTTGGGATCGGGGAGTTCGCCGGTCTTCTCATAGAGCTCCTCGGCCTTGACGCCTTCGTGGATGAGGAGGGTAGCGTCACCACCGTCGTCGACGATGAGGTCGGGTCCTCCGCCGGGGCCCCAGTCGAGGGCGCGCTCGGTGCACCACCAGTACTCCTGGAGGGTCTCCCCCTTCCAGGCGAAGACGGCGGCACTGTCGCGGGCAATAGCGGCGGCGGCGTGGTCCTGGGTGGAGAAGATGTTGCAGGAGCACCAGCGGACCTCGGCGCCAAGGGCGGTGAGGGTCTCAATGAGAACGGCGGTCTGGATGGTCATGTGGAGGGAGCCGGTGATGCGGGCCCCCTTGAAGGGCTGGGATGGGCCGAACTCGGTCCGGCAGGCCATGAGGCCGGGCATCTCGACCTCGGCCAGCTCGATCTCGAGGCGGCCGAAGTCGGCCTGGGAAAGGTCCTTGACCTTGTACTCGCGACCACTCGTGGTTTTCTCCACCAACAAAGCCATGGTTTACGCGCTGACAAAGAAAGAAAGAGAAGAGAAAAAGAGAGTGGAGTGGTGAGGAAAGAATGAGAGTGTGTGTCTTTAAATAAGGGTTAGGAACGGGAGTTGGTGAGGTGGACTAGATCTGGGTTAGGGTACCCTCTGTCCTGTTTTCGACCAACGGTTTTGTTTGCCTTCTAATTTTCACACACATTTCATTTTTCTTTTTCTTTTTGCATCATTTGTTATATTTATATGTTTTTTAATATTCTCTTCTTCAGATTATATGCGCCCAAAAAAATACTAAATGATCATAAAATAAACGACGAGATGCCTAAATTAAATTATTATTAGGGTAAATGGTTAATTTTGTTTTGTAAAATGTGGTGTAGTGTTAAATTAATCCATAAAAATTTAAATATAAATTTAATTTTTAAATATATAAAAGTGTGACAAATTAATTATAAGTTTATAAGATTACTTTATCATTAGATTGTAATGTTCAATGACTAAATTAAAAATAAATTATATGTATATATATATATAATTTATATTAAGTCGATTTTAATTTATATGAATGGGATAATAAATAAATTTGAATTAATATAAAATTTTATATATATATGATTTATATAAAAAATATTATCCAATTAAAATTATTGAATAATATAATAATTCTTTAAGTTACATTAGTATAATTTGATCACCGTCATATATATATAATAACATTTTACATTTACATTTCGTGTATAAAAATAAATATTTATTGTGAGGTTAATTTTATTATGTGTTTACTCTTAAACAATATAAATTTTGCATAATATAATAATTGTTTAAGTTACATTAAATAATTTAATCACCGTCATATATATATATAACATTTTACATTTACATTTCGTGTATAAAAAATAAATACTTATTGTGAGGTTAATTTCATTATGTGTTTACTCTTAAATAATGTCTTGAATATACATTTTGCTTATGAGAAAAAAACAACAATTAGCTTTACTGTACTGTGAAAAATTATACTTCAAACAAATATCTCATAAGAATGTTTATGTTCTCATATAAATGAATATTTTCACTTCGAATCACCTTATTATTATAAAATTGGCAAGTTTTTAACTATTAACTATTCTTTCTTAAAAATAAGTTAAACAAATTCAATAGAAAAAAGCCTGTAATTACCATACTTGAGAATAACTAAATATACATGTTTATATCATTTTATATTTATTAACTAAATATTTTACCAAACACTTATTAAAATGCTTTTACAGTTATTCACTCTAAAAATATATGTTTACTTTGCAATTCAGGAAATCAATAGTTAAAAAGATTGCATTGTGATATAATATAAACTAATCAGAACTAAGTACTATCTACATAATGTTAAGTGAAAAAAAAAAGAATAATAATTATTCACAAAATTTAACCATTTTTTTAAAGATTTTTTTGTTCAACCATCTTAAATTAAAGTTTAGGAAGAAGTGATTATCTTCATCGAATGCCTATTAGGTTCAAATGGTTAAAAATATAGAGTTAATATTCTTTTTTATATAATTATCAATTTAACATAAAATTAATATGAGTTGACACAAGTGATTAAAGATCTAAAATTAATTGTTATCTTTTTTTATAAATGTGGGTTTTATTCTCTATATGCAACTAAAATTATCATCCAATAAATACTTTGACACCTAAGAACTAATTAAATAAATACAATTAAGTAAAATTATCTATGATTTAGGCCTATGTAATAATCCCTTGAGTAAGCCTTTATTGACATCTCTAACAAGTAGCATGTCATTAAGGTTTTATTGGATAGTATTGATGCCTCCCTATAAAGTTTTATACATAAAAAAATAATGCCGAAAGGAATTGAAAGTTCAATTAAATGAATCACATCTATTGTTGAATTTTTATATTGATATTATTTTAACCAATTGCTACAAAGAATTCCTTTAAGTGGTATTTATTTTTATCATCGTTAACAACAATCTTTTATATGCATCAAATGAGCATACTGGTAAAGATTTCTGTGCTCAAGTTAATAGTTGGTAAAGTAAAAGTATTATATGTAAGAATTTAATGTACTTGGTAAAGGGACTATTGTAGATTGTTGAAAAGCATTTAAAAAACCCTCAACAATCTTTTATCTGCCTATAAAGTTTTCTTAAAAAGCATTTAAAAAATTTATAGGTTAATTAGAGATTTGTTAGGTAGGTTAACATACATGTAAAGATTTTTCTCTTTTTGGAAAATACATGTAATGAGTTTTGTAAAACTAGAACTTGTGAATACGTGATTTATTAGACAATTCATATTCCTCTCAATCAGGTAATTTTGTGCAAAAGTCTTACTAAGTTGCAGTGTAACTGTATTTAAAATAAATTCTTCATTGATGGAGTGGGTCAAGTTCACGACATCGATCATTGACAGATTTTTTTTTCTTCCATTCTAATGTTTACCGTGTGATTGTGGCCACAAACGAAGAAAGAGTATAGAAAATGATTATAGGGATTTTTGTCTCTTGGCCTACAAAGGAAAAAGGAAGAGCTGAATGCTGATGGTTGTTCCATAGCCACTAAAGTGAACATTTGTAGTACCCATTCTTTTGGCACTGTATGTGACTCAGCTAGTTGCGCTGGATGGGTTACATTCCATTGATTTTTTTTTAATATTAAATTTTCATTTAGTCTTCTAAAACTCACTTGACATTAATTTTGTCTTACAATATTTTGTGATATCAACCAAGTTTGAAGTTTCTCTAAATACTGTAAAACAATTTTTTTTTTATATTTCAATCTTCAATGTTTTTATTTGACATTATAAATATTTAAAGAGTAGAATTATTGTTAATCAAGTTAACATAAAAAATAAAAAATTACATAGCATTCAACATGTAGGTATCAAATCTATGTTATAAAATGTTTATTAGATAGAGAAAAAATATTTGCTAAAAATTTTATAATTATGCTATGTTTATATGTTTAATGATGGGTAAAATAAAATGAATTTATCAATATAAAAAATGAAAATATATTCCTAACATTTCTCTTTCCTCTATTTTAGATTCATTTCATCAATCCCAA
>PYAF01005821.1:872583-905709 GCA_007407185.1 Glycine tomentella | reverse complement strand
TTTTATATTTGAATATGTCAGTAAAAATATATCTTATTCCAGTAAATTATCAATTACTTTTAATAATAAAATCATACAAGTTTGTATAAAACTATTTTCCCACTACGATAAAGTTGTTTCGAGAAAAAAAAAAAGTAAGATGGATTTTTTTTGAAGTGAGGAAACTATTTTTATGGTTATTTTTTATTATAATTTTGGAATCTGATAATAAAAAATGGTTGAATTTATATATTGGTTAACTTTATTTTCTTATTAATGAATTATTTCAAATAAAAAAATCAATTAATATATATTTTATAATTTTACTATGGAAAAATACCTTTTCAAACAAATCACTAATCACTTAAAATACAAAAAATATATTTGATGAGTGTAGGAGTCAAATCCCAAAATCTTGGTATGACCATATGAATAGAGTACTACTATAAGGGAGATGGGGTCATCATAGTTGCATCTGATTTGCTATTTTCATTGGTGTATGACCTATTAACTACGTTGTGAATTGCCAAATCAAAATATATGTGAAGCAACACCGTCTTCCTCCAGCGCTATGAATATGCGTGTGTCGGTGATTTACTTGTACATTTTTTAAAATGAAAGAAATGTGATAAAATAAAGAAAACAAACCAGCATACATAAATTATCAAGCTCTGGTCCCCAGTCATGAAGATTAGTTTGATGTGGCCTTTTGAACAAACCAAAAATATTGGCACCGCATAATCACAATTATTGAGAAGATATTTTTATTTTTACCGAATCGTCGCACGACTCGGCGTGTTGCAACCGCATCAAATCCTTGTGTTGGTCTCGCCCCCGTACTCACCCTGTCTTTTTGTGAATGATCCTCTTGGATTAGTTTTTTTAAAACTCAACTGCACATCGGTGTTCTTTAGTAATTTTTGTTCACCTACTAAGGCTATGATTAGATTTCCCTGTGAAAAATCTTGCATTTAAGAGTAAAATCAATTTATGATCATATTTCGAGTATCTTTTGATCTTCGTTAAAAATATGGTGGACAAATTTTAAGATAAATTTAAATGACAAGTCACACCCAATAATTTTTAGGATATAAATATCTCTTTATGATAACGTTTAGACTAGCATTGTATAATCAACTAATTAATATGATCACTAAATCATTAGGTTGTAGCGTCATGTAAGGAAACACACAACATATCCTGACATGTTAAAGAGGTGCAACAATTCGTTCATACACTTCCTTACTTGGTACAAAATCGCCAATATCACATATAGAGTCGCATGTCCCCCTAAAACCAATAATGAGGGTACACATGGTGAGACTAGTTGGAGGATGTTTTGTATTAATAGAGATAAATTACATTACTCAATACATGTTAATGGTTAGGCTGAATTAAAAAGGGTGTTTGTAAAACTTTTAAGCCTTAGGGTGCTCCTCTCTTTCTCTCTTCAACATCCTTCAATCTATAGTCTTTTTTTTTCCCTCTGATCATATGTATCAATCAGTGTAAGGTTATTTTAACTTAATAGTAATCTCGAATTTAAATCATGAAAATGCAAGTATTTTAATACTTGAATAAAAAAAATTTCACCCATAAAAATTCTGTGTGTTTCAGACAAGATTGACTCTAATGAGTAATATGTGTTTAGTCTATACTTTTTTTTTTTTTATCTGAATTTCTAAATAGAATTTCAATATTTTTTTAAAGATGATATTATCATACTTAATTAAAAGAATATTTCTGTTAATTAAATTCCCCCTATCTTGAAAGATATTTTATCTTTGCGTTACCAGCTTGCTGCACAAGTACAGCTCAAGGCTTTGAAAAACATATGTCGGTTGGTTCCTCTTTAAAGAAAAGAGAATGAAAATAACAAAAAAAAAAAAAAGTGGCCATTCGCTTTCATAGTAAAAGAGTGAGCGATCCCGGGAAATTAATTAATATACGACTAAAAGATTTGAGAATTATAATAATTAATAATTAATAATTCTTTTTAAAAAGTAAAGTACAGTACTGCTGGAACACGTGAGCATGTTCATACATTAAAATTTAAAAGAATATTACCAGCAACAAAAAATAAAAATTAACCCATGCATCCAAGAAAGAAATACCCATGTGCTTCTGTTGTCCGCTGTCTGAGATGTGGTGATCTTTTTCAAATGATCATAATAGTTACTTCATTATGACGACATGCATCAAACTATTTTTTCTTCAAAAAATATAAAATATATTGGCACCTTTTCACTCGGATAATTGTATAAGTTATTGTTTGAAATTTATTTAACTTTTATTTGGGTTTTCTATTTATAAAAAGGGAGATTTTTTTAAGAAAAAAAATTCAAATCATAGGACTCAGATGGCTCGCCCTTCTATTTTTTCATGCAAATGGCCGTTCCAACTATTATTACTAATTTGTAATTATTGAAGTAAAACAATCCAATGACCAAATCAATGTTAAAAGTTAAAACAAATAGATCAACAACCTTCTGGCGTAGCTTGACTAGATCGTAAAATTGGTTATTTGCTCAATTAATACGCTTATAATATAGTAGTAGTAGCCTAGATCTAGATGCAGTTTGTCCCGCGTTGTAATTAAATAAAAACATCACGGAATTATTATGAGAGCATTGGTGAGCATGATAATTTCACCCCAAAAAAATGAGTATAATAAAGTCATAAATTAAAAACTACAGGTAGGTAATTGAGGACTTAGAACTTAGAAGTTGGGACATGCCAACCGCATATAACATACTTGATTGAAAGACTCTTTACAAATAGCTTTGGCAATGGCACCAATGCCCAATGGGAGATTTAAGTCAATCCCAACATCAACCTCTGGATGTATGAAGTATGAAATTAAAATGCTTCCTAGTAAGTGAACTAGTTGCATCTCATTTATACCATAATTTTTTTTTTTGAACTACGACTTTCTTGGCCATGTTAGTAAAGTTTGGGGGATTGTTCAAAATTGGTGGATTGGTTCAGCTTAATCTCCAAATTATTTGTTCAAAGTTGTTTTGGTAGGCAGGTTTTTTCCTCATCCTGGGAAAAAAATTATTGATACCATATTAACATCTCTTGACGATGCTACGAGATTTCTCATGATTATAGAACTGAGTAGGGTGGCTTAAAAGGTTTTATTTTAAAAATAATTTCACAACATTGAATTGAGTACTAGTAAACTGGTTACTGGTATGCCTGTAAAGTGGACAATGATAAATGTGTATAAAATGTGAAAAAGGAAACTTGACCTAAAATGATAATAAAAGATAAAGACTAAATTAATTAAAGTTAAAGGATAAAAAGCTTTGTTACATCAAGTCATTTTAAAGGTGCATTAGAGGGTGCACAGTAAAAGTTACCATTGATATATCTTTAAAGATGTTCTTAGTTAAATACCTTTTGACTTGATGGGGGGGAAGACACAAGAGGTTTCTGTTGTGATGTGATTTTGGCTGAATATGCATGCCTGCTGAACATTGACTTCATTGTTAAATCAAAATTAATCCCATAGACCGATTGTATTATTTAAGCGGCTCAATTTCATAAATCAAAATTTATTGGTTGGGGAAAAAAACAATATTTAGTAGTTCCCAGTCATATTCAGAAACCTACAAATTAACAATCTCCCATGTTAGTGAAGCAAAGTGTGGGGGAAGGAAAGAGTCAGCATCAGTGCAGTAGAGAGGGGGGTTGGTGATTTTGGTGGGAATAAATTGGCTATATTGCCCCCACCAACCCCGTTGCTACCAAATACCAACATTCCAACAACACTGACTCACTGAGAATTGGGAAAGAAACTTAAAACCAAGTCTTGCAGTGACGTACATGTTGTGTGTGCGTCACACATTCAGGTTTCCAGTCAAATTGTAGAACAATTGAATTTCTTGCTTTAACTTGAGTTGAATTTTAAGAAGTGAAGTTGATGCTTGTTTTTGAATAAAAAGCCTTTGATAGTTTGTTGTAAGCATTTTCCAAATTTAACTCTTCCCATGCTTGACAGAGCTAATTAAGCTAACTGGTTTGATAACAAGTAAACTTCTAAATCTATGAGTGTGAGTGCATGCAGCACACCTTTTAAACACAAGCGACTGTTTTGTCTTTTTGATCAACAGAAAGAGAATCCTACTAATAACACTAATCAAGATAGGTGTTCTTTTCTGTTTTTTTCCCCCTTAATAAATTAACTTTTGTTTTGTCCTTACAACTGCTCTATTTGTTTCATGTGTTGTATTAAATGACATGATTTTATTCACATCTACTGTCCACATCTACAAGCAAATTTTCCTAAAAACTGTAAATAATTTAGAAGCAAGTAATTTATGTTTTGAAATTTACGCATTGGAGTTTCTAACGCCCCACCAACCAAGGTAATATGAATAATGTGTTTGGAACAAATTAGACTTTAGGACATAATTTTTCATATTAGAATAAATTTTAGTAATTTTTGCTTTTACGTTTTACGCATTAAAATAATGTGATTTATTGGTTGTAAAGCATGTTTCCAAACATGCTATAAATTAATAAAAAAATATATTCATTATATTACAAGACAGTCAAGTAATATGTGAAAAAAATCTTAATAAAAATACACCAGAAAAATTTAGAAAGAAGTTAATCCATTTCCAAGACCATGTTATGTTCTTGGCTTGTCATAATAGTTTCTATTTGTATTTTTAAGAAAATTACATGTATTTCCATAGAAGAGAATTCTACTAAAATAAAAAAATATTATTATTATAGAAAATAAAATTTTGTTTTTGAACAATAACAATTGATATAATTACAAAATTGAAACTTAGACCCAAAACTAGTTATTAATCTGGAATAATGTTTAACCATTCAGCAAACATCTTTAATGCAAGATCTTGGACAACGATATTGAGTTTAAGATATGATCTTCAGTAAGATCTCTCAGTAAATGAATTGAAGAGATCTCAAAGATGAGTTCTTGTGAAAGATCTCTTAAGATATACACATTGTTTAAAAATAAATAAATTTTCTTCCTTTTTTTCTCTCCTTAATATCTAAAAATGAGATCTACAATGAAAGAAAAAAAAATAAAAAAGATTTTGAGAGATTTTTAATCCTATTTAAACACTATGAGATCTACCAAAAAATAGTCTAAAATCTCAATTTGAAATCTATTAAGATAATTTGAATTTTTTTTTCCATTTTAAACAAACACTGTAGATGTTTATACTACAAATATTAATTATTGATTATAAATTTATAAATGTAAAAAAAAGAGAAAACCATGAATTGAAGGGGTGGTTTGTGGTTGGTAGTAAACCAGCACCAGGCGAACAAGTGGACACAATTTACCTACAAGTAACTAACCAAGGGGATGCACAGGCTACAACGGTCCTTTCACACCCGGTCTCAAACCTTTTAAAAACACACACATAGGCACTCACATTTCCATTCCACCTCAACACTCTCTTCTCTCTTCTCCCTCTTCACTCACTCTCATTCATTCATTCATTTCCACCGTTCATGGATCCAGTAAGCGTGTGGGGTAACACACCCTTGGCGACGGTGGATCCCGAGATCCATGACCTCATCGAGAAGGAGAAGCGCCGCCAATGCCGCGGCATCGAGCTCATCGCCTCCGAGAACTTCACCTCCTTCGCCGTCATCGAGGCCCTCGGCAGCGCCCTCACCAACAAATACTCCGAGGGCATGCCAGGCAACCGCTACTACGGCGGCAACGAATTCATCGACCAGATCGAAAACCTCTGCCGCTCACGCGCCCTCGAAGCCTTCCACCTCGATGCCCAATCCTGGGGCGTCAACGTCCAACCCTACTCCGGCTCCCCGGCCAACTTCGCCGCCTACACCGCCGTCCTCAACCCTCACGACCGAATCATGGGGCTAGATCTCCCCTCCGGCGGCCACCTCACCCACGGCTACTACACCTCCGGCGGAAAGAAGATCTCCGCCACCTCCATTTACTTCGAGAGTCTCCCTTACAAAGTAAACTCCACCACCGGTTACATCGACTACGACCGCTTGGAAGAAAAAGCCCTAGACTTCAGGCCGAAACTCATAATCTGCGGTGGCAGCGCGTACCCTCGCGATTGGGACTACAAACGTTTCAGGGAAATCGCTGATAAGTGCGGAGCATTGCTTCTCTGCGACATGGCGCACACTAGCGGCCTTGTGGCCGCGCAGGAAGTGAACAGCCCCTTCGAGTATTGCGACATTGTGACCACCACGACGCACAAGAGCTTGCGGGGCCCACGTGCGGGGATGATCTTTTACCGGAAGGGCCCCAAGCCACCGAAGAAGGGGCAGCCGGAGAACGCGGTTTATGATTTCGAGGACAAGATTAACTTCGCGGTGTTCCCTTCGCTGCAGGGTGGGCCCCACAACCACCAGATCGGTGCTCTCGCCGTGGCGCTGAAGCAGGCCGCGTCTCCCGGGTTTAAGGCCTACGCGAAGCAGGTTAAGGCGAACGCCGTTGCGCTTGGAAATTACTTGATGGGGAAAGGGTACAGCCTTGTCACTGGCGGAACGGAGAACCATCTTGTGTTGTGGGATCTGAGACCTCTTGGATTGACTGGTAATATATATAGACTCGGATCTCTACCTTCTGGTTTTGATTTGTTACAAATGTCTATAAATCTGACTTGTTCGTTGTGTGATTGTTTTACAGGGAATAAGGTGGAGAAACTCTGTGATCTCTGTAACATTACTGTTAACAAGAACGCTGTTTTTGGTGATAGCAGTGCCTTGGCCCCTGGTGGAGTGCGAATTGGTACGATCTTACTTCTCTTTTATATGCTACAATACAAAACTTGCTTTACTAACTCAATTGAAAACAAGATCGCATTTATAAGATCATAAAAATGATTTCCTTAGGCTAGGACTATATCCTCTCTTTTTTTTATCATCACAGAACTTAGATGAAGTTTCTTACGTAATTTTAGTACTGTTCTCTTATCAGAATTGGAATGTTAGTTATAAAATTTCTATTGAAGGCTTGCATATTTCTACAAGTGAAATTTTAATTTTGGTTGGAGAACAATGTCCAAAACACCAAAGTAATTGCTTCTAAGTTTTGTGGATTTTTTAATGCATTTGTATTTTGTACAAGGTATCTTAGTAAGTTGTTGTAGATTAGTATTGGAAGAGATTCATTGAGGATGTGTTTTTTAGTGCTTTAACTAAGGAGGTATGTTAGTTCGGGCTAAAGCTTGCAGACTGCCCTTGTTAAAGAATTTCGAGTTGTTGTCGTGCAATATGATTGCCAAATCAATTATAAACTAATCTGGTATTTTGTTTTTCTGATACTTTTCCCTAGAAATGAATTATTTTGATGTATCAATTACCAAAATGGTTTTTTTGTGCCCCTGTTTCTGTATTTTCCTCTGATGTTAGATAAATGTGTGGCTTTATTTATCACGGGTGAGTGCGCCTGACTGGAGTTTCTGTGAACAGGTGCCCCTGCCATGACTTCTAGGGGTTTGGTTGAAAAAGATTTTGAGCAGATTGGTGAGTTCCTTCACCGTGCTGTGACTCTCACACTGGAGATCCAGAAGGAGCATGGCAAACTTCTCAAGGATTTCAACAAGGGTCTCGTCAACAACAAGGCTATTGAAGATCTCAAAGCTGATGTTGAGAAGTTCTCTGCCTTGTTTGACATGCCTGGCTTCCTGGTATCTGAAATGAAGTACCAGGATTAGGTTCAATCATACCACTTTCTACTAAATTGTGTCACTCAAGTTCGACACAAAGTGCAGAAATAGAGAAAAAGGAAATAAGTGTCTTCCTTTCCTGGGAGTGATAGGGTTTATCGCGATGGTGTTTCATGTCAAAAGTTTGGAGTTTCTTTGTCTTTGATTTCATGTTTAATTTTGTTAGTCTGATTGATATCATATTTTTTTCTTATTTAACAATTGAAATAATACGCACTGTCTTTTTTTTTTTTCCTCGCAAGCTAGTAGTATGTTTCATGATTTCATCTTCAAATATTGGTCAACAGAACATCTTAATTCTTAACAACCATGAGTTTTAGTTGAGATAAACTGACAATGCCCGTCTGGCAAATTATGAAGTCAACATTTTTTTTTTTTTAGCTCAGCAATAACAAATAATATTAATTGCACAAGTGCTAAAATAACAATTGTTGGGCACCATAAAATCTGGTCCCTCAAGGAACAAGTGTTGCAGCAGTAAAACTGCAAACACCCCACCCCACCCCGCCTTTACACGAGAACCTTAAGATAAAAATAAGGAAACACTAGGGCACGCATCTTTTCCTATACCCTCACCAAACTGATTGCATAAGGGAAAAGATGCGTGACCTCTGCCCACATAAACGTAAATCCACCATAGATACAAACAAACTAAACCAAAACCTACATAACGAAGCCAGTGTTTGTTCACAGGTAAGAGAGGCATGTAGCTGGGTTCGTTTGCCACATCAGAAAAGACACAGAAAAATCTTATTTATGCGCTTTGAGCCATGACCAAGTGAAGAACATGAAGTTAACATAATCCTGTAACCTTAACTCTTGAGCCATGACCAAGTGAAGAACAATTGGTTGGAGAACAATTGACTTTTGTAACTTTAACTCAAATTCCTCACGCTCCTCTTGGAAAGAGATTATGCATCAAGAGTTACTCGATAGAAGCAAAAAATTAATAAGAAATTCGTTAATACAGTGTGACTTTTCTACATACTTCCAACATCTTTTTGAATTTTTTCCCAATCCCATATTTACCTCTAGTTTCTTACTTTTGCTCACGTACTCAATGCCAATAGACTATTAAATGGATCCAATGTAAGAAAACCTGCTAAAAGCCATTAAAATGTACATAGGAATGAGAAGCTATTGCATTGTGGTTGTTGAACTAATTTACTTGATTAAAAATTTCAAACTGAAAGATCCAAGATAAGTTAAGGCATGCAATCTGAATCAGTCACTAAAGGGCTCGTTTCACCCCTCATTAGAGGCTTAGGATTTTTTTGAGTCCTAGAACACACATCTTATCTCAATAATGATTTCTATCATTGCCAGAATTACAATTAAAAACTAAAATATAATCAATTAGAATGAATTGAACTTCTACAGACCCCAAAGGTACTCGATGCATTTTCACAGTAGGTGGTTTGTCTTTCTGTACTATACTGCACGCTTAGCAAAATAATCAGTAACAAAGTAAGAGAGCTTGCACATTATTTTTATCTTGTTGAGGGGTTTGTCATTGAAAACACATTATATTCAGAGGAATTTGACGCAAAAAGTTCAACCCACCAATATCACATTTAAACAAATTTAAATCAATCGCAAATCATATATATATTCAGAATTTTACATATTAAATATTTCATATCGTAGTTCTTCACTTCGTTACTACAAAGTCAAAACTTTATGTGTGCAATATTCTTGCATCATAGACTACAACATGAAGTTTTAAGTTTTAACATGTCATGTAAGAAACATAATGTTAACAAGGCTTGAAATATGATTAGAGTAAGAAACTTCCCAGATTTTATAACTAGGAGAATAGGCGTGTTAGGTTTTATTTCTCCTTGGAATCATAGTAAAAGTACACCCAAAGAAAGCCATTTGTTGGTTTCTTTGTTATCAATCAATATCAGAGATAACTCTCAAAGAAGCCCAAGTTTAGAAGATATATCATACCATTTAGAATAGGCTAACAATCAATTAGAAATGAAAATGAGGTAAATTGCACCAATTACTTCAGTTTCTAGTTAAGAGGGCCTTCACAACTATTGGACTCGTGACGTAATGCTTGCCATCTGACCATATCAGTTTTCCAAACACGTAGTTATTTGTGGCCTTTCCTTGCATGGCCTTGAAGGTTACTTTAAAGCTCTTCTCTTCACCAACATTTTTGAATTTCAAGATGCTTGGCTTCACAGAAACGGTGATTCCATGCGGGTTTTGAACATGAGCAATATACGTCCCTGGAGAACCAACATTTTTCAATGTCCTTGTAACTGTCACTGACCCAGAGAGTTTTGGGACTGTGATTGAGGGATAGTTCAGGTTGAGGAGACTAAATTTCTTGCGGCATTTATATGGACCTTCTGTGAACACTGAGATCAGTGTCTCGTTGTATCCTAAAGCACATAAGAAGTTGAGGTAATCACCAATTGTTGTATCATAAACTAGCCCGGGATCCATTGCTCTGTTTGGTTGAACATGTCCTGCCCCGTAACTGAATGGTGTCGCCTTGCCATCAGTAGCATTCAGTAGTGGCTCCACCTCATTGTCTAGTGTTGTAGCTGAAAGTAGCAGAGGACAAATCATCAATTTTTGATAGCTACTTTTACCTCACTAATCAAATTTGCTTTCTATAAATGTATGGACAAAACTTAGATACTATTGGTGTTGTTCTCCAATTAGAATTGGAGTTTCACCTCCCCTCATAATCTTTTAACACATAACTTACATACTTGCATATAGTTTCTTAGGTACTGTAATCGCTTTTTTAAAAATAGAATTAGAGTTTCACCTTGCACAATCTTTTAATGAAAACCTTGATTTACACTAGCAGAATTTAAGAAACTATATCTAAGTTATTTTCTATATATATCTAAGCTTTATATTTCTGGGACATTTTATTGTAGATTGGCTTGAAAAAAAAAAGGATTTGAAGCATGAGAAACCATG
The DNA here is from genome assembly GCA_007407185.1 of Glycine tomentella. Lineage (NCBI taxonomy): Eukaryota > Viridiplantae > Streptophyta > Magnoliopsida > Fabales > Fabaceae > Glycine > Glycine tomentella. The sequence continues at coordinate 895,078 of PYAF01005821.1, read as the reverse complement.
AAGAACATCTCCCTCACCCGTGGTCATGATTGCTGATTTAATAGCAGCGGTACTCCACGTAGGATATAAGGCTCTCAGCAGTCCCACAATGCCTGAAACATGAGGGCATGACATTGATGTGCCTGAGACTGAGTTAAAAGGAATCCTGCGCTTGTCAAACACTTGATTGGTTGGTCCTTGGGCCTCAGTATAGGCCGCTATAACTGACACCCCTGGTGCAGTGATATCAGGCTGAATATATTGGACAAATTAAGAGTTCTTAGATATCTAACACATTACAACAAATTACAAGCCAAATAACACTGTAAGTAATCACACCTTTAGAATCTCTGGCACCATAGTATTTGGTCCTTTTGATGAAAATGCTGCCATAAACGGGGCTGGCTTAGTATCCAATTGAGTCTTTGGATGTGTAATATATGCCACTGGGAACCTAACAATACATAAATTTCAAGTTGAAAAACTGAGATTCATGATTATCATATTGGGATCTTTGTATTGCTAAAAAAATACCAACTATCACAAATTATAAGTTTAATAGCAATCCATGCATTCTGATTGCAAATATAGAATGGTATGTCCATATAGTATAGTGCAAACCCCAAAGTAGGCATAGCTTAAGGCATTGTATTAATTATTATTATTGATAAGTGGCAGACTAGAGTGGTAGATATCTTACTTGGTTGAGTTGATGTAATTAAAGACAGCACTACCATCAGTAAAATTGATATGAGAAGCAGGAAGGACATGGGGATCAGCTATAATTTCATTCCCAGTAGTCTTGTCATTAGCAAGGACCATTCCCACAGCACCAGCTAGAAAAGCTTGCTCTCCCTTGTCCACTCTTGCATTTATTCCTCGGAGACACACCACGATCTTTCCCTTCACCTTGTTGGGATCCAGGGTCCCATTCTGGCACAGCACCCTGCTTAGACATAAATTTTAGTCACCATATCTAGTGCAATGTTAATTACGTCAATCATTCAGCGACTGATGACTATAAGGAGTTTCATATTTTTTATACTTACGCATCTTTAGCTCTTGCACTCGCCAATTTAGCATCTGTAGCTTTAATAATTGGATAGAACTTGTGTGCCAATTTTGTAGCTGATAGGCTTTCCCCCTTCAAATCAAGTAACCAAGATTATGGTGTCAGCTGATAGTGTTTATAAATTACAAATCCACGACTGGCCACATCTGTATTTGGAATATAATTTCGTACGTTTGTCCAATATTTTTTTCACAATTTCCGTAGCCACAACACAACTGCAACTACAATCACACTTTAAATCATGATTTTCACATACTTTCCTGTTATTAAATAACATGGTTATGTTATCAAATTTAATTAATGAATCTTTCAACTAATTAAAAAATGTCCAATCCTAATTAGTTGGAGAAGCTATTAATTAAATTTTTAAAAAAGTATATCTTTCTCTCTTATGACTGCACATCAGAAGATTCAAAATCTTACAATATATAGTCCCTATACTCAAAGTCTTACATAATTTATACCACAAAAACTTAGGTTTAATTTCATACGTATTTTTGATGTTTACTAATCAAAATTAGAATTTCACTCCGATAATTAAAAGTTTACATTAAAAAATTATAAAAATTACCGAAATAAAACTCAAAATTTAGTGAAACAATAATGTAAGCACTAAGCAGCAGCTAAGAAGTATAAACAAAGTTTTGATAAATAATTAAATTAGTCCTCAAGAGTGATGCGGTGAGATGGTATTTACAAATTTAATCTGTGCAAAAAATAAATATGATAAATTAATCCGATCATTAAATTTGTGCACTTTTTACATATTGAGTGAATAAATTTAATTACATCACATTTGATGGATTTGACTATTTAACTGTAAAGTTTAGTCATAATTTGCATATATATGTGTGTGGGAAAGAGACAGCAAACCTTGAAGGTGATATTGTTACCAAGGACAACGTAAGTGGGGAACTGTCGATCCATGGTGCTGGCAGCTACCGTAACATGCCAGGGTGCGAGATTTTCCGCAGTGGCTTCCGCGGGCCCACTGTTGCCAGCAGAGCAAACCACCACAACGCCACGCTTGGCCGCATGGAAGGATCCAATGGCAACACTATCCTTGAAAAACGTGGAGGCAGAGCCACCGAGGGAGACGGAGAGGACATCGACGCCGTCGTGGATGGCGACGTCGAAGGCCGCCAAGATATCAGCGTCGAAGCACTCGTCGCCTCCGACGGGGGGCCAGCAGACCTTGTAGGCTGCCACACGTGCCATTGGTGAGCCACCCTTGGCTGTTCCGTGGCCCTGGCCGAAGACGCTAACACGTGCGACCATGTTCCCGCCAGCTGTGGATAGGGTGTGGGTCCCGTGGCCCTCGTTGTCACGTGGCGAGTCAAAGGAGGAATTCAGTGGGCCCGCCACTGAGGCGTACCCCTTGTTGAAGTACCTTGCCCCAATTAGCTTCCTGCATTCAACATCTCCACTTAGTGTGTTCAAACTTGAAAGTTTATGTCATTTGTCTTTCATAAGGAGTTCATAAATAAGAAATATACTAAATTCAACAAAAAGATTGCTACTGTATGATTAGAGTAGGCTTTACAACACATTCTCTTACATATTTCTTTTAATACACTTTCTTACTTCTTTCCATATTAAATATAAGAAGTAGCATCCTTTAATTGTATAAATCTCTTTCAATATATTTTTCTAAATCATCCTCCCTTAGAGCTTGATATATATATATATAAATAAAATTAATTGAAATTTGTTTATATTTAAAGTTAATAACAAAGAATTTTTTTGCTTATATTAGATATAGTATTAGTTAAAATTTGTGAAAATTTATAAAATCAGAAGAAAATAATATTCAATAGACTTAATTACTTTTTTATTCTTATTATTTTTTAAAAAATTGTAAATTTTATCTTTCATCTTTAGTTGATGTGATTTGCTAAAATAAGAGGTAAATTTAATAAAATTAGTAATTTTAATACATTTTAATCAATAATAATAGATAAATGAATTCAAAATATTATGTTGTTAGTATTTCTCGTTATCTTTAAATAAAATGTATTTTTTTTCTTTTAGCAAGGCAATATCCTTCAACTTGACACAGGGAGAGGAATCCAAATTTAAAGTTTTTTGAAAATTTCTTTGATATAAAATGCCTAGAAATGGATTCTTACTATTGCACAAAGTTTACATTCAATCCACCCATCTCATAAGTTTTCAATGTTGATTCGCTTGGTTTTTTAGAAATCATCCTCTTTTACTAACAATTATGTTTTTAGTATTGAATAATACTTAAATACTTTAAAAATAAAAATATTAAAAAATAATAGTTTAATGAATTAAAACTAAATTTTCTTTAAAAAATATTTCAATATTTCTTTAATTTATCAAAACAAAATCATGTAGTCAACGTTGAAAGATTGAGCCACGGTACTCGAGCGAAATCATTCCCTGGTAGTAATTGGCGGCGGTGAGAATTTGCGGCCCTTATTTATATTCTCATTGTATAGTTAGTATTAAAACAGATCAAAAAAATTAAAATATAGTAATTTTAATTAAAAAATTATGAAAATATTATAATTTTCAAATTATTTATTATTGTATGATAATCAATCACGTTTGAGCTAGACATGTTAAAACATGAACCAGTTAGACGTGATCGAAGCCCAATCCCACCCCTTCCAAATGTGATTAATCACGTCTGTACTGGGGATGATAGATGAAGCAGTGACCGTGCTACCCTATTCAAAGCCAACATTCAAAACAGTAACCGCAGATGGAACCAAGCAGAAGAACATGGTCACAGGAATTGTGCTCCAGAACTGCGAGATACTGCCGGATCAGGCTCTGTTCCCTTCAAGGTTCCAAACTAAATCGTACTTGGGGAGGTCGTGGAAGGAGTTCGCGAGAACAGTGGTTATGGAATCGAACATTGGCGACTTCATTCAGCCAGAGAGGGGTGGACCCCTTGGGATGGGAACCTGTATCTTGATACGTTGTACTATGCTGAGTATGCTAACATTGGACCTGGTTCTAACGTTCAAGGAAGGGTCAAGTGGAGGGGTTATCATCCTAATATTAATAAGAACGAAGCTGCACAATTCACTGCTGCCCAATTCCTCAAAGGTGGACCTATCTGATATTTTTTTTCTCTCTTATATCATATCACTTATAATGAAAAATGATCTCATAAAAGTGTATAATGGAGAAAACTGTACTTTTTTTTTCTCTCAACATGTCAAAATAGCACAAAGGTATCTAAACATCATTATCTTCTGGTCTAAGATCGAGTTATATTTGATCAAAGAGAGCAGCATTACTTATTTGCATGGAAAAGTTAGGAGTGTTTCTGGCGTTTGTAATTTTGGTTCTTACAAATATTTTATAAAATACTGATTTTAAAAAATGGAAGGAAGAAAGTGGAGAAATTAAGACGTTAACAAGAAAAAAAAAGGAGTAATAGAAAATTGAAAACAAAAAAGTTAAAATAGTTTAAATATATTTTAATTTAAAAAATAGAAACAAGTCTTAAAAACTATTCGCTGTATTGTGTGTGTGTATATATATATATATATATTATACATATTTTTTAGATTTTTTAATTTTAGAAAATATTTTTTAAAAGCAAAAAACAAAGAGTCCTTTTTTCTTACAAGAATAACAAAGAATTCTTAATAATAAGGTAAAGGAAAAATCTTGATTTGAGATAAATGTGTAAGAGCCGGTTTTCAGTTGGCAGTTAGAACTTGTTAATTTGATTACGTGAAAAAGGAAGTAGAAACGATGAAAGTAAGATGGAAATTATTAAAAAAAATTCTTAGTACTAAGATAAGGTCCTACTTTACCTCAAAATTAAAACCCCCAATATCTTGTGGGTATAAAAAAACACTCTTTACAAAAATGTAATTAATTTGCTCCGCTTATTTCTTTCTTCCTCTTACTGGCTAGAGGGTGTATGAAAAATGCTGCATGAGTATTCCAACCGTTCATTAAACATCAAGAGAGAAAAAGAAATATATAAATTTAATAAGATTTATGATGTGATAAAAAGATAAATAAAATAAAATAAAAAATATTTAAAATAATGAGATGCATGCTTAAGATCCAATTTGATATTTTCTCTTAAAAAAAATCCAATTTAATCAATTGATACTAAACAGTATGAGTTGTTAATCAATTGGTACTAACTTTTGATTTGTCTTATGTTTTGTTTCTCCAATGTGATGAATATAGCAAAGGCAATATATACATGTCCCAAGAGTTCCCTGGCGCAACAAATTAGAGGCAATGAGAGGTCGTCAATTTATAGCATGAGTTTACAGAAGCCATGCATGAATCGCGTTTCAGAAAAATGGCCAATGTCCCTAAAAATAAAATCTTAAACGTACCGTCTAAAGGAAATCAAAGTCAATAGGGTAGCATGGTCATGCCTGAATGGGGCGTGAATGCTTCACCTATCACGTCTGGTGGAGACATCACGTCTCAGTGGGGCGAGATTAAGCTTAGGTCATGTTTGGCTATAACATGTTTGAACACGTCTGGCTCAGGCGTGATTAGTTACCATACAATGATAAATAGTTTGAAAACTACAGTATTTTTGTAATTTTTTTTATTAAAATTACTATATTTTAATTTTTTTTCCATTAAAACAGTAGTATAAAATAGTGAGAACCAAAAAAACAGGTCTGAATTCTGAAAATGCTGCGTTCAAAGGAATGTGTACTTGAGTGCTTAACCCTTTCATTGTAGTAGTCACCTAATAAAGAGTGCCAATTTAAAGAAGGGTATGTGCCCTTAGGCATAGGGCTACAGGAGTTAAACAATTAGATAAGAAACATTTATTTATATACATTATAAATGACTCAGAAAATATTAAATACTTTAATTTCATTCTTTTATCAATGATATCCCAAGAAACTCTTAAGGAAGATTGTACCTGTTGCAGTGAAAAGTATGATCAATTCCGTTATCACAGATTCCTCTCCACTTTGATGGAATTGGTCCCAAACCTTCCTCACTAAAGCTCTTTGATTCAGGCCAAACACCTAGCGTTAATGCGGTGGGAGCAAAAGAGATGAGAGTGTGGTCAAAATACGATAAGCATATTGTAAAATGGAGATTCTACTTCTAGCCCTTCTCCCTCAATCTCATCCAAATCTAAATTGGCTTAAAGCTAGCAGCATCATGATGGTCCTGGTTTTAGTTCTCATTGCCCCCACCCACTTTTTACGCCTACAGTTTGGGGAGCATTTTGAAAATAGGATGATGTATGCACATATCAATTTTCTTATTGGTGAGTTTATCATGACTTCCTTGGACTATCCCCACCTTGGCACCATTATTATCCCCACCTCACAGAATAACCTCACCCTTTTTATTTTAGTCGTATCGTAATGAACAGAAGTCATAATATATAGCTTTGTCCCAATCTAACTATGATTTTTTTTAACAAACTTATGCCTCACAATATATGTATATACTAAATTTTATGACATATTTATAAGTTTTTAATTATTTGAAATAATGAACATGTAATGATCTATAAACCAAGAATCGTAACAAAATTTTAATGCATATAACAGACAAATGACAATATGCCTAATTGCCCATATGGCATTTGTAAAGGTGGTCCGTTTGTGATAAAACAACTGAAAGTCGGCTACTCCATCATTTATCACCAAACATTTTCTACATTGTAATCTAACCACAAAAAGTTTTCCAATTTCTTTAGCAGCAATTACATTCTCGTTTTTTTCATTTTGGTGTTATTTTTTTTTTTTTTTGTCAAATAGAGTATCTTTCAGTTGAAAATTAATTATTAATCTTTAGAAATATTCAGATTTATGTAAGGAGTTGATATCTTTTAAGGTATCTTTTTTCATATCGGATAAAAATCAAACTTTTAATCATATGTTTAATAGATAAATTATTTATCAATCATATCATCATATTGATAAATTTTATTTTGGTGTTAATTATGATTTGAGTATAATTACTAATGCAAGTATAGTTATAACTAATCACACGAGATTAATGCAATTTCTTTAAGATGGTTCATGAACCTTCATATTTTGGGTGTAGAAAAGAACTAGTCTAAGAACCCATTGACGGCAAGATTTAAATTAATAATAAACTAATGTTTTGAAATCAATTTTTTTAAAATGATCAAACTCTGGAAACAGGTTGGTGGTGGGGGATAGAGATACGATAAGATAACTTTGTGTATGTTCCACATGTGTGTATAGTCAACGATCTAGATCAAACCATCATAATAATAATAATCAAACCCCATTAATTCCAAGGTGTTGCTGACCACTTTGAAAAGAATAACAAGTGTTTTTAAACACACAAATCAGTAAAACTTACCTGTATCTAGGTTTCCAATGATGACACCCTCACCAAATCTAGCTTTCTTCCAGATTGAGCTGGATTGGATCACCCCATTATGCTCTAGCTCCATGAAATCCCATGATCGAGTGGTGTGTAGCTTTCTCCCACGGTTCTCGAACACTGACAATACTTTGGGGTGCTCTAAAAGCAATTTGGAGAAAAGGGTAGGTACACAATGAGATAAAGGAAACACAGAGAAGAGAAAACAGAGGAACTAAGCAGAGGATAAGGTTCTCAGTTCTTACTTGCTATCTCAACAGCTACTTCTTCATCCAAAGTTGCAGCAAAACCATTGATGTGCCTTGTGTACGAGTAAAAGATGGAGTTCTTGGCTGTATTAGAACTACAAAGAAGCAAGCTCAAAGCAAGGTAAAAAATTGTACCACTTGAGATGTTATAAATTATAATTGCATTTTTTTTTTCATACCTTCCTAAGAAAGATTCCAGAAACTTATGGTGGGACTGTGTCACTTGATTGAAGTCAACTGAGGATAATTCTGGACCGTGTGAGTGGGCTCCCAAGTACACCACATATGACTACAATTAAAATGGTGCACTGCAGGGATTAGACTAGACCTCAAGAATTATATTTTTTTCCCCAGTTTTGTTTATCTTTTTCAAGGTTGCAAATTGAAATGCCTCACCTTTTTCACTGCAAAGCTGTGTCTGTGCAAAAGACAGACAAGAAGAATTTGGAGCAGAAAGTGGATGGAAGGACTTGGTGGCCTCATTGCTTTGCCTATCTAGGAAGTCCTCCTTTGCTTTTTCCTTGTTTTGAATGTAACAGAAACACAACCTTTGGTTTTATAGGGTAACAGTCCTTGTAAAACATAAAGTGACTGCACCTTTGCTCCTTAGGTTAAAATTATATTTAATGTACTTTCTTGCAATATCAGATTCAGTTCACTATGTGGTTTTAGTACTTCTTTAAATTTGTACTTCAGAGCTAGCTAAGGTTTTATTTACATAGTTTTTTTATACATGGTATTAATCCTTTTTTTATACTAATAGTAGAGTTTATAATGTTATATTAGACTTAAAAATAGTAGTATTATAGAGAATCACACTCTTATTAAAGTGTTTAAAATAGAGATACTGCATTACCATTATATTTAAATAATAAAAATATACATAAGTTCTAATTTCATTTAATTAAATAAAGACAGTCATCAAAACTCTCTCAAATTAAGCATATAGGAGAAATCACCAACGTGACAGCTAATAATTGCCAAATATAATATTAACAAGGTGGCTTTATATAAACTCTGGTTGGACCCTAAACAGAAATACCCAAATATCACTTTTGGACTATTGCGGGTTTGCGAAAAATAACAAATACTGTGCTTATTTAATCCGTATGAGTGTGTTTCAAGCTAATTAATTAGGGCGAGGATTGAGGAAATGGGTATTTTTAGATGTTTGTTTTAAGATACTGGATATATTTGGCAAAAAAATTGAAAAGTTAATTAAATATTTAATAAAATTAGCTATAAAATAAAATAAAAGAACATGTTTATGTGATTTTTATATATTTTTATTTTGTAAAAAGTATACTTTTAGTTAGCTACTGTTTTAAATTTCTGTTAATTTTGAACTTTTATCATTTTTAAGACCAAATATTTATTTAAAAAAATAAAACGATAGTATAAATAATTTAATTATTAAAATAAATAGTTTAATATTAAAAATAAACTTTTATTAAAATATTAAGGACAATAATAATAATCTATAAATTATTAAATCAACCGTTATTTAAATTAGCGTTTGAAAAAAAAATTGAGTTATTAATTATACTAAATATTGTTTATTAGCTCACAATATACTTTTTATTTAGAATCATAGTTCAAGTTTATTGAACTCTATAAATAAACTCTGGTTGGACCCCATAAGGATATTCCATTTTTGGTCAATTGCAGGTTTGTGAAAAATAACAAATGCAGTGTTTATTTATTACGCTTAAGTGCGAAAATAATTCAACCAAGCTAATTAATTAGGGCGAGGAATGAGGAAATAGAAGTTACATTTTTTTTGAGAAAGAATATAAGTTAAATTTAAAGATATGTTCGACTGGAATTTAATATTTTTAAAATTCAAATGATTAAATAAGTGGAAATAGAAATAGAAGTTAAAAATTGAATTATAAGATAATTTCTAAATTTGTTTTTGTAGAAAATTAACATATTTTTCCTTTCCTTAGAGCTAAATATAAAAATGTATTTATTGTAGTTCAACAATACTAGAAATATTTTTTAAAACTTATGCCAAAGATAAAAATAACATATTGAATAATTTTACAAATTTTATAACAAATAAACTCTAAAAAAGGTAAATCACTCGTGTCCCTTCCTATATGTCTTTCTTTAAATTTTGGTTAAAAAACAATACTTCAATAAAAAAAATTTAAAAGTTACTAGTGTTAAAAAGGAAAAGAAATTTTAGTTCTATGTTATCTTTTGATATATATATATATATATATATATATATATATATATATATATATATATAAAGAGAGAGAGAGAGAGAGAGAGAAGTTTTTGTTTTTATTTTTTTTTATACACAAGGGAAAAAGACATGAGACAAGTTAATAAAACAGATAAGTTCAAGGTGTATGTTATCCTTAATAATCACATTGGGACTTCAAGGTTAACATCAATTACTCTTCAGAAACAGCCTCGTGTAATTATTGAAAGTGTGGTAGTTTAATGTGATTATCAATTTAGCTAACAACCAATACAAATGAAAGCATTATTGCAAAAAGACTATAACTCTATAAGTATATATAATGCTGTGATGAGATATGCAATTAAAATAGCATATGGTATACTGTTGCCGGCCATAGTCATATTTATGCTTCGAAAAGGATGGCAAAAGGCCACTACTTGGATGAAAACCTCCAGTTAATTTAAAGACTAATTTTCTAAAACCATGCGTTTATTTATTTATAAAACCCCTACAGGGTAAAAAAATTATAGATTTTGATTCTGCCATCTGAAAAAGGAAGTGCATGCACATTAGCATATTAATTAAATATTTTCTTCCTTCTATTTTATTTGATATTAAACACACCAATAGCGTGATTGGAACCCTCCAAAAACAAAATGGTGTAGTATGTAGTTTTATAAAAAAATAAAAATGGTATAATAGCATTAGAAACTCCGTTCCGTTGAAATGCTACACAATTCATCGGTTTTTACATATTTTGTCGTTGGAATGTTTGCACAATTTTTTTTTTATTTTTTTTAGAGGAGAATGTTTGCACAATTTATGCATCATTATATATATATATATATATATATTTGATTAAAAATGTTGAAATAATAGATATTTTTATATTTATTATTTCAAAATTAGAATACAAATAAGTTGTTATATCCAAATGAAAAATAATTATAAATAAAAGTATAAAGATGTTAATAGCATGTGAGACTCATTCTAATTTTTTAAATAGTGTAATTTTTTAATTAATTAATTAATAGTGTAAATTTGTGCACTAATATATATATATATATATATAAATTAAACTAATAAAATTACTGAGATTTCTAAATGTAATGTGACATGATAAAGTCCACTTACTAAAGTGAGTTAAGAACAAAAGAAGAATATACTATTCAAAATGCTATAATACAAAATATTCATCTTCCACTTTTATCCAAGTATCTCTGAGAGTTAAGGACCACTGGTATGAACATATGACTAATGAGTGCAACAAATATATGAACATATGACAAGATGATAGAAGCCTGGTCTCTCCCTTTGCTGGCAGATTAAGGTGTGGCCCAGTTTTTGGTCTATTTTTGCTATTTCTTTTCTGTTTTTTTGGGCTTAGCTTAGACTTCCTTGGATATATATATTGTTGTAAGAACTGGGCTTTCATCCCTCTTATGCCAGTCAGTCCAAGCTAGGGCTATTGCTTCATACACTTCCAGTTGCTTCCTGCACTACTTTTTTGTCTTCTAAATAGTGAATCCAAAATGTAAAATTATATTATGTTATATTTAACAACCCTAAGTTAGTACTAATATATTTGTTAGAAAGAAATTTTAATCCCATTAGACTTAATATTTAACAAGCATTTTAATTTGCGTGTTGCTTAGGATAAGTGTTTATTTTAAATTTATAATAAATAACCATTGAAAAATCCGTTGAAAAGAGGCTATTGAAAATTAATCAAGATATGAAGATAAAAAATGTTAGATTAAAAGGGTAGAAAATAAAGAAAATAAAAAATATACAAATAAGGATAAAAGGAAGATAATTTGAGACAATTGAGAGGTTTTCTTAACAAATTGTAGGAGTAGTGTGTGGAATGCACATTTAGAGAAGAGAATGAAAAAAAAGAATATCACTCTCTAAGTTGTCTATTCTAATTTATATTATAGGAATAAATAAATAATAAAAAGGTCCAAATTAATTCCTAATAAATTTAGCATATTAATCAACATCATCTTACTTTTTTTTTCTTGCTTAAATTGTATATATACCTATCCATCTTTATAAATGATTGTCAGCTTTAGCTTGATTTTAGAGGTGGGTATATAAGAGCCGTGGTTTTCGGCTTTGCCCATTTAACATACAACCTAGGCTAATAAATTATTAATTGTTAGTCCTTTTTTAAAAAAAAAATATTATTGTTAATCATTTTAATTCAATTAACACTTCATTTTTTTTTCTAAACTAATTGATTATATTCCGGTTTTATTCTTCATGTTCTTACCCTTTCTTTTTCCTTTAATTTCCCTCGAAATCCTAAATCCACTCTCTTAACTCCAAATATCACACCCTATAAAGACAAGGATATACAATTATTTTGAAATTATAGTTGGAAATAAATTTTGCTACAGCAATCAAACATATAAAATACTATTCAGGAAGTATTATTATTTCCAATAAAGTCTTCCCTGCAGAAATTTTGCTCCAGAAGAAGAATTAATTAAACAGGATGTGAGCAAATGCATGAAGGGCCAAGCAGAACCCATTGGCCATTGGATGGTGAAACGCCAAAAGTATGACTTAATTTGTTGCACTGAAAGAAAGGCATGCATATATGTCGTTTGGAATATATTAATTATATTATATATAGATATGTCTATGAAGAGGACGACGTAGGTGTTAGGAGAGCCATGTCTTCTTCTCAAATGGGTAGTAAAGTCAATTCTCATATATGGCTCCACCGAGCAACGACCATATCTTTATTCCTTGCTAGCCCTAGCTTTTGACAAAAGCGATGCCAATAATGGTTATATGCAAAATTAGAAAGTAACCTAGCCAACCCCACACTTGTAACGTACTTATTGATTAATATAACATTACGTGCGATTTTCAGTTTTACTTGTGCATGACGAGTAAATAACCACGTTAGTTCAAGTTCAACTCAGACACGTACTTGTTGTTTTCATCCATATCTCATTGCATGCTGCAACCTATACATGAGGTGTCAGTGAAGGAAATGATATTCTTCACGACGAAAATGCCACATGTATGTCATTCATTTCAATATGACTTTGAGGAATAATATCTAATGTTTTGCATAAACTTTTCTTATTTTGGTTTGACTTGTGTATAAACTTTACCCCACTAATTGTGGATCATATTGCCACATTGGATGGTTAATTAAAGAACAAAATGGATCGCACTAATTTGGTTGATTTTTGGGCTTTAATTATTCAAGTTCTCAGGATCGTTATCTCGAAGAACGAAATGCTTGACATTAATATCAATATGTTCATGCATTAGCTGAATCCCTGTTCTCTTCTCAAAGCTTGAGGTAGTAAACTACTGTTTTTAATGCCTAGCTATGTGCTCGTGGAAAGCCTTACTTTTTTTTATAAGCATAATTTGATTATTGAAAATGCTTTAATTGTACGCAAGTTGTGCCCAATTAATTTAAGACCTTGCATTACATCAAATTCTCCTACTCCAACAATAAGTAGTCCTAAAGTTGTGCTCTTGTCTTTTCCTTTCTTTTCAATTTTATTTGCATATTAGTTTATTTGATTCTAAAATATTTTTTTTTTGTCAATTTCATGAGAGTCTTTAAAAAAATTCTTGAAAATTATTCATTTTCAGACATGTTAGTTTAGACTGTTTTTCCTAAAGTGGAGTATATATGTTGTTTCTCAGATCTTAGCTCGATCATATATAGCTAAATAGTACGTAACTCCCAGTGAAAAATTGCATTCATACAATAAAATTATACATCTTATACAACGCTTTCTTTTTTCCGTTCACGTTATGCCATTTTTTCCCCTCTTCTCTTCCTGCTTCTCTCTTATTTGTCAATAGAAGTTGTATAATTTTATTTTATAAATATAATTTCTCAGCACAAATCACATGGGTGGGACAGATAAAAGGAATCATGAGAATCACCTTGTCTTTAACCACACATGCCTCCCAGGACCAAATTAATCTCCTCTACCAATCAAAGCAGTAAGGTGAAGTTTGAAAATTGATTAGTTTTGCATATCTTTAAAGAGTTCAATTATAGAGGATTCAAATCTATAGTTTATTGTATATCGGACCTTTTATTAGTATGCCAGAAGGGGAAAAAAAATTATATGTGAATTATATTAATAACTTACTCTAGCTAGCATGCTGCAAAATCACATATTCTAATTTCACTAAATTCAACCAACTGTATAGCAAGAAAATGCTTGATATCCCGACATATATAAACTTTGGCCATAAGCCATACCAAAATGACCTGTTGGGCTATAAGCCATACCAAAATGACCTGTTGGGTTTTTTTTTTATTTTTTTAATCAAAACAGGAAAAATGTTTTTTTTATTATCAGCAAAATAAAACATATATAAATCATAGGCACAAAGGATAACTAAAAGCCATATTCATGAAGAGTATCATCAAATGAAAAATAAATTCATTTCTGTATTTTCTTATTTCCATATTCATTTTAAACGTATGTCTCAAAAAATAAAACGGCTATTGTGAATCTATCTGTTTTTTTTTTTTAAAAAAAAATTCTTAATTCATCTCATCTAGTTGAACACTTGATATTACTCTTATGATCTACTGGATATCTCAATTATAAATTTATAATAATTATAACAAAACAGGGACATATTAACAACCACAATCTTCTTTTGTAAAGGCAACCTATGCCTATGGGATATAGGGAACTTCTTGCGCATTTCCCTTCCCGGGATCTTAGACTATTAGAAAATGACACTATGTATATACCACATGGTTGGGTCCATTATTAAAGCCCCACTTTTGCATCATGCCCTTCCCGGTTGCATGTACTTTCTTTATAGATGATAGTTGTAATTATGATCTATGAATAATCCTCAGGTTTTTACACCCGACAAGTTACTAAAACTAATTTAATTAAAATTAATGATATTAATTACAATGAAAATATGTGTCTTATAAGCCTCTTAATTATCATTATCCTTTTTTTAAATATGATATTAATATAAAGTTGTCTACATGGAAAATAATGATAAATTTTTTTCGAAAATCTTAACTATATAAGATAAATATTTTTATTTGGATATAATTTATTTCATATTTAAAGATGAATCAAGATTCAAACTCTTGATTACTTAATTAAAAAATTATAAACTACTATTAATATCATTATTCTTCTTGTGTGTTCCTTCCTTATAGACGACTCTCTTTCTTAGTGTTGTATACGTATCTTCCTTTTTCTATAACTCAATATATGTAGTTTTGCCAATCACAAAACAGAGACTTGTGTTTAAGCATTTGAAATATATAAAAAAAATGTTTCAAGGAATAATATATATATATATATATATATATATTATAATTTCGTTTTGACTTATGAATTGATTATTTTATTATTATTATTCTTTCTATTTGGAAATATCTACTAATGGATCAGAATAGAATAGATGTCCTTAGGCTTTCAGATAAGAAGCTTTATTTTGAACGTAGAACTGTCTAGATGAAAAGTTGATGATGTATCAATTTTCTTGAGAGATTTACTTAATTTTAATAATATTTCCATGAAAATTATGTCAAAAGCTAACTTTTAATTAAGCTATATATATATATATATATACACCAAAAAAATATACATTTCTTTTATAATATTTCGTTTTTTATTCATTACTAACTAAAAATAAGTTCTACTGTTAGTCTGTGACACAAATATCGAGATATTTCATTTCATTTTCTAAAATTAAATTAAAGTAATCATTTTAATAATTTATTGCGACAGCTAAACTAAAATACACTCATTTATCTATCATGATTTCTGTTGCAATATTTAATACGCACCGGAAACTCCTGCCAAAACTTGAATTGGAATAAAATAATTTCCATAAAGAAGAAAGTGACAAATATCCATTCCAATTCCTGTATGTAGTTTTTTTTTTTTTCTTTTTCCATAGGGACAATTTTAATATTAGATCCCAAAATTATGAGGTACTGTAATTTTATTTTATTCTTGTCAGGTTTATGGTAATCTATGTATTTTTTCATTCCTTTTATATAACTGTATAAATTTAGTTTTACCAGATAGCAGTTTAATTCAACGTATCCATGTTTTTTTAGTAACTATCTTTCAATGTTTACTGCTGTTAAAATTGTTAGTTTATACTAAAAATAGCTATTTATTTATCACCGCCATAAATTTCAATGTATTCACTAGATCAGTAGATCTGTTTGTAAAATTTAAGAAATTCACGCCTAGCTATATATATGTAACAAAAAAATAGAGATTTTGTAAAGAATCTATGCACAAGTTGCACCAAAGTATATCACGTAACTTTCTGTCTTTTGAAAACAATCTATTTGTCTGCAACCTAAGTAGAAACCTGCTATTGTAATTAAAAGTTTAACGCTGCATGATTTTTGAGTTCTGTTTTGTCGGTAGGGACTAGGGACAAATATATTTTTTGTTAGTTAATTTGTATATTTATTGTTGATATATTCTCTCTCTCTTTCGCTTTTAATTTATTGGGTTAAAGGAGAAAAGGCCAGGAATCTGGGGGGAAATTGGAGGACAGCGACCCGATTTTCTCTCCCAGCAAATTGATCGAGAAATGAGAATAGTTTTGCCCTCGCATCTCATGCAAATTACATAATTAACAAATTATGTTATGTACCTCATACTCCGGCAATGAAAAGAATATAACAACAATGTTATGTATCTTTATCATCTAATCACATGGTGAAGCACTGAACCTGAAAATCTTGGCAGGTGAAGCACGATATATTAATTGGATAATTTTACGTTAATTTATTTTTATGAAATTAATGAGAATAGACTTTGACTTTAATTACATAGGAGTAGTAAATACTACGTAATATAATGCTGCTCTAAAATCTAAAATGACAAAACTATTTGATTTTTTGGTTGGAAATTAATATAATATGGAACAGTGACTAACTATCGTTACCATCGATGCAGATTTTGAAAGAGAAAATCAAAAGGAAAGGTACCGAGCTTAAAATTAAAGGAAGAAAAAAATTTAGGGCATGCATGCTTGATATATTAACAATTCAAAAAACACTCTTAGATGCTCAACGTATTTTTGAAGGAAAAAAAAAATCAGTTTTATAACTTATTTGATTACTCTCAAAAGTATAATCAAACTTTTACTTAAAAACTTAATTTTATAGAAACAAGATTTGGATTGCTTCTCTAGCCATTAAGAACTGTTATTCCAATCTTTGATCATTATTCCCTAGTCATTCATACACCTTAGTAGACATTGTAACAACCACATTTACCTTTGAAAGATAGATCAAGAGAAAGGCTTAACCATCTATTGTGAATCTCAAACAGATGCTTCAAATGATCTAACAAATTTAGGATAAAAATAAAACCCCCCAAAAAAGTTACAAATTAAACATTTGGAAAGAATCATTTTTAGAGTAACCACAGTTTAATGATCATTCATATTTGAGACCAAAAAAAGTAAGCATATTAATGTAAAAAAATGTTAAAAGTAATTAAATTTAAAAATCGAGAATTTGAAATCTTTAACATAAAAGAAAGTTTTAATAGTATAAAAAGTTGTATAAATAAAAATGAAACACATATTTTCCTATTAGTTCATTTTATCCCACATGTAAACTCAAAAGATGTCACATCAACGGTACAACATAGTAAAATAAATTAAAAAAAGAATACTTTATGACTTTTGAATATGTCTCAAGTAAAGTTAATTATATATGGCGCACTTAATTGGCCATGCATGTGTGTGTGGTAGTGAGAAGAATTGAGAAAAAGAATGTGGTCTCCAAAGTCCAACCAATACCAATCTGACAATCTCTAGCTCCCTCCCTATCTGTCGTAACCCTTTATATGAATCTTCTCACACACGTTTTCGAGAGCCCCTTTGCAGCTGATATCTCATGTTGTTCTTATTCCTACCAAAGCAGCATTAAAAACCATGGCATCTTCACCGGACACTAGCAAAACCATAAAGCTGGTGCGTTACAACAGCTACCTCCGCAGACTCAACAGCTTCAAACTCCTTAAGACATCCTTCATCCTCCTTGTCCTCCTCCTCCTCCTCTACACCCTCTCCACCCACCACCACAACCTCTTCTCCTCCGCCTTCCACGGCGCCGCATGGGAGAATCAGGTCCGCCACTCCGCCCTCCCCCGCCACCCCCATGGCATGTCGGTTCTGGTCACCGGCGCGGCGGGCTTCGTCGGCTCCCACTGCTCCCTCGCCCTGAAGAAGCGCGGCGACGGCGTCGTTGGCCTCGACAACTTCAACTCCTACTACGACCCCTCCCTAAAACGCGCACGCCAGCACCTCCTCGCCAAACACCGAATCCTCATCATCGAAGCCGACCTAAACGACGCCGCGTTGCTCGCCAAGCTCTTCGACGTCGTTTCGTTCTCCCACGTCCTCCACCTCGCAGCACAAGCGGGCGTCCGCTACGCCATGCAGAACCCCCACTCCTACGTGGCATCCAACATCGCCGGATTCGTAAATCTTCTAGAAGCTTCCAAAAACGCTAACCCCCAGCCCGCCATCGTTTGGGCCTCCTCCAGTTCCGTCTATGGACTTAATAACGAAAGCCCATTCTCCGAACACCACCGTACGGACCAGCCCGCGAGCCTCTACGCCGCCACTAAAAAAGCCGACGAAGCAATCGCGCACACCTATAATCATATCTATGGACTCTCCCTCACCGGATTGCGCTTCTTCACTGTTTATGGGCCCTGGGGAAGGCCCGACATGGCTTACTTTTTCTTCACTAAGTCCATTCTCCAGGGAAAGCCCATTGACGTGTACCAGACCCATGACGAGAGAGAAGTCGCGCGGGACTTCACTTACATCGACGACGTCGTCAAGGGCTGCCTCGGCGCGCTCGACACGGCGGAGAAGAGCACCGGCAGCGGCGTAGGGAAGAAGCGCGGCCCCGCGCAGCTAAGAGTTTACAATCTCGGTAACACCTCGCCGGTGCCGGTGGGTAAACTTGTTTCCGTGTTGGAGACGTTGCTCAGGGTAAAGGCGAAGAAGCACGTGATCAAAATGCCTCAAAACGGCGACGTTCCGTTCACTCATGCTAACGTGAGCCTTGCGTGGAGGGACTTCGGGTACAAGCCCACCACGGACCTCGCCGCTGGTCTCAGAAAGTTCGTGCAGTGGTACGTTGGGTATTATGGGGTTCGCTTAGGGGTAGAAAAGGAAAAACACGGAGACTTCGCTTGATTCATCCTTACCGTGCCACTCCATTCATTTATTATTATTATTATCTGTTTTTTTTTTTTTTTGTTGAAACTTGTGAGTGGTGCGGGTGGTTATTGTTGTGGCGGCCCCCATGTGAGAATGCATAATGATGATTGATGAGATGAGCCAGTGGATGGAAGGATGTGAATATACTGAAGATGAAGCTAGGAATATAAAGGTTGTATATATATAAGGAGGAGACGTACAAGTGTTGAAGAAATAGGTCGAAGGTAATAAAAGCAAGGACAAGAGCAAGTGTATATATCTAATCTATGTGTGAGGTGGTGGAGGGGAAGCTGAGCTGTATTAATGATGGGTGGGCTCTACTTTAAGCTTTCCACCTTATTCTTGTATTTTCAAAATGAACTTCAATTCTGTATAGACAATAATTATATGACATAGACATGCAATTTTCATTACTCCCTCACTTCTAAGACAATCATATTTTAAACCTCTGTCGCACTAATTAACAAACATTTAATTGATATAAATTTAAATTAAAATATTCTCAATTTATTAACTAATTTTGTTATAAGTTATCCCATTAGCCATCAATAATAATAAGTTTTACTATTCATCAACTTTTTTTAATGATAAATGTCTCTTTTAATTGCAAGTATTAATTAATCTTCTTAATTATGCTTAAGAATATTATAAAAAAATAGTTTAAAAAGCTAAAAAGATTATTGTTTTGGAAAAAATAAATTAGAAAGACCATTTGTTTTAGGAAGGAGGGACTATTATATGCAATTGTTTGTTTATCTCGTGTTTTTAGTAGCTTTTATATCATTAGAGGAATATTAATTTGTGTTACAATTTTTTAAGATTTTTTAAAAATATTTCTAAAGTTACAAACTTTAATTTTGTCTCTTCTAAAAATATTTACACTCACCATTTTAGCTCTTTTAATTAAATGGAGACATTTTTTTAATAAAAATCAAACGATGATAGATTTTGAAAAATTATTTAGACAGGGGTAAGTTGTGACTCGTGATTGAAAGACACCGCTTTATGTTGGAAGTTGTATGTGTATTCAGGACTTTCAAAATTTCATTTTTAATTTTTTTCCCTATAATTGATGTAAAAAAATAATCCTATAAAAGTCGTGAAACTATACACGACCTTGACCATTTTTTTTTATAAGTCGTGCTTTTTTTACTATTTTTTTTCAAATAAAAAATGAATAATTTAATACATTCTCAACTTTTTTTTATATTTACTTTAGTGTAGTGAAATTAAGCACAATTTCACCTTTTTAAAAAAAAATTGTTTAAAATTGACGACTTCACATTATATTATAATATATTGTGTTAATTTCATTGTAACAATTAATATTATTAGTAAATATTTTTTTATCCTCAAAATTAAAATAAGGTTGTACTATTTGGTTGAGAGAATAAGGTTATATTATTAGTAAATGTATTATTTGACAAATTTTAATTAGGTTCCTAAATTAATTTTTTCAATTGCTCCCTTAACTTGTATTTATTTTTTAATTATGTTCCTAAACTATTAGGGATAAGTGTGTATATTCAAGAATCAATTAATCATGTAACTAATTCTATTTCTAATGATGAAGTATTATTAGAATTTCATCATCATATGCTACTATAAAACAGTTGATTGGATAAGGTACTTGATTAAAATCATGGCCTCATTATCATAAACTAATCCTTTATAAATTTAATCCAAATTCAAAAAATAATAGTATTTACTGAATAAATATTAATAATTTTTATTTATTAAATTACATGATACAAATGTGGACGTAATAAGTGAATTGACTCAATTGATAATTATAACGGTTAACATTACCTTAAATTATCAATATAAAATTCATAAGAAAAAAATAATAATTTTTTTACTTAAAATTATCATAATAATTAATAAGTTATTTATTATTTTTAATTTTAGACACTTTCTGTCTCTATTTTAAGAAAGATATTTCCTGTCTTAAAATATTAGTTGAATGATGATTGAATATAATTAAATATTTGTAAAATTTATGATTAGTGAAAAAAATACATCAAATGTAAGTAATGACTAATAAGTCTGAGTTGGTCAGAGTGATTAATGAACATACAAATAATAATAACATGAGTCTAAGTTTTATTTAAAATAATTATTTTTTCGAATTATTTTTCTGATGATAAATGAAATTAAACTAATCATTTAGACACGATATTAAAACATGTAAATCTCTCGTAACATTTATTTTTCATACACTTGAAACCGATCAAAACTAATTTCTTACAAAGGATATGAGTTCCTTTCATTCACATCAACACATAACAGTAAACAATTATTTTTCTGAAAACTCTTTTAAAATCAGAAATAAAAAAGTAATTCCAAAATCAGGAGAAGCAATTGTAAAGAAGTATGGAGTATGGAGGGAAAAAAAATTGCTGATTATTAGGGGAAAAGAATGGGTTGGTATATTGGAGAGTCAACAGTCTACTTAGACATGCGGTACACCATATATTTGAAAAAACGCGCAGTCAGAGGAAGCATGCGTGCATCTACCTACCCACCCTTTACAATTATGCATGTATATATATCCAAGCCACTTTGCCACATCCATTCCCATCATCATACCCTTTTCTTTCGTGGCTAGCTACTCCTTAATTATTACAATGGTGAGTGTTGAAGAGATCCGTAAGGCACAACGTGCAGAAGGCCCTGCAACCGTCATGGCCATTGGCACTGCCACTCCTCCAAACTGCGTCGATCAGAGTACTTATCCTGACTATTATTTCCGCATCACCAACAGTGAGCACATGACTGAGCTCAAAGAAAAGTTCAAGCGCATGTGTAAGATTTATATCTCTCTTTTTTACCCTATCTTCATTTCAGTATATTATATAATATGTGTATTTATTTTCAACATACACCGTTTATTTGATTATTACATACTAATGATATTTAATTTTTTATTTCGATCAGGCGATAAGTCGATGATTAAGAAGCGATACATGTACTTAAATGAAGAGATCCTGAAGGAGAATCCGAGTGTTTGTGCTTATATGGCACCTTCGTTGGATGCAAGGCAAGACATGGTGGTTGTGGAGGTACCAAAGTTGGGAAAAGAGGCTGCAACTAAGGCAATCAAGGAATGGGGTCAACCCAAGTCCAAGATTACCCATCTCATCTTTTGCACCACTAGTGGTGTCGACATGCCTGGTGCTGATTATCAGCTCACTAAACTGTTAGGACTTCGTCCATCAGTGAAGCGTTACATGATGTACCAGCAAGGCTGCTTTGCCGGTGGCACTGTGCTTCGCTTGGCCAAAGACCTCGCTGAAAACAACAAGGGTGCTCGCGTGCTTGTCGTTTGTTCTGAGATCACCGCAGTCACATTCCGCGGCCCAACTGACACCCATCTTGATAGCCTTGTGGGTCAAGCCTTGTTTGGAGATG
>PYAF01005821.1:826364-843225 GCA_007407185.1 Glycine tomentella | reverse complement strand
TTCTAAGAGAATGAATTGACTATTTTTATATAAAAATTATACATAATTTGAAATTTATTTAACTGATTTTTTATCGGTTATTATCTTTAATTATAATTATCTTTAATCAATCTAATATATTATTATAGTAATATCTTCTCAAAATAAAAATAACAATAAAATATATTAAAATAATTTAATTTATCTTTTCTTTTATTAAAAGATATATTTAAATATTTTTATGTAAATAATTATTGGGTTATTTTTTAAAATGTTAGAACACGTACGTAAAATCTTTTTATTGCAAACAATCTTGTTTGAATTTGAAATATGGAAAATCTATAAACCTACGTCATTTAATGTTATAACTCTTTATTGAGACTATAAAAATGTCAAGATCAAATTACTATATCAAACATAAACTCTTTTTAAAAGTTTAGACTGATATGATAATTGATGGATGCATTGTTCCATGGTCGGTTCATTTTGAACTCCAATCTTGCCTACACTAAGCAAGCGGTGAATATAATGTACAAAATTACTTGCCGCATAAATGGCATTAAATCGTTTCCGTTCAAACTAATGAATTTGTCCCTAAGTTGAGTTTGTTTCAAAATGTGATAGACCTCACACACCATTCATTATCTATCTATATTCTATAAAAGCCAGCAGAACTTGCCATTCCATTCATTCATATCCAGCATTTCATTCATACGTACTTTGGTATGTTTGTGAACCCATTACGTTCAGGTTGCGCAAATTCCAAAATGTCGTTACGTACCTTTGCTTGAACGATTGTTTGAGGAATCTCAAATATTAAAACAAACACACACTTATACACTATAATGTGTATAGCCTTTTTTTAAATAAAAAAAAAACTATAATATGTATATTAAAGTCAAAAGCATCAATACAACAAGCGTTGGTTTTTCTACAAAATAGGGAAAAACTGAACTCAACCATGGTTAAAACAGGTTTTCTCGTCAACATCACAAATCGGAATCAGATGAATTGTTACGAGTTCAAATTTAATTGTTACCTGTAGAATTACGTCCTTAAAAAATAAGGATACAAATTAAACCATTTGAGAAAAGATTCCAAGTGTATTTTTTTATATAGTATTTAATTATGTAATGTTATGTAACTTATTTTATATCAAATATTTATTTATTTTTAATTAAAGTCCTAGGACTTTTTAACAAATTTATTATTTTAGTTTTTAATATGCAGTAATATTTTATTAAAAGAACATTTAATTCTTAGTCTTCCTAATTCAATCCCTAATCCAACGTCTTGTTCTCTCGTTGATCGTTGACGTGGTTCTCCACAACTTGCACGCCAGGTTTCTCGTTTGCGGTCTTCCACCGTCACCGACCGTGACATTTCACTATGCCACTTCTGCACCGTGGAAATAGGACACTTCAGGTTGAAAAGGACTGTACCCTTCCCTCATTTATTCAACTCATGTCTACCTTAGTAAACCCTCTCATGCTCACCGTGGAACACGTATCTTTCTAGTTTTTGGAGTCTATAATGCCTGTTTTAAAAACCAGTAGCTTTGGTAACTTTGGTTTTAAATCAACATATTAACTTTATCTATAATTTTCACTTTGAAGCTTGATATCGTGCGCGATATTATAGCTGGAAGTCTCCAAGGGGAAGATCGATTGGAGGCTCTCCTATTATCTGCTATCTATCTCAAGGTCTTGTTCTGTCTCTTATTGATATTGAATCAATTCTATTAATATTATATTGCAGCAAGATGTTGAATTAGAAAGAGTAAGTATTAAATGATCTTTTTAATAAAATATTATGGTATAAAAGTCTTTAGACTTTAAATTGTAAAAAAATAAAATAAAAAATTGGATTATCTAATATGTGAATGTAAGTCACCTAATGTTATAAAATAGGTTGTGTATCATACGATTTTTATTTTTTTTAATCCTTGGATGGATTTTACGTTGCAAGTCATGGACAAGATAAGGTGATCTCAAATGTAGGGCATTTCTGTTCACAAAATGATAACAATTAATTTGGAAATCCAGGTGTTATTTTTGTTGCAAGTCATGGACAAGATAAGGTGATTTCAAATGTAGGGCATTTCTCCAACTTTGTTATTGTCGTTTTGTGACCCATCTCATAAGAAAAAATATATATTAGAATTATTTTAATTTTTTTTATTAGGACTTTCTCTACTTTTGTTCATTTATTTGTCTTATCCTCGCCAGCGACAACTCCCACCACCACCACACCCTTGATCTCCTTGTGTCGATGCCGCTCTTCTACTTCTTTCTAGTTTTTTTTTCCGATTTGAGATCTGTTATCACTCTTCTCTTTCTTTCATGCAACTGAGTTTTTTTTTTCGATCTCAAATCCGCTTCACCTCTTCTTTCTTTCTCATTTTTCTGGGTTTTTTTTCCAAGTCTAACATCTACTCCACCGCATCTCCCTCTTTCCTTTTTGCTGGGTTTTTTGTTGATTCCTTCCTCGTCTTTTATGTTCGCGGTTTGATTTTTTTTTTTTTTTGTGTGTGTATTTTTTTATCCGGATGTGGGTTTGTGTTTGGGGTCGTTTGACATCTGTGATGGCGCGTTGATTTTCAAATAATCCCGAAATTATGAATCTGTGCCTACGTCGATTTTGTTCCAAAATGTGATAAACCACACACCACTACAACATTTCATTTCATAACATGGAGCTTCTTATTCCCTTCTCTCTCCTATTCACCTTTGCTTGCATTTTCTTTACATTGTTCAACACTCTGAACCGTTCAAATTCCAAAATCTTACCACCAGGACCATGGAAACTGCCTCTTCTAGGCAACATTCACAACTTTTCGGGCCACTTCCCCACCAAACTTTGACAAACTTGGCTAACCAACATGGACCGTTGATGCACCTACAACTTGGTGAAAAGCCACACATTATAGTCCTTTCAGCAGATATTGCCAAAGAGATTATGAAAACTCATGATGCCATCTTTGCCAAGAGGCCTCATCTTCTTGCTTCCAAATCCTTTGTCTATGACAGCAGCGACATAGCCTTCTCTTCTTATGGAAAAACTTGGAGGCAACTAAAAAAAATATGCATTTCAGAGTTGCTAAATGCAAAACATGTTCAATCACTAAGGCACATAAGAGAAGAAGAGGTATCTAAGCTAGTTAGCAATGTATATGCAAATGAAGGGTCAATTATCAATCTTACTAAGGAAATTGAGTCAGTGACAATAGCTATAATTGCAAGGGCAGCTAATGGTAAAAAATGCAAAGACCAAGAAGCTTTCATGTCAACGATGGAGCAAATGCTAGTGCTGTTGGGCGGTTTCTCAATTGCTGATTTCTACCCTTCAATCAAAGTGCTTCCGTTGCTCACAGGAATGAAAAGTAAACTTGAAAGGGCGCAGAGAGAGATTGACAAGATCCTAGAAAATATGGTCAAGGATCACAAGGAAAATGAGAACAAGAATGGGGTGACGCACGAGGATTTTATTCATATTCTTCTCAAAAATCAAAAGAGAGATGACTTGGAAATTCCCTTGACTCACAACAACGTCAAAGCACTCATCTGGGTTAGTTTGCAATTTTGTTTAAGATTACTTTAATATTCCCAGGTAAACAACTATATACGTCCATAGATATGAAATTTACTGAAATAATAATTAACACTTTAATATATATATATATATATATATATATAAAATTGAAGTAGCGACTTATTAAAATATTCTTTCTGAGCAAATAAGTGAGTGTACTATACTCACTTGTTTTTTTAGGAGTATTCTAGAAAGATATAGTTTTTGATCTTAATAAAGAAAAGGGTTAAATATATTTTTAATTTTAATTTTTTCAACTTTTTATTTAGTCCCTAATACAAAGACACAATCTTCTTCAAGCTTTAGCCATCATAGATTTCCAACAAAGTTTCATTGTTTTTTTTTTAATAACACATTAATACAGATTCATAGCAGTAGCAGATAGAAAAATCATAGATATAATGATCCAATTTGGGTGGTACCTTCAGAGAGTATTGAAATCAACAAGAAGCAACAAATAAAAAACAAGTTCAGAATGGAAAACAAAGACTCATTTGATAAAACGGGGAGTTGTGGTGGGCGACGAGGTCGTTGAAGAAGGGGCGGTGATCGAATTTGCAACCCGTGTTGATTTTGCCACTCACTTTTGTTTTATTTATGTTAGTTGAATACTAAAACATTTGTGTTCTTGCATCTAGATTTACCACCCGTGTTGAATTTGTGCCTTTTTGTTTGATTTTCAATGCTTGAATTTGTTCTTCTGTCAAATATAACAATTTCTTACTGTGTTAAACTTCCACAAAATTTATTGCCCTAAAATTTAATCTCACATTATCATTTAATGTCAATATTTAATAATGGCAAGAATCAAAATCATTAACAGACAAAAATATGAAAAACTAAGATTGATTATTTTTTTATTCAAAGACTAAAAATAAAAATTTAAAAAATTTAAAGACTAAAAACATATTTAATCTTTAACAAAATTAAAGTTGTAATGGTTAAAATACTTTATCTATAAAATAAGGGGATAACAACTCTATCTTTTTCTTTCTTTCTATATAAAATATATTTAAATTGATAATAAAATAGGAAGCAAAAGTGATATTTTATTTTAATTTTTACTACTATTATTAGTATAATAGAAGGATAAGTAGTGAAATATATTTTATTTCATTTTTTTTCTATTCTTCGTCTTTTTGTTCCTCTTAATTTAAAAGATATGTAATGGGATGGATTTTTCTTTCACCCTATTATAAAATAATTAGATAATAGTATTTTTCATTTCATTTATTTCGTTCTATTTTATTATATTTCATCGGATTGGTTCATCTTTTAATATCTAAATGAAATTACCAATACCAGGAAAAATAGAACGAACCAATCCCTTGGATCCACCTCATCACTGCCCCAGTTGCTAATTGGCTACATTTTTATTCCTTGGCCAATTTCTAGAGGGGTCCCTAAATTACTGCCTTCTTGTAAAAGTCTTCCACTGCCCAGTTTACATGCCCATTTTGCTTTGTTTCTTTTCCAAAAAGACGTGAGTGAGGTCTACGTTGTTTTTATTTTTTGGGCATTTGCTTTGTTTCTCCCAAAAAGACGTGAGTGAGGTCTACTTATGTTTTGGCAACATTTAACTGCTTAATGTTCTAATAAGTAATAAGACCGTTTGTTAACATTTGTAAAATTAAATATTACTAAGTTGTGATATTGTTTTTCTATATAAAGTTAAAATATTGTCAAAATATTTTTTGCATTATATCTCTCACCGCACCTTTGTTCATGACAATGTTCCCACATCTCTCACGCCAACTTTTGTCCTCTATTCTTATTCTTCTCACAAGGTAGTTTCTTATGTTGCTCATCCTATAAATATTTAAAATTTAATAAATTAAACTACTATTTGAACTTTTTTCATATATGAAAAGTTAATACTTACTCAATAGTAGTAATAAAAATTTTCGGAACGAGTTACCAGCTTTGGATTGTGCTACACCACATATTTAGCTTTATTATTAAGAGTAAATTACAGTAATCCTTGAGAAATCTCTCCTAAAATTTTTATCCATACACTAACATCTTTTATACATTACATTAATCCCTTAACTGGTTTACCATGTTTCCCACAAAGGGAAATTGCTGTTAATATTAAAATGAGTTTGTACAATTTTACTCTGGAGATATCAATCTAATATATTCTATTATTAATTTCTAAATATAATTGATGGTTAATAAATCTCAGGACATGTTTGTTGGTGGGACAGCAGCACCAACAGCAGTTACAGTATGGGCAATGTCAGAACTCATGAAAAATCCGAAGGCTATGGAAAAGGCACAGACTGAGGTAAGAAAGGTCGTTAATGTGAAAGGTTATGTGGATGAAACAGACCTTGGACAGTGCCAATATTTAAATTCAGTCATAAAAGAAACAATGAGGCTACACCCCCCTGAAGCATTATTACTCCCAAGAGAAAACAGTGAGGCATGTGTAGTCAATGGATATACAATCCCTGCAAAGAGCAAAGTCATTATCAATGCTTGGGCCATTGGGAGAGAATCTAAGTATTGGAATGAAGCAGAGAGATTTTTGCCAGAGAGGTTTGTACATAACTCTTATGATTTCAGTGGCACAAACTTTGAATACATCCCTTTTGGGGCTGGAAGGAGAATTTGTCCTGGTGCTGCATTTGCCATGCCTTACATATTGCTGTCACTGGCCAATTTGCTTTACCATTTTGTTTGGGAGCTACCAAATGGAGCCACACACCAAGAATTGGATATGACTGAGTCTTTTGGCCTCACTGTTAAAAGAGCAAATGATCTTTGCTTAATCCCCATTCCTTATCACCCAACATCCAAACTGGGCCATAAAAAAAAAACAAAAAAAAACTATAAGCTGAACTAAGCGTGTGTGTGTTTTTTTATCATTAACTAGGTGTGTTTGTTTATCTTTATCAATTGTACTAGAATGTATGCATTTATTTCCTGAACTTCTTCGAGTGTTACATCGTACATCTCTTATTATATTTTGGAAAATCTATTCTAAAATATGAATTTACATTCTAAAATTGACTTTTAAAAATGCAATAAAAAATGCAGGATATAATAACCTAGAACTTGAGATAATAAAACACCATGCATTGATGGATGTTGAGTCTCATATTAAGTATCATAAAATCCTTTTTTGTAGTTGAGATATTCATAAATTTTTTCTCTATTTATTCTTTTACGAATGCTTAAGCAGGATATTTGTTTCATGAATTAAAATGAATTTATGAAAATATAAATTTTAGGATATAATATTTTATGTTTGTTTCACGAATAAAAACGAATTTTTGAAAATATAATGTTTTTATGGATTTTGAAAGAATATTCATTAGAAGAAAATATTTATATGACGAGTTAAGTAACTTTTATGAAATTGTAGGAAGTTATGTTCTAATCCAATTATAACTTACATTTTAATTCTTATTTTTATTTTAGTTTTAAAAATATTTTAGGAATATTAAAATCTAGCTAGTAAAACACATTTTAAAATATTTTTCGGAATATTTTTAAATGAGTACGAGCATGTTTGTTTCATGGCCAGGAACGTGAATTTCGGAATAAAGTATTTTCATGTTTGTCAAGAATTTTGAAAACAAATATTCCGAGCATTGTTTATTTACATGAAAATAGTTATACCATGATTTAATTCATTTCTATTTGCATGGTAAATAGAAATGTTCAAATCCAAACCGATTGTAAATAAAAATTGAAAATCGTTAAAAAATTCAAAAATTGAAATAAATCAGTTTTTTTATTTGTTTTGATAATTTTTTTCTCAGATCGATCTATCGGTTAGATATACTTATTGTGTTTTTTTTTTAACTGATCCAAATATATTTAACCGTAATACTTGTACTAATACTTATATTATTTTATTATCATGTAATTTATATGTATATCACTTTAGTTTTATAATATTTTTTAGTATTATATATGAAAATATATTATTTTTTTTATATAACTTTTTAAGATATGTTTGATTTAAAATGATCAAATTTTGCAAATTTTTATGATAAAAGATTTAGCATATTAATAAGTTTAATAAATTGTTATGAATAATTTTATTTAAAATATGAAAATAAAGTATATAAATTTTTTTAATGAAATAATATTTTAATAAAAATTATAAAAACTGAATCAAATCAAATTATAAAATATTAATTTAATTTGATTTGAATTTTATTTTAAATAAAAATTGAACCAACCAAATCCCTAACAGTGTAGCAATCATCGGTAAAAAAAAATTGTATTTCTATGGGGTTGTAGGAAGCTATGTTCAAATCCAATTATAATTTTCATTTAACTCTTATTTTATTTTAATTATTTTAAATTTTAGTAATATTTCTAGAAATATTAAAAAAAAAAGCTCAAACACATCATATATTTATGAAATTGTGATTTTTGAGAATATAACATTATTTTATGAAACAAACACGCTCTAGGTGTATTTAACCAGAGATATGATTAATTTATCACTGTTTATTCTTCAAATTGTTTTAAAAATGTAGTCACTTATCAATAATTAATTATTTCTACTAGTCTTTTTTTAAAAATATCGATTAAAAAGTAATCACTTTCAAATTTGTACAAAGAGAGCAATGATTGAAGTGCTCCTTTATTGAAGGTGATAGGTTTAAACTTCTTACCACTAATGTAGCAAAAGATAAAGATTGATGGATGTCCTATTCGAATTATTATTACGGAGAATTATTTTGTCGGGTATTTTGATCTAGACCAGAGTCTATCACTATGTTTTTTAAGAGAAAGATTATATCACTATGCTAAGTATAACTATGTATAGGCAACATTTCATTACGTAAATAATTTAAATTTTAACAAAGTTTCAATGTTTTGTTATTTTTAATTGACTAAAAAATATATTTAGTCTTTTAAATTTGAATATTTTTAATGTCTTTCAAAAAAAAATATTTTTATTAATATTTCAAAAAACTACTTTTAATATCTCTTTGTTTATTATGTTCATAATTTTATAATTTATTATGATTTTTAATCACTAAAATTTATATTTTTTTAATTTATTTTAAAAAAATATTTCTAACGATTTTAAGCTGTGAAAATATTTTACTCGTATTGTTGGTCACTGTTTTTTTACATAATCTTACAATTTTAAAGAATAAAAATAAAAATATGAATGTGAAATTCTTGTGATTTTTTATATATTCTACATATTTTAAAATGTCACAAATTATTTATTTAAAAAATTAAATTAAAAAAATATTTATCATGATGAGAAATTAGCATAAATTATAACACCATTAACACAAAGAATAAAAGTGACTAAAAATAATTTTTCAAAAAATTTGGAGACTAAGAAAACAATTTTTTTAAGGTAAAAAAATTATCCTATTAAACCTATTTAAATCTTTTTAATTAAATAATTAATTTATTAAGAACTCACAAAGTTAACATGCGGTCTTAACTCATCCTTAAGTGGCAATTGCTTGATTTTGTGGCAGAAGTAATTGAGGTTGTCCTTGTTTATCATCGTCTCGATCATAAGGATAAAATCATAGTAGCTATCTAGTAACCGGATTCAAACCTAATGTCCCATGTCTGTGTCTCATCACCTGTCCCACCAATTAAAATATTTTTTAAAAAATAAGTTTAGGCAAATGACCTCTATATCCTAGCCAAAAATAAATTGACAATATTTTACTCTTGAATAGGTAAGATCCTCTCAACAATTTGAAACTTGTATAATCTATTTTATGCCATCTCAAAGTATATATTCTTTTAAATTAAATAAGTCACCATTGATAATATTAAATAAGCATTTATAATATTTATTATCATTTTGTTAAGATTTTTATTTTAAATGTTGAAGTAACCTTTTATATATATATATATATATATATATATATGATTGAGTAGCATATATGAATCATTATAAATTCTTTAAAACTTTAAATTTAAGTTTAAATTCCACAATAGAAAAAAGTACATTTGCATATGTCTCATTCCTTCACCATCAATCTCTAAATCATCATTAAAGAAAAGAAAAAAATTATCTATTCACACTTGGAATTTTGTAAAATTATACAAACTTTCAATGTTTTTTTAATATTTACACCAACCTTTCTTATAAGAAAACACAACAATGTTTTTTAACTAATTAAAGAGAATTATTGTAATGTATAAAAAATGTCAGTGTAATAATTTTTAAAGCATTATGAGAGTTTTATGATGATAAAAAAGTTTAGAAAAACTTGTGTAATTTCACAAAACTTAAGAAGTGGTTAATACAATTTAATACAAACGCAATTATAGCGAAAGTACTTTGAAAATAGATGAAATTTGTTATCTTAGACCAATAAAAATTTAGTTAATCAGAGTAATCAGAAACCTATATATATTTTGTCTCTTTGTATGAAAGTTTGGTATCTCTCTTAAGTTTCCTTCAAAATAGTTATGGAATAAATATGATATCGACTCAAAGAAAATTAGAGACCACTCAACGTTGTTAGGAATGGGATTATAATCAGGTCTAAATCAAATACACATCCAGTCCAGGAAAAAATGATTTAATTAGGTTTGGAGTTTTCTAATTAGCTAAAGCAAAGGTGGGTTTGTGAAATGTTAATTACTTGTACAACGCAATTAAGTACTTTTTAATATATATATATATATATATATATATATATATATAAAATAACAATGCATGAAAACATAATTACATCATATCACATCTACATTTATTGCGAGGCACACATGACTTAAAAGTTAAAAGCAATATTCTACTTACTACAAACTAAAAGTTTCCCTTGGTCACATACACACCAAATAAAAAAGAAATTTATTCATTAACAAATTTTAATGCATGTTTGAGTATTTGACAAATGAACATTAGTGAAAAAAGAAGTTTGCAAAAGCATCTCCATCATTTCTTTTACACTAATTTACGGTGGACCACTGAATTTGATCTTGAAATTTATGCTTAACAAGTTGAACTGAAAGTCAAACATGCTCTTAATCTTATTAAAACTTAATTATCCTCAAGCAAAAGACCGATTATCTTGAGCTCAGATTTAAGCTTCACCATTTCATCCTCTGGCATAATCATGGTCACAAACTTTCCATCAACACCATTCTCAATAGAACCTTTTAGCCATGGATACACCAAAACAACTCCTTCATCTCCAACCCCTTGAAGGGTGTAGTAAACAAACTTTGGTGTGTGTCCCTTCAATTGCAAGTCATAGACATTGGTTTCCTCCAAGTCTAGAAATGTCAAATTAACACCATACACGAAGAAATCACTCACACCTTGGTCTCTCTCTATTGCTTCCTCAATTTGCTTCCTCTCATCCACACCTTGATCCACAAGCATGCTAGCTAAAATTGTCAAATCAGTATCAAGAATTGAGGATTCACTTCCAGCCTCAACCTTGCATATCACTTGATTGTTACCAATGATATCATTGTCCCTTTTATATGGATTGGTTCTACACACAGTTACGATTTTGAGTTCGGATCCTGATCGAATCCGGGCCATGCATTGCCAAATTATGGCACATAGGGATTCAAAAGGAGGGGTTTGGTCAAGACTTGAACCCCAAATTTGTGTTTGCAAGTAGTTCAAATGGGAGCTAGTTAGGTGGAAGGAGAATGTGTCCATTTTTTTGTTGTTGGCTGGAATCCAATGATCTCCCACCGGGTCGATCCGTTTTGCTGAAACTGGATCCTTATCAGGTCCGGGCTGTCCGGGTGTTGGGATGGATCTTGGGATGTTAAAAAGCTTTTTTAGGCCCATATTTTTCAATATTAGGCCCCAAGAGTTAATAAATTCTGAAGCTGAAAGCGGGTCCCCCAATACGTGGGCCCAACTAAGGCCCAATGAAATTCCTCCGCACTTAAATTTAGTTACCTGCATATTGACCAAACGAAAATTGAGTCACCTGCAAAAGCAAAGTTGTCTGATTTTTATTGAAAAGTATTTGGTGTCATCTTTCTCGCATTTATTTTTAAAAAGAAAAATAAATAAACTCCCCGGGAAAAAAATTCTCAAAGTTACCGGGATAGTGTAATTAGTGTTGGAGGTTGGCGAAAAATTAATATGATATTTTAAATTTAAATAATTTTAAAAATTATATTAAAATAAGTATTTAATACTTTTATGAAATAAGTATTTACGCTAATTTATGTAGGCTATAAAATATAAGTTTTTTTTAAAAAAATATCATGAATTTAAAAAGGCTATATAATATATAGTTAACTTTAAAAATTTTAATTTAAAATTTATAATGACATGTTTATGCTTTATAGTGATAGAAGGAATAACCATCTAGAAATAATTTTTCAGATTTTTTTTATATTTCGTTTTTACCAGGTAAAAAATAAACAATTAAACGTATTTATACTCGTTTATCTAAATAAGATTTTCAATTTTTGCTTCTAATGTTTTATATATAAAATTTTTCTTCTAATTAATATTATTGTAGCAAGGATGGAACATTTAAAAAACGGATATGAGACATAAACAATATTAATGTAATTGTCTTTTAAACAACTTTTGATCATAATTAATGATTACGCCTCTCACCTAAGACGACATCTATCTTATTTTTTTTAGGAAAGCATCTTTCTTAACTTGTCATTCCCTTGTTCGTCTATTAAGCATTAAAAAAATAAAAAGAATAATAATTTTACCGTATTATTCTTTTCGAAAAATTTTGTTTGACAAATTGTTGTGTAATAATATGTAAAATTATATTAAAGTCTTCAGGAAAATAGTCTTTAACTCTTTATCGAATTTTAAACGTGTTAATGATAAACTTCATTGTATAAAAGAAGAAAAAAAACGTGTTAATGATTCGTATATGTATCGGGTTATTTATATAAAAAGAGTCTGATAGTAAATTCAAACTTCATTGTATACAAAAAATATGTGTATGATAACATTTAAAGATTGATTTAAATACTCCTATATAAGTCACTTTCATACTCTATGTAGTACTACCATTAAATATTACATGTTTTTTTATAAGACATTAATTGCATTTATTTTTTATATAATATTTATTTATAAAGTGTTAACAAATCTATGAGAAGATTAACAATCAAAGTAATACCTAGGATTTTTTTTTTTATAAAAAACAAATAATAATGTATTTTACAGTATAAAGGAGTCCGTATTAATGATACGGAGGGCTTTTACCCTACAGTCTACATAAATATTCAAAGGGGGTAAATTTGAGC
This sequence comes from Glycine tomentella, assembly GCA_007407185.1. NCBI lineage: Eukaryota > Viridiplantae > Streptophyta > Magnoliopsida > Fabales > Fabaceae > Glycine > Glycine tomentella. Next base: position 830,448 of record PYAF01005821.1, on the reverse strand, counting down.
TCAATGTTAGGATCCACCTTTTTTCTTTTTTTGTTGAATAGTTAGGATCTACCTTATCTCTCTTATGAAAGGAATTGTCCACCATATCATACTATACTACCTAAGTAATACTATTTGTATTAATGTAAGGGGTAACTTATGAAGATAGGATGGCATTAACATCTCTACCAGAAAAAGCATGGCGACTAATTAACATGCCAGTATTTCAACCAAAACATGACAGGATAAAGGGTGGTTGGGTCCTTTCGCACGTTTTATCATTGTGCAGAGGGGCACATTAAATGAGGAAATATTTTAATCGTTCATTAAAAATGTATACTAGTTGTGAATAAATTTTAACAATTGTGTGATTTGTTTTCTGTATACAGTCATATATTTAAGTTTAGCTGTTCGTTTTTTAATAAATAGTTATAACTAACTACTTTTTAGGAAATGGAAAATAGAGAGAAATATGATTTTAAAATGTTCTTATTTAAATTTCAAATATTTTTTTCTTTCTCCATTTTCTTACTGTATCAAAGATTGGGTAAAATTTAAAAGTGTAAGACAAATACGTGTTGTACAGCTGTAGTCACCACTCACTAGTGTAGCAGGACTAAACCCCAACCAGCTAGTAGCTACTCTTTTTGTGGCATTGATTACTGTATTTATAATGTGTTTGGCCATTTTGGGTGAGAGGAAGAAAGAGATAAATACTGAAAAAATTATCTTATCTGGGATACATGTGAGTCTCACATCTCCTATCTTCTCGACTTACAAAGTTTTCTGGTTTACGTAAAAAGTAGATCATCTTTGGAAATGTTAAATCAGTACAGAAACACAAGTCCTCAATAACAGTCAGTACCCAAGGAAAATAACTCTGGAGTACCATTTTTTATCTAGAGAAATTTATAATATTTTTTTTGGTATGATTAACCAGTAACTTTAGCATATTGATTAAGCAATTAAAAAAATATTTATTAAAAAAATCATATGAGAACATACAAAAATTATGAAAAACATAATTATATATATTTTAGTTAAAATCTTTCTTTTTTGGTTTTTTATCAAAGGCCCTAAAAGTATTGATTAACATTTGCTTTTTTTTACAAAAAAAACCTTAAAAACATGTTTGATTTTCATTTTATACCCTTTAAAGTTTAGGTTTAATTGTTCTTTTTATCTCTAATTTTTTAATTTTTATTGAATTTTACATTTAATTTTTAATTTGATATATTTCATCCTTGATTTTTAAGAATATTGTGAATTTACTCTTCATTATTTTACTACTAACTATATTTTTTACCCCTAACTTATTTTTTTGACAATTTTTATCACAAATTTTTAATTTTTTTGGCAAATTTTACCCTAAACTTTTTTGTTTTTTTGATAAATTTTATCCTCAACTTTTGTGTTATTAATGGATAAATATCATAAGATAGAATTCGTAACTTACTTTTTTAAAAGTTAGAGACAAAATGCCCCAAATTAAAAATTGGAGTTGAAATTTGTCAAAGATTTAAAAATTAGAAATAAAAAGTGTAATTAAACCTAAAGTTAAAACCATATTTAGATGCTGGAAAAATAATTTTAACTTTATTTTATATTTGTTTGATAAAAATTACTTTAAAGGTATTCATAACTGAATTTCAATATCAAATTTTCTGTTTGTCAAGAAGGCAAAAGCTAAGCTATTTCTTCACAGCCATTCATCTGGTAAATTTACCAAAATCTAAACAATAATTTGTGATTAAATAATTAATAATATAAAATTTATACTGTAAGTACTTAACCATTAAATTTTACTTAATAGTCAAAAGAAATATAAAGATTAATAAGAGAATGTTATTGGAAAATTTAGAATTGTTCATCGTAAAATTGAATCACCCAATTGATATCACAAGAGATAAAATTTCCTATGGTGAATTGTTTAATCATTAGAGCTATACTAAAGAATAAAAAAGAAACAAATTGAGCAATGAATTTCTAAATAGAACAAAAGTTATAGATAAAGAATTTATTTTTCTGGATATATTAGACAACTGAATTTGATTATCTAATGATGAAACTAAAACAATATATTTAACAAAAATATATGATACTTCTTTAAACATATGTTTTCGTGGACAAATCGAATTCAATATTATATGCTTATTCTGATTTTTTTTTTATATATAATTACTCAATACTTAGAGACCGACGTGATAGTTAACTGAAAGTTCTGTCTAATTAAATCATATATAGCTTAATGGTATATATGTAAAGTTTATTTGGAGCCCAAATCTGTTTTAATTTGATTGTGGCCTTTTTGTCTCTCTCTTTCTTTAATTTTTCATCAGTCAAACATTAAAAAAATTAAAAAACAAGCACCTCATTTGATAGAAGAAAAAAAAACTTTTTATCTTAATTAGTTTGTACTTTGATCTACAGTGTGGAAATCATAGAAATGAAAAATTCTGATTAAAATAACACTAAAAAAATCCTATGAAAGTAGTACTAAGTTTTGTCATATAAAGAAAATGAATAATACGTGTGTCACGTGTGATGCATAATATATAAATAAATTAGCATAGAATGTTTAGGGAAATTATTAAGCACCTGCAACAAAACAGGAGGAGAAAAAGATAGTTCTGGGCCAATGACTTGGTGAGAGACGAGCAACTTGTACAAGGGCCAGTCCTTCATGGCTAGCCACTCATCTAGGGTTTTGTTGCACTTGGCCTCAATGAACCGTGCTCCACAATCATTGCACTTGATTAAGGGTCTACCGGAATCCGATCGCCGGAACCGGCCACAGGTGATGAAGTAATAGTTAAACAAAGTGAACATGGCATCTTTAATTTTCATGATGGTTAGATCTTTCGCAGCCTCACTATCAAAGAAGTACACCACTCTAAGATAGTGAAGCTTCATGGCCAAGTCCAAGCCACCCAGGTTGTGGAATACGTCCGACCCAGTGGCTCGGCCAGGCCCAACTGAGGATAGCCTCACATCATGCACTACACTCTCTTCTAAGACCATTTTGGTTTGATCCTAGAAATTGAGAGAAAGCTCTTTGGTTGTTGAGAATTTTTTTACAAGGTCAAGAGGGTTTGGTTGTTGTTGTTGTAGCAAAGTGAGTGTTTGCCTACGAGCTTATATAGGGTGATGAGTGGTGTCATAGGTGAGGGACCATGGAATGGCTGGTTGGAGATTTAATGGAAACTTACTATGCGTTTAATTCCCATTCGATCGTACCAAATAAACGGTTAGAAATGCCCACTTCTCAATTGAAGTAACATAATTTTTTTTTTAAAAAAACATTTATTGTTCATTTTAAAAAACTCTTATTTAATTATTTTTTGTATTAATTATTTTCTATTAAAATATCCTTAATTGTTTCAGTCCATAATAATAAATGCTATAAATATCTTTTTATCTCTCTTATGAAGATTAACAAATTGAAAATATTAGTTTAAAAATTAAAACTCATTATTATTATTCTCTTTCTACACTTTAATTAATTAGGTGAAAAATAATAACAGAAAAAAGGTGAAAATTTTAAATAGTTAGTCCCACTAATTTTAAGAGTAATTTTAGAATTTTTTTTTACAATAAATCTAATGTAGCACTTAAATTAACAAATTTAATTAGCACTTAATTTTTTCTGTAAATTTTTTTTAAAATATGTTTAAATTAATCATAAATGTCTTATATTCAGAAACGAAAGAAGTTTTGACACAGTCGCTTTTTGCAAATTCAAAAGAGCAAAAAATATTATTAATAAGTGCATTAAAGATATTAATAAAAAATAATGAATAAAAAAATTTATTATTAAATTGTATTGGAAATCATGAAAGAATATATATTCTTTCACAATATTTAAACATAACATTTATAATGATTTGGAAGGAGTAATATTACATTTTTCATTAAAAACTTTACATTTTTTGTTAGCATTTTTCATACACTGCTTCTTTGTTTCTTTTTAATTGTCAAATTATATTTGACAATATTTTGTTTCTATCTTTTTTTTATTCTGATTTTTACTATTTTTATTCTAAAAAATTGTCATTGTTAAAAAAGAATAAAATAAAGATAAAAAAGAATAAAATAGAAAAATCCC
>PYAF01005821.1:806651-824318 GCA_007407185.1 Glycine tomentella | reverse complement strand
ATGGCTTGAGAGCCAGTATGAGGTGGGATACCTCTGATATTGATGAAATCTAGCATGATGACCCCAGAGAGCTGGGATATGTGTTAAAGCTAGGCTAAGGTCCTAGATTTTGTATGTGGGAGCTGGGATGATATCCTAAGCTCTGATATTTGTTTGTGTGTATGCTTGGAGGTGAACCAGGGTAAGGGAGGATCTCCCAAAACCCTGAGTTTACTGAGACGTTTGTCTCACCCCTGTTGTGGGTTGTGGTTTTCAGGTGTTTCCAGAGGAGAGGAGATACCTCGAGGCATGAGGCCCTAGCTGAGAGTGCTGGAGTGGTTTAGGGCTGTAGATGAAGATCAGAAGAGCTTTTGTTTTGGTCTCTGTCTTATCTTTCTGTATAAGTGTGAGGTGTGAGTGGACACCCGCTATCTGTACATATTTATGTTGCATAACCACTGATGTGGTAGAACTAAGAGTTATATATGTATATGTACAGTTTATGTGATGTATCCTAGTTATGTTCCCTCCTGGTGTCTTCTGTTAGACTTCTGTGTTTTCTGCCTATGTTGTTTTATGCTTGTGATAACTGGATCAGCAGGGGTTTGTGTTGTGATTCTTGTTGTGTGTTTTAAATTCCATACGTAATGTAATCAAGAAAAACGATTCTGTTGTTTCCGCACCGTGTTTAGTTAACGCTAATAGCGCGATACTGAGTACATTGATGATAATACTCCGGAGGCCTACGGGGTGTTACAGCGATCACACAAAAATCCAGATGCACTTCGTCATTTCATCCACCCTACTCTGATTCTATGATTTACATCCTCATCAATCTCACCACCATTTTGCAAAACTGATCCCAAATATATAAAAACATTTTTCTTAAGTACCTCTTGATCAAGTAAATGCACTGTCTTAATCACCATCTCTTTCCCGCAAAAACTCACACTTCATATATTCTATTTTTCTCTCTTATCATGAATTCTTTAGACTTCAAAGTATTTTTCTATAATTCTAATTTTCTATTAACATCATCTTTAATCTTATCAATAAGCATAATATCATCTAAAAAAACATAAAAAAAAAAACATACACTACAACACTTCTTTTTAAATATCTTTCATTCATCAAGCTAAAGAAATAAGAACTAATGAAGATTATATATTAGAGGTGATCATTTAGTTTGATTTAGATAAAAAGAGACTAGTGGAAAAAAAAGATAAAAAGAAACTAGAGATAACTTATAAAATTTGTGTAATAATATAAGATTTCGTAAGTTGTGCTTATATGTAAAAAATAATTTATTGAATGAAAAATTATGATATTTGACCTAAGGAAAAAAAATAAAGACTAGAAACTGAAAAACATCTTTTTACATCAAATTTCTATAGAAAATGAGATATTTGCAATACAGTAAAAAAAATTATGGAATGGAATAACTGCGAGAGTTCTCTTTTACGATTCCTGCTTTCCCTTTTATACCCGGACTCATTTACTAATAATGTGATCAATTTTACAGGATAGCTAATAAGTTATTGTCCCCGGCCCACATCCACATGACAATTAATATTATAGTCTGGTGAGTGGTGACATCTCAAGATTTATAGAGGAAAATAGATCGATGTCATCCACATTATCAATTTATACCCAGTAATTTGCAAATAATTTCTCTGTCGCAAGGGATATTTGTAATCCAAAATAAGAAAAATACTTGTATCATTTCTATGAATTTGGTGTCTCAACTTTCAATAACGTTTGAAGTTTTGAACTGACTCAAACTATGGTTTGGATGCTAGCAGCATCAACCGAAATTCAGAAGTTAAAAATATATAATTACTCAAACTGGGAATTCTTAAAATTCAATATCATATATTTTAAATTATTTTATTTACTTTCCAAATTATATTATTACCTTTTGGTTCTTTTGTACTGAGTGGTGGCTACTTTTAAAATATCACTACCAATGTTTAAGATGTACATTGTGATAATGAGTTTTCCATGAAAGAATGAAAAACATAAATTATCCAAGTCATATAATCATATTTGAATAGTTAAAATTTAAAATCTCATTATTGCTTAAAAGAGTTATGTAGTTTTTCTTTAAAAAAATGGTATAATTTGTATTATTTAAGCTTAACCGTTCATATAAATCGTCTCATCCAAAAGTAAAGCAACTGAAATTCATGTGCTTTAAATCCAATATATAACTTTTTTTTTAAATATATATTTTAAATATTTAAGGCCTCGTTTCTCATTGGATCCATCCTATAACTCTATAAGACAGGTATACTTTAAATTCGAGTAAAATATATAAACTCACAAGTTCATAATTAATTTTGTGTATACCATCAGCTTGCATAGTTGAATACGGGGGAACATGCTTTCAGAACACACATTAATTACCATTGCCAAGCTAAGCATGGTGAGGCCAACTACAATTAATTAATCCATCATTTTGCTCACAAGAACCATATGTACTTGGATATGGAGGGTCAAGGATTAATACAAATAATAATTTTTTTCATCATTTGACTAATTTTTTTATCATCGATCTAGTGTTTCATCTAAAAAAATCAAAGTTATTTATCATCTCAATCCACTGCACTCATTTATAGGTAGTATAACTGTATAAGTACGTCTATTTTTTTAAAAGAAAGTATGCGTATTCTTTATATGACAGGTTATTTGAACAATAAATATTACATATACATAACTACAACACTGTATATGGATCAACGGCAATAACAATATCGTAAATTAAATTAGTCTTTAGTTTAGTAAGTTAAAAAATACCTATGATAAGAAAAAAAAATACGTATGTAGAAATTTACCTATGGGAAAGTAAAAGATGCAAATATGCAACTAATGAATTAACACACTAACGAAATAACACGATATAATGCATATAATGAAAAATGAAAGTACCACTTAGTATTAATATTGTATGCATTGCAAGCGGTCAATACTCCATTTTGTCAAAATATAGGGAAAAGAAAAAATAAAATTGTATAAACTATAGTGTCTCAACTGTGGGCCATATTGCCAACCTTAATTCAAGAATTTCAACTCCTCCATTTTATGCAAATAAATATCTTTGGAACAAAATTACATATTAGGGTTCTGGATCAGCCGAAAAGGTCTTTCCATAATTTCATTGGTCCCCATTCCCCAACCTTTTTGCCGTTCGTGTTACTGATGCAACATACAAGTATGCAACTTATCTGAATAGGCATCACTTTCATGTTGATCGAGTTTAAACAGGTGTTAACAGCCTATTGATAGAAATGAATAATGTCAGAGAAAGTAGTTGAAGTGAAGATATAACACTCCTACTACAATGCATGTTGATGTAGGTAGCTAAATCTAGGTTTTGCTAAATTAATATGCCATCAGAGTTTTAAATTCGATGTAGTTCTATTGGTTTATAGCTGTCACCTTGACACTTCATTTTGCCCGTTGAACTCAAGGTAAAATCAATAGCTTTGTGTAGGTCATGTCCTGGTTAGTTTTTTACAATAGATCGGATTCTAGCTCTGTCAAGTTCGAAGTTTTGGATGCTCACCGTTGCAATGATTTTCATTTTTGGCCTATGCAAAAAAACAAATTAAAGTTAAAAGGTTTTGTAATTAGTTTTATTTGAGCTTTTGTCATTTAACTATATTGTGCCTGTGGTAGTTTTTTTTAATTCTTATTTTTTTAGTTTTTATTAGTATTATTTTTTTATGATTAGATATATAGTATATATTAGATATATAGTATATATTTGGTTGTTTAGGTAAAGTAAGCATGATTCAACGCTACAATAATGAATTTGTACACACAATCGGGTGCTTGGCTGAGCATTCTTTATGCTTCATTCACCAACACCTTTTAATACTACACCAGTAAAAAGTTTATATATAAAAAAAAATGCCAGAATACAGCATTTGAAATTAAGAATGATCACATTGGATGGCGCTACAAATTGGATTCAAAATTTCTCTTCAAACACCTAAAGGACAGAGATCAAAATGCAGCATATAGTGTTAGGTTTTGTGAAGGTAATGAAGTTATGGTGGCCTTCAAAAGATTTATTTATAAACTCCGAGACTAAAGAACATAAATTGGAGTCCCACGTTTACATTTACCCATCTTCATTTCTTGTTCTCTTTCTCTAATCTTTCCTTTTAGATTCTTATTAACATGGAATAGTTAGGGATTTTATATCAACTAATAATATATCCAAAATAGTGTGTATATAATAAGTAGTGAACAAATTTTATCCCATGAGTTTATTCTCTTTCTCCTTTTAGCTTCATCATAATTAGTAGTAATAAGTAACTCTTGCCTCTCGATTCAATTTTGTCAGTATACAAAATAAACCTTCCACCATATAATATAATAGAAAAGAAAGAGATCTACAGTCTCTTGGTCTCCTCAATCATCTTTCCCTTTGAGCCTAAACTCCCAATTTAGAGCTCTGGACCGGTTCAATTCAAGGGTAGATGAAGGTCTACCAATTACGGAAAGGACATTATTACCCTTCCTATCCTTTAATTTCTTGATTCCCCATTCTAAGTACGAATCGTTGTAACTAATTCATTCAATTGGACCAAAAGCTTTTGTTTTTATGAAAAGCCATAGAATCCCCATGCCACTTCTTTGTTATGTTAGCCCAGGTCTTCATTTCGTCAACTAATGATGAAATAAATAAATTTGTTAATTATTTAGCCTTTGCTTAAATTTCATAGAACTTCATAATCTCATTTTCTTAATTTGACTAAAAGAAATAAACTTGTTAATAAACTTCCGGTAAAGTTTCATTGAATAAATTTTGGTTCTAACTAATTTTGAGAATTTCACCATCAATAAGAATAAGAAAAATGTCGATCCAATATTGAGACCTAAAGTGAATTTAAAGAGAAATAAAACAGTTACATATCGGTACTTTTTGTCAAAATATATATGGTTTATATATATAGCATTTTTATCAATATATACATGGTCTTTTTTACTTTATAAAATTAATAGAAAATATATGTTTTTGGTGAATTTAAAATTTAAGTTTTAGTTGTTTTATTTTTTGGTTGATTTTTTTTTTAAAGGGCCTTTGGGTTGATCTGAATTAGAAAATTGGGACATGAAAATGAAGGATAAGGGCAACCAAAAAGTTGTCTAGTTTATAAAAATCCGAATTAAAAATCAGGTGAAATTAGATCCTAATATTTTTATTTTAGTTTTAATATTTTATTATTAGTGTTTATTTTAATTCTTAAAAGGAAAATATAAAAAATATTTAATTACTTCAATTACTTTTTTATTATCATTTTAGAACTGTATGTCTTCTTCGTATGAAAATGATATTCAATTTCAGCTAGTAGGTGTCCAAGTAAAGTTGCCGGACTCCCTACGTTAGTATTACACGGATGGACATGAACCTAACTCAGCAAACCAGGTTTTGATAACCTTTTTATAGAATCCCTGCAAACGTTTTTTTAAGCCGCAGGGTTAGCTACGTGGGTTAGATACTAGTCTTAGTTGTTATTATTATTATTATTATTATTATTATTATTATTATTATTATTATTATTAATTATATGTTGATAGCTAGCTAACTCTTTTATTAACTATTGGCTACACGTTGCAGCAGCATCATTCATACATCAAACCACTTGATTCCGAAATAGGCAAATGGCCTTCCGAAACCAAGGGATTTAAAAGAAGAAGAAAACGCGTCTATTTAGAATTGTTTGGATATATATATATATATATATATATATATATATATATATATATATATCATATACTTCGATCTCTAGAAACACTTATTAAAAAAAATTAAAAAAATATATTTTTCATAAACTAAAATTAGCTCATGCATGAACTAAATTGTAAAAATTATTTCATATGAGCTTTTCTAAAACATGAATTTTAAATTATGAAAAAATTATTATTCCTTCTCCTAAAAGATATTTTTGGATAAGTTTATCCATGCAGCCATATAGGCCTTATACTAAACAAATAAGGGATTCTTAACTTTTCACGTACTTTTGAAAGTAAGGATATGTTGAATACTAAAAAAAAAAGCAAGGAGAATTTCTTTCTCTTTAGCATAAAAAATGTAGTTAAGAGTGATAAATAAATGACCCACAAACTAAGGCTATAAATAAATGATCCACGTGTTGGGGGTTATTTGTGTATAAATAGCAGCAAAGGAGACATAATAAATGGGGGAGTAGTGGACTTGGAATAGCAAGCAAAATACAGTGGTCCTGGCCCTGATGGTGCTCTCTTCTATTATATATATATATATATATATATATATATATATATATATATATTGTCTGATAATAAAAAAAATATGGTGCATGTTCAATGACAGAAACTAGCTTGCTAGCTAGAAGTTTCCCTGTACTATATAACTAGAATGGTATAGTGCATGTTCAATGACAGAAACTAGCTTGCTAGCTAGAAGTTTCTCTGTACTCTATAACTAGAATGGTGATACTTTTTTGGTGTAATCTAAAGAAGCTGTGTATTCTACTGTAACAAGAAATTTATCTAAAATCACACTCTTATCCCAATTCTGTTGCCATATATGGAGTAATGGAGATCGACCCTTGGTCCCGACTCCCCACGTTGGTTCATTTGCTTTCTCCAATGAAAAATTGATATTATTATTGAAAAACTTCTAATATACTGCACCTATTCTTATATAGTAAATTCAATTTTTATTTATCAAAGTAAATAATTTTCCATAGTCTTTTTCATCCACTTAGTATCTTCAATAAAAATCATTTGCCTTTTACCTATGTTAATTTTCTTTAAATTGTAAAACCGACACAAATCATATAATACTACACTCTTTTTTTCTTCTCCTTTTCATGCATGGCGCGTCATTCGAAGTGAGAGACACATGACTTAATTTTTTTAATTTCAATATTTTGAATTTTGTTTAATTTGATCCTTGAATAATTATAATGTGAATCATTTTCTACATTTATTGATAAAAAAAGAAGAAGGTGCAGAACAAGCCTAATATTAATAAGGATATGAGAGTCTGCACATGGCATGGGAATTACAGAATTGGGAAAGCTTTTTGTTTTAACATGTGCTTTGGTAGTGCATGCATGCAGCTGCGCTGTCAGTTGTCCAACTGTAGTGGCTAACTCATTAAAGAAGTTACCAACAGAATTTATAGCATTGGTTCCACTTGTCACGAAAACTACATATCTAGATTCAAGATTCTCCTGTGTAAAGTGCAAACTATCGTTAAGATTGATTTTTTTTCTTCTGTTGGTTTTCTTTTTTTTCCAAAAAAGAAACAGACAACAAGATTTCATCCTATCTTAAACTTTTTTGATTTATCTTTACGAATCAAAAATGAGAGATGAATATAATTTTTTTTACAATAATTTGTGTATCATACTTAACCAGTTAATTAAACTAGAACATACGCAAGGCAAGATACAAAATGCTTTATTAAATACATGATATCATATGTACTCTAATATTTATATCTTAATGACCAATTTAATTTGCTGAAATTTGAGTCAATAATTAAAAAGTACATACATTCAAAATAATAATAATTAAAAGTACATGTGATATAGATGTGCATTCTTTGAATTGTAAGGTGTAAGAAATAAAATTTTATTGCTTTAAGAAGAAAAAAAATACTTTTAAGCTCCAACATCAAACATGTTGACTTTGTTATATTGATGGGTTAAAAATAAAACAAAAAACTAAAATCACTCCCAATACAAACTAAAAAGGGCACATTTAAATTTACTAATATATTTTAATTTTTTAAAAAAAATTCTTAAAAAGATAGAAATAAACGGACTTATAAAATTGTCATCATATTTCTTTTTTGGTTCATACTTTAAAATACATCCAAGGTAACATATTCCTTTTAAAACTAAAGTGAATTTACGTTAACAAATCTCATACATCCAAGGCAAAATTGTTTTGGACTCTAATAAAACCACAAAGCATAGTATTTTTTTTCTAATGACAAAGCATAGTATTTGACATCATAATTCGCTAAGCAGACACAATGAAAATAAATAAAAAATCAATTGAGAGATATTTCTCACACTTCATCATATAAAATCACTACCATAACCTGTAGGAATAATATGAATAGATTGTATAATTGATTTGTTCTTCTTCTAATTTTATAATTTTTAATAAATTTTAATTAACTAAAAAAATATGTTTAAAAAAAGTGTAACAAAAAATGTATAATTAACACTTCTCTAAGTTATAATCTTCTTTAGCAAACATTTAGGGCATGTTTATTTTTCTTTTTTGCTGATTAAAAAAATATATTTGATTTCCCATTTATATGACAAACTTGAGTCTTAAATTAGTCAAACTCAATTTTTCATTTACCACCATGTTTGTTAATTAGTTACAAATTTGAGTCCATACTCAAGTAAGTTGAAACTATTTCTAATAGCTTTTACATCCACTCTAACTTGACTCCATAAATTTATTGAACACATATCCCTAAATTGCCATAGAATATAAAAAAGTATATATGAATATTAAAACTCATTTTAATAATTATACACCTAAAATCAATTTTAATTACAAATTTCCATACAACTTTGTATAACAATTTTTTTTAATATTTGTTATAAAAATCACATTATAACAAACTCAAGATTACCTACAATCGAATCTATAAATTCACATTCATTCAAAATCAATTCTATATATAAACACGTACTCCTAACACACACCAATTAGTGAGAATCTTTATATATACACGTACAATGAGAGGTCAACAAATATAAGCACATGTAAATAAAACTAATATTTGATAAACATTATTTATGAATAATGAAATATTATGTACTGTAAGATAGTTAAATTTGTAGTAGTCTCATTAAAAATTAATTTGGAAGAAATTTTTAATTAATTAATATTATAAGTAGTGTATAAAAATAAAATTCAAATTTTTTTTTCTTTTATCGGATTTTATACCATCATTTCAGTCAGAAAACTGAAGACTTCATCACCACTTGTGTTCTGCGTCAGACTTGGACCAAGTGGTATCTGACAACGTACCCACGATGATGATAAATAAGCTCATGTGCTAACTTCTAGCAAAAATGGGGAGTCATTCATTGTGAGGGACCGAACCATGTCCTTAATTATTTTTTTAGATATATATATATATATATATCCATGAATTATTATTTTTTGCCTCTAATTAAATTTTTTACATCTATCATCGATTTGGCCATAAGCCTAGACTATTCACTTGATCACTATAACTATTCTCATTTTAAGTTTGTTCTTATAAAAACAAAATTGTGACTTTTAGTCCCTACAAATGCATAAAATTTTAGTTTTGCTTCTATGTTCCCAGTCGCTAACACTGGGGAATAGTTTAATTTTCTAATGATATAAAATTGCTAAAACAACTTTTTCATACTAAAGACAGACCTTTTTTTTTTTTTTTTTTTACTGAAGTAAGGAAAGGAAATTTCAGGGTAAGGGGTCAAATCCCAACTAGGTTGACACCTGGCCTCCTACTAGGCTCAAACAACCCCGTAAAATATATTTAAAACGATAACAAAATCAGTACAAAATCATGAGAGGACTAAGCCAAACCCCACGATGATCCCAGACAACAAAAAACTGGATCACCAATGAAACATGAAGAAGGAAGGTTAGAACTATTACGACTAAGATCAGATAAAATGAAGATCGGGAGAAAGTCTCAAAATGAAGCTTGAGAGAAAGTCCCTCCAACAGAAACGCAAACCGAGGACTGCAATAGGATAAGAGTTTGTTTGTATAAGTTTCTTTAAAAATGTTTTTAAAATAAGAAAATAAGAAAAAAATAAAATATTTTTTTTATAAATAAAAATAAATTCTTTATTAATTAATTATTAAAAATTTATTAATATAATTTTTCCAAAAAATAAAATGATATCTATAAATTAATTAATAAAAAAATTATTTTAATTTATAAAAATATTTATTTTATTTTTTTCTTTTTACTTTCCAAATGTTTCTAAAAGAATTTACAAGACAAAGATATACTAAAACTTAAAATAAGAAGAACTATACAAAAAAAAACAAGTGCATAATTTAACTTAACCGTTATTATGCTTTCCAACGTCGAACATATACATTTAATTTAATATGCATATATTTCGAACAGACTTTGGCTTTATGTGGCTTAATAAAAGTACTATAACATTGGACGGTTGGACCTATATTTTTCAAAATCATGGTAGATAATCTATAATTAATGTTTGTACCAAACAAAAAATACTATAATTGTACCAAAAGAATTATTATTAATGTTCATGTCGGCTGATAAAATAATGTTCGTGTCTTTTCAATTGTCATAATATTTTCGTCATAAATAGTCACGGTTGACAAAGGAATGATTTTATCTTAAAAAGAAGAAGACAAAGGAATGCTTATTTTTTTTGTTCAGTTCATTAGCTTTGTAATCTTTCCTCGTGTTTTTAGTTCTAGGCTTGGCCCTCCTTTATCAACAAAAAAGAAAAGAAAAGGTGAGGAGTGTTACTTTATACCCTGTAAGAATTTCTTATACATTATATAGCTACAGTGAAAATCCGAAACTGCCTTTCTAATTATTTTGCTTAATTCAAAAACGTTTGAAAAACAGCGCTTTCCTTTCTTTCCTTTCTTCCGTTTCTTTTGCTCCTGTTCTCCTCTTCTCCTTCTCCTCTTCTCCATTTTGTTCTCCATTTTCGAAAGGGTGTTCTCTGACAACAAAGCCAGGCGCTCGACATTGTTGGCCGCGGGTCGTGATATTGCTGGTGGTGATCCGGAAATTGGTTTCTGAAATGGCTATCGGCCATGCGGATCAGTGGATCCGGAAAGCATATATTGTAGGCAACGGATTTACGAATCCGTAAAATGTCCATGGTGAATACGGATTTACGAATCCGGTAAGCCTTTGTTTGGTCGAAACGGATTTATAAATCCGTAATAAGGTATGTTACAAACGGATCATTTGATCCGTGAAATGCTTTTTTTAGTAAACGGATTTAGTAATCCGTAAATTGATTGTGGAATATACTAAAAACGGTGAAATGCTTTTTTGGTAGTAAACGGATTTAGTAATCCGTAATTTGATTTAGTAATCCAAACTCATGCTGAAGCAATTAAAGGAAGAGCGTGTTCCAATTTTTCATCTTGATGGAGTGGACAAGAGTTATGTTTTCCCTTCATATACAAAACTCTTGATATACGATGGTCAATATTATCGTGTTGGGAACGAAGGCAGTGTATTCTAATCCCGTTAATTCTTTTTTTAAATATGTATTTCATTTGGCTATTAATTTAACTATCTTATACAGTTATTTTAAGTTAATTAATTGATTAACATGTTCTAAAAATGTAGAATAGCATGTTTTGAGATCCTTATCTACATGCTGCAGTAATAATTTAAAATATTAGTTTCTTTACAGTGCACAACACATATGAAGTTGCTAAAAGAATTTGATGTTTATAATAGATTGGGTATGAATAAAAGTAACCAGTTTACTTTATAAGATAGTAAATTAGATGTGTTGAAATTGCTTATGTTCTACTGCGTGATATAGACTAAAATTATCAAAAATATGTCATTCTAAATCAATTTATTTATTAAATCATAATTACGGATCCTATGATCCGTATTGCACATATAGCCATATAATTACGGATTCTATGATCCGTGGGGCTTCCATGCCAGCCACACACACACACACACACACACACACATATATATATATATACGGATCCTTAAATCCGTGCTTTTAAGTATTGGCCCTTTGAACTCTATTTTACGGATCCTATGATCCGTATTTCACCAGCCATAAATTTACGGATAATGCAATCCGTGCTTTTAAATCCGTAACCAAATGAACCACCTCACACTTCCGGATCAACTGATCCGTAACTTAGCAACTATACGTAACCTACGGATTTCAGCATCCGTCCGACAACATAACTTTACTTATCGATAAAAATGGCGTCTCCGACGACTCGCTCAGTTCAACTCAGCTACCACCGAACACAACCACCTCCTCCAACACCAGCAGCTCCAATGCACAACAAAATCGCAGCAACCGAAAGAAAGCGAGTATTCTAGAGTGTAGCTAACAGTGATCAGAGAAAGCACCCATAATAAAAAAACGGAAGGGCAATTTTGGTATTTTTAAAATTATATATAGTGTATTAGAAATCTTTATAGTGTATAAAGCAACACTCAAAGGTGAGCATAACTCTACTGGGCCAAAGCCCAAATATAATAAGATAAACATGTTGTTCAATGTTTGAGTGTTTCTTCCTGCACCATTCATTTTTTCTACTACACCATTAATGAACAGTGCATTTCCAAAATTGTCCTTCGTGTTTTTGCAACATTAATTATTTTTTAATGTAATTGAGCTATTAATTTATAGTTTAATTTATTATGTTAAATTTTATAATAACATTATATGTTAAAATTACATGTTGAATTAATGCATGCAGACATATCTGTAAATTATATGTAAAATTTATATTATAATTTACATATCTATGAAATTATTTAATGATATGAAATAAATTTTTAGCTTCAAAAATAAGGATAAAAAACATTAAAAAATGTTTAAGAATTAAAAGTAAATTTACAAAAAGTGTAGAAATAAAAAAATATATTAAAAAATATATATATTAAATTTTACATATAACACTAAATTTTTCAATGTATATTTAATACAATATATTTCTAACATAATAAATTATTTTAAATTAAATAAATTTAGTGATATATATATATATATATATATCAATATCAATTAATTTTTGACATAATTGGTCTATTAGCTTAGTTGGTTAGAGCATGATATTAATAACTTAAAGGTCACTAGTTTGATACTTGCTTGCACCATTATTTTCTAAAATATATTTTAACTTTTCAAAAAAAAAAAAAAAACAAACGGATTGGGCTTACGGATTGTCCAATCCGTACATGCAAAAAAAAAACTTAACGGATTGGTAAATCCGTAAGATCCTTACGGATTCACGAATCCATAAATTCTTACGGATTCACGGATCCGTAAGAATCTTATGGATTGACGAATCCGTAAGCATGAATCATACTGATCCGTGTATAAAAGCTGCAAAAACACGAAGGACAATTTTGGAAATGCACTGTTCATTAATGGTGTAGTAGAAAAAACGAATGGTGCAGGAAGAAACACTCTCAATGTTTTGTCTCTGAAAAACATCAAGGTTAATTTCTTCTTGCACCTCCTAATTACTTTATGCACCTTTTGAAGTTTTTAGAACACTTAATCTAGAATGTAAAATTATATTTCAGGTTAAACTTTTCGAAATATAAAAATAAACCTCACATAATTTAGGTATGATATGGTAAATCTAGTTTCTTTTGAAGTTTTTCTTAACATGAAAACTCACTTGGTAGCAAGACCTTTTAACTAAGTCTATAAATTTACTTGTAAATAAATTAATAAGCCTAAACTTATATGTAAATAAGTTTGTTTAATCCTTTCAATAAATTAACAAATATAGTCTCAAAATATTATAACAAAATTTTAATATAACTATAATAACAAAATATTATTATTTGTATTTATTAAGCTTACCTATAACTTTTAAAAATATTATTTAATATATAGATTAAGTTCAAACTTTAAATTTAAAAATTAATTAACTCGAGGTTTATTAAGTCTATCCTTAACATATTCCAACTTATTTGCACCCGTGCATCAGTGATGTCTCCCTCACGCTAGAAGAAGCGTGAGACCCAGTCGTGTACTTTCATGGAGATGTCATTAAGGATTTTTATCATCGAGTTAATTAGTTCCTTCACAATGCAAACTATATAATATCAATTTAATTCCTCAACCATGTAAAAAAAAAAAAAAATGGTCAACCGTGGAAAATGTCATCAAATTTTTTAGGATTGCATCACACTCGTTTTTTACGTATTGATAGAAAGAGAAATTTTATAACACGTTACATAACCGTGTGAGTGAGACAAAGAGAGTAAATTGATTATTTTTTAAAAATGAATTGAAGTGATCGGCATTTTTTTAAAGTAGAAATCGGAATTTTTTCAATTTATTTTATCTCCTTTTGCTTTATAAGTTATAACTATTATGCTTCACACACGGTATTCTAAACATTCAGTACAAAAATACCAACAACCGGATTTATTTAAAAATTGTGTTATTTGCATGGTGTGTATGGTTGACATATAGTTATATTCATATTCCTTAAGTATGTGATCAAATACTTAATTGAATTCTTGGGTTTGTGCCTATAAAAAAAATTGAAGTCAACCGTTTAAATAGATCTTTATATCATAAAATTATTTTTTATTCTTGGTTGGAAGATACTTGAACTTGAACTCTTGCCTTTATCTTCTTTGTAGCTAATTTTACTATTCTCACTTAGCTTTTCTGTAATGATATTGGTAGCAGTAAGAAGCAGCTTCTTTTTCTGCCAAACAAATTAGTTGTTCCAGGTCTAGTGAGGGCTCAGATATCATTTTTTATTTTTTTTTTGAGTAACTGATACCAATTTGTTAGAAATGTATGATCAGAAGTCAGAACTACAGATTTGGGAATGCCTTATTCGTTTATTGATAGTCTGGTATCGCTATATAATTGTCTAACAAGATAATAACAGAATATAAAAAGAAAAAAAGAAAACGGAAGATAAGAAACATCTACAACTAGAAATACGGAAACAGATCTTAAACAACAATTGCACTATCCTAGATAACAGGGCTCTTTTTTTAACGCAGATAAATCTTAAACAGAAAATCCTAAACCTTTTTTGCTTATATTTTTATCAGCAATTTTTTGCTTAAAAATTGATTCAAATCAAATTAAAAACACCCCTACCAAAAACTAGAATATGGGGTTTACTATGTTGTTTACACTTATAAATGCTTATCAAATATATAATATTTAGGTACAAAAAGGTCCCTCTATCTAATTGTTGTAGGCTCCACTATTTTATTTTTGTTGAAAGCTTAGATTTAAAAAATAAAAAATAATATAGCATAATTAATTGAGGATATGGGACCATACCCTCTCTACCAGGTTTGTGTCTCACAAAGCAAGGCGATGTAGCTTTCAGCGAAAGTGTTACATAGAAGAAGAAAAAATCCGTTAAGTACATTTTAGGATAAATCAATTTGTTCTCAACATTTTGCAGAGATATTTTGGGCTTAGGTGGTGGTGTTATTTTGATTTCTCTGGAGTGACAGAAACTTAGCTGAGCATTGAATAAGACTCGGTACCTTATGGCTTCTTTTTGCTGTTGAATCTTAGCAGAAAAAATGGCATGCAATCACAAGGTTTAATCATTAGAAGAAAGTGAATACCCCCAACCGAATAGATTCCTCCTTAACTATGACATGTTCGATAATTTAATGCATAGATGCACTTTGTAACTTACCCACATTTATAAACCCCCGCCCCCACCGTAAAAAAAATGTTGGAAATCTAATGCAACAGCCCAAAAAGACCATAAATGGTACCACTACTTGCAATATCCCTTCATGCAAGGCACTGGGATAGAATTGACTTGTCTTCACCTTAATGAAAGATGATTAATAAAAAAAAACTGTTTCATTTGAGGATATTTTGCAAAGCGTTGTTTAAAAAGAAAATATTCAAAGCAAATTTATAAAATATGGAAGTCACCTTTCACATCTTTGATTTACACTCTTACCAAGTGAGCCCCAATATTTGAAAAGATTCATACTATCCATACCCCTCTTAGTCAATTTAAGACCATCATTTCTTAAAAAAAAGATTCAATGACCAAATTTTTTTACAGGAAACTGAATAAATGAATCCGATTACTTCCTTCCCCCTTCTCTATCATACATATTCTCGTAAATTAAGAGTTCTATGTTACAAATCAAAATTGTGGTGAGTTGCAAAGACCACATCTAGTTTCACTTACACATACTCATTCTCAATTAGAACGAGCAGCTCAGCTTTCGGCTAAAAAAGGTAAAGAAGTTGCACAAGTTTGTACCTCTCCACTCCCCCTCCCTCTCCACAACCTGTACAAATTCTCTGTAGTCTAAATGAATTACTATGATGCACAAGGTGAGAACTGAGAACTGCACCCCCAATCTGGCAGCACCAAGCATGCAACTTGTGACAGATGTTCCCCTTCCAATCAGTAAAAAAATCAAGACAATCAGTTGGCACGAGTCACCATCCAAATAGTTTTAAGATCAAGGCTACCAATCAGTCACTTGTTACTCGCTGCCAGTGTGCAAGTATCAAAAGAATGCATCAAGAAATTTGGAATCATTTTCCAGCCCATGATGCAGTTCCTCCCGCACAGAGTGTCAAAGACGGGTTCCTTGTGCACACATAATTGAGATTCAAGTATCGTGTGACAATTAAATAATCAATCAGTACGGAATGACATATGGAAGAGCAAAAACATCTGCCGGCTCTATGTGCAGAGCTTCTGCCCATACCTGAGGTGTCTCCCCAAACCCTGAAGATTTCACCACAGATTTTCTTTCTTGTGAAACATTGGTGTCAAATAGCCACTCTTGATCATCAAAATCAGACCACTGCTCCACCTTAGGTACTGAATATACCTGGCCTAGGTACTTGGTATCTGGATGGGGTGGCTTTGCAGATGCTTCATTTACCAAAGTAGCTGGAATAGTGGCAGTGGGAGTCTTGATTGAAGAAGCTGCAAATGGCTGACTTTCAATGATCCCATTTATCTTGCTTTCTTTCTTTTCTACCTTAGCACTGGTGGCTTCTTGTGGCCTATCTGAAGCATTTGGAATGGAAACTTGGCAAGGTTCCAATACCCTTCCATTTTCATTGAATGGATGAGAGGAAGACAATTTTGGAAACTTATTGGGCAAACTGTCATTGACTGTAACAAAATTAAAAAAAAAAAAAAAAAATTATAACCTGTCAGTCAACAGCAAAATAACATGTACAAACTGGCGAAAACTTGTCAACATGACTGAAAAAATACCAATAATTGAAATATCAATATAAGCATGTGACACCAGGGAAAACCCACCATTATCTCACAGGACGTAGTATCTGGTATTAGCTTATTAGGTCAGCAATATACTAGTCCAAATCCAACAAGAGAAACATCTTATTCTTTTTTAAATACAACTTAACAGGATCACTGAGTAGAAATGAGAACAAGACTCATCATAAGTAACACTCACCATGTGGAACTCCATTTGACTCAATGTCCTTCCGCTTCTTACGATTTTCTCCACTGACAGTGTTCCCATGGCTGTTCCTAGAAGGCTGTGTGAAAGAATTTGAATTTATAAGTCCAACTTTGTTGCTTTCTTTTAATTTATTTTGCTCTGTTGTTTTAAGTTCACTATGCTCCTTAGCTTTCTCCTCCTTTTTCTTCTCTTTATCCCTGTCTTTGTCCTTCCCATGCCCTTTCTTCTCCTTCTCTTTATCTTTCCTTTTATGTTTTCGTTTATCATCTTTTTTCTCCTTAACCTTTTCCTTTCCTTCATCTTTCTTTTCCTTAACCTTCCTTTCTTCTGTCTTTTCCTTGGCCTTTTCTTTTTCATCTTTCTTTTCCTTAACCTTTTCTTTACCTTCAACTGTTGCTTCCAAATTCCTTTCAAAATACTTTCCCAATAGTTTGGGTATTCCATCAACTCTAGGATGAAAATTTCCA
>PYAF01005821.1:796211-806551 GCA_007407185.1 Glycine tomentella | reverse complement strand
TTTTTTCTCCTTAACCTTTTCCTTTCCTTCATCTTTCTTTTCCTTAACCTTCCTTTCTTCTGTCTTTTCCTTGGCCTTTTCTTTTTCATCTTTCTTTTCCTTAACCTTTTCTTTACCTTCAACTGTTGCTTCCAAATTCCTTTCAAAATACTTTCCCAATAGTTTGGGTATTCCATCAACTCTAGGATGAAAATTTCCAGCATGATTCTGAACTGGTGGTGCATTTCCGATTGGCCGGACCTCATCCTGTATTCCTCGCCCATCAATCTTCTTAACATCAAGACCCATATCCTTGAGTTTTTCACTACCATAAGACCTGGTGCCACCACCTTTAGCCACCAACCTAACAGTCCCCTCATCCTTTCTATG
The DNA here is from genome assembly GCA_007407185.1 of Glycine tomentella. Classification (NCBI taxonomy): domain Eukaryota; kingdom Viridiplantae; phylum Streptophyta; class Magnoliopsida; order Fabales; family Fabaceae; genus Glycine; species Glycine tomentella. The sequence continues at coordinate 806,182 of PYAF01005821.1, read as the reverse complement.
GTTTGTATTTGTAAATTTATGAACCAATTGATTGTCAGCTCCTCCATCATCATCCTTAATCCTCCGGTCCAACTCCAGGAGGAACTTTGAATCCTTGTTCTCTTCAGCCAGATGGTTTTTCTCTCTTGCCTTCTCCCCATTGTTGCCAGCATACTGTTTGGTGAGTCTGTTCTCAAACAAGATTCCCTTCTTATTGTCTTGCTTAATTTCCTTTTGATGGGGTTTACCTGCGTTGAGACCCTCAGCTTGTCTTGGGAACCCTTTGTCATCTGCAGTACTGCTTTTACTTTTATCTCTATCTTTGCTCTTGTCCTTGTCTTTATCTTTATCTTTCTTTTTCTCTCTGTGTTTTTCCTTTTTGTCCTTTTCCTTATGCTTCCCATCTCTTCCTTCTTTCTCTCTCTTTTCCTTGCTTTCCCTCTTCTCTTTGTCCTTCTTATCTTTCTTATGTTTTTTTTCTTTCGGCTTTTCCTGCAAGTCATATGGTGAGAAGAGATGTTAAGAACAATAATCAAATAAGGAATCAACCAAAATGGCTTCACAACCTCTTCATCCAAGAGCAATCAAAGAAAAAAAAAAGAATATCAATAGTAAAACATGCACACATGTCACCTTGACAATCATATATCTCCAAGGAAGAAGCCACAACAATACAACAGGGTCAAAGTTCTTCAATACACATTGTCTACCGACAAAGTATTCTAGATTCGAGGAGAGCACATTTCAGCCAACTATAACCAAACTAAGAGGGAAAGCACAATTCCATTGAAGTCAAAATAAAAGTATAGCAATGCACTTAGATGCCTTATTAAACATTCCCAATGATTAGATTCTTTAAACCCAACAGAAACAATTTCATTCTTAGATGCTACTGTCAGCCATTCTGATCCATATTTTCTTTCTTTTTGGCTTTTGAAACATACTACAAATAAGATATGCTACGACACTTTTAACAGAAGTTCAGTATTCTACGCCTGATATTGAAATAAAAAGATCAGAGAAGTGTACATGACATGTCTTATTAAGGACTAGAAATAAAAAACTCCAGAAAATAAAATATATATGTCCAGATATAAGTTATAACCCATAGATGAACGACCAGGAAACTTCAATGATACCAAGGAAATACCCATCCATGTTTCAATAGTTGAATCAAAATCAATGCAAAATTGAACAAACCTTGATCATTTTATTCCTCAAAAAAATTAAGGCATAGAACAAACAATAAAGCCACTGCTTTTCATATTCTAAGTCACAAGTAGTCCAATACACCATAACCAAAGTCATAACTATACTGAGTTCCATTAGGATACTCCTTGTAGAGGAGCATCCTAAGCTAAACAGATAAGACTCTAGGATCTTCATCTATGTGAAATTATCCCCATTTAGTTTTTGAACCGCCATGACAATGCAGTGTGATGAAATGTTTAAATAAACAGACTGGATTGATCACTTGAACTGGTCTGACCATGAACCAGCTATGTCTCTAATTCAAACACTTTCAAGACCTTATTGCTAGGATTTTATACATAGTTAAAGTTTATTTTCTTAGAAATTATAATTTATCCAAGATTTTTATTATCTATGGCTATAAATGCCTTTAGTTGACTTACATTATTTTGACCTTATGCATCATTGTAATATAGACACTTCCTTCCTGTCATAAAACATATGAAATTCTAGTTAGAAGTACTCTGATGACTCCCCTAAAGATAGAAAATAAGAGTGTGTCTACCCTTGATTTGAAATGGAAAAAGTTTAAAGATGGTTTAATTCAAATCAAGAGTGCATATAAGCTAATTTTCTCACTTTACACCTCACTTTAAAGGAGTTAACCCCAGTTTATCATTCTACAGAGTACATTAGGCTTATTAATCTACATCAGGTCTCACTGGCTCAATCTCCAATTTGATTTTAAAAACATTGACACGATTCAAGAATATGCTCTACAAACCAACTCCTACATGGTCGATTTGATGAACTTAGTGTTAGCAATGAACTGCTAATGTTAAAAAATAATTATATCATAATGCTTAGTAAAAGGAAAGACTAAATAAAACTATTGAAATGTAATCATTTAATTAAGGAATGGGCTGCAACTGAATGCAGTCATGACCTCCCACATGCATAATGTTTAAAACTTCAATAAATTCATTTTTTGTATCCATTTGACAATCAATTTTATCACCAAAATTTCTTATATAAGCATTAAAATGATATTGAAACAGGATCTAAACAAAACGGGAACAAAGCATAGCAGGTATGGTCTTTGTAAATGAGGAGAAACTTGCAATTATCCAAACATTAGAACCTGATTAGGAAAATATTTGCACAGAGTGAAACACTTCAACCTCCATTCTATTTCAAAATCCATAAAAATGTCCCCTGCAATGTACAAATACCAACTTCAAAACTGCCCACATTATCTTCCCTGGATTTTCCTTACTTTTTTTCACAAACTCCCTCTATACAATGATGATCATTGAGGTTTCGATAACAGAAGGAAGAAATTACAAAAATTAGAAGAAGAAAAAAGGACCAATTGAAGGACTCTACTCTTGAAAAAATTATCAAACCAAAAGGCTAAAGTAATTATTATCATGCAATAGCTTGGTCATGCAGTAATTATTAACATGCAATTCAAATTATGTAGTTCAAGTCAGTTCCTATAATGCAATACCTTAAAGGCTTAATAATATACTTAAAACTCCCATCAACTAAAAATATAAGCAAACACCCTGATCCACAGAAGTAAATCTACTGCATAACGTACTCCCTTTAATGAACCAACCAATGCAATAATCTAGCTGATCTACATAACTTCAACCTCCATACTCAAACATCCTCATCCAACAAAAAAAATGCTGCTTTATTATTTTCTCTTCCTCCTCAAAATTTTCAAATTCCTTATAGGAAAGCTCAGCTACCTATAAGAGATTCTACTGCTAACAGAATCCAATTAAAAGTTGAAACAAAGAAATGGTATAATAGAAAGAAACAAATAAAAAATTATCAGAAGAAATATTGCCACTAGCCAGTCTCTCCAGATAGTCAATACCAGTGGGTTGGTGGAAGTCCAGTCCAGCAAGGAAAAGAGAGGCATTGTGAGGGAACAGAAGATAAAGTGTGGACCAAAGAGACAGAGTCACTACCCATGAAGAGGCCCAGAGATCACTGCTGAGAACTCAGAGAAGCATCACAGACAAAAAAAAGGGGGACCAGGGAGAAGGGGGGCTCACATTAATACACAATCAGAAATTTTAGGGCACCCATTGCATTTTTATATAGTACCACTTCATGGAACTTGAAATACAATAGTAGAGAAGAAGTATCTTGAGAGCACCATAGGTGGCTCCCTAACTATGGTCCTGAATTGACAAGACAGGATAATCAATAATGTTATGATATGGTAAAAACACACACCATATCAACCAAGAAAAGCTACACTAACAATTTTCAATGTCACCTAACAAAAAGAATGATAGATTCACACTTAAAATTAAGGGAATGAGTTGACTAGCATCATTGTCAGTCAAATTGAGATTTAACACAGATACTTGACAAAATATTAATCAGTTCATTCCTTTCAATATAAAATCAACCTGAAGTAATTGATTTGCATCCATAACATATATGATGATTTTCATTAGCAAATCATAGTTGGCCCTGAAAATATATAACTTATTAATCTAATCAAGGTAAACATAACATGAACTCAAGGGGCACATAAATTGATGTAACCAAAAGAATCTATACAAGAACAATATACAAAATTTCCAACCTTGATCACCTCATCATAGCAACCTCTAGACAAAATAAACTCAAAACAGTTTTACATGTTTGGGGAAAAATGGAAAATAAACTAGCACAATTTCATTGATATGACTTACAGCGGAAAACCTGCTACCATTCAATAAATCGTTCATGATTGATTGAATCAATTAAAATCACAGGAAAAAAAAGGCAAAAAAAAAAAAACTAACACTGACTCGCTGAGTAATAGAATGATATTTTTTCCTTTTTCTCTTTCTTCTTTGAACAGAAAGAATGACAAGTGTACTGAATTGTGCAGCTAGACAGCTTAAAAGTTAAAACAAGAAATTTGAATAGAAAGAGTATAAAGGAGCTAAAAAAAATTCATGTTTGATTCAAGAAGTCATAGTAGCCAACTAACCGGAGATTAAACATTTAGTATATTTTACATATATCAAACCCTCAGAATTTCCTATAGGATCATCTAAGAAGAATACAACAACAAAAGCCTTTTTCCCAATAGTTGGAATCTGCTACATGAATCAAACCATGCCATTGTACTAATCAAAAACCCAGCTTTTGCCAAGGCTATTTTTAGATCATGGTATTTTGTAATGGTTTTACTTAAATTTTCCTTGGTAATCACAACAAAGTATGTTCAGGTAGAAAAGCCAAAACAAGAAACTGAAAAAGTCAAAATTATTTATACCAAATCATACACCCAACTATTTACAATCAAATCAATGTGAATTCTTGGTCTTCATCTTCTCATTCGAGTCAGTCCCACTTGTGTAAAATCAATTGGTTGGGCCCAAGAATATCTAGAACCAATTTTTGCAAGTGTAATTAACTTACTCTATGCATCTGATTAGCCTCCCATTGAGAATACAAACATAATATATCTAACCATGGACTGTCCTTATTCTTCACAGCTATTATTTCAACAAAGACATAGAACTAGCAATTTGCCACAACGTGCAAGAGCAGATCATTACAACTTGCTTAAGTCAATTTGAACCCCAAAAATGATTATAATTCAACGACCTTACTCTAAATCCATTTTAGATGAAGTGAAATGCATTGTTCCATGACTGACAAGATCAAGGATATTTAAAGAAGCTGCTTTAAAAAAACAGCAAGTATTACAAAGAATATTAGAAGAATCTCCAAAACCGAAATATAAATGAACAATTTCTAGTCTACTGATACTAAATTTTTGCTTCAATACCTAAGGTGCCAAGGCACACCACCAAGCTCAGAGTTCATCATTTTACAACAAAAGGACTCATAAGTTGATTACTTATTCAATATTAATCATAGGCTAATGTTTTGAAGATCCCATACTCCAACGAAACAAGCAAAACAATCCATAACAAAATCATATATTAGGCGAAACCAATTGCACTGGTATGTGTTTACTTTGACAGGCATGCCAAAATAGTATATAAATGTAAATGGTACCTCCACTTCTAAGTTCTAACATGAAAGTACAAATCAAATTCACTTCAAAAACTAAAATCCTATGACCTGCTGTCAAAACAATATATAAAATTGTCAACAACAGGCATAAAACAAGCGGAGCATATACACTTTTAATGATCATAAAATCCTTTCCTCTTCACCAGTAATGACATAATTTCTCCAATCAATCCTCTTGAAACTTATATATATTCAGGAGTACAGGTATACATACCATAACAGTCCAAAAATCAAAATTTTGGACAGAGCACAGAAAACCTAACATCTTGTTAACATATAAGACAGATAAACTCTAGTAAATCACGTGAACCAACTTCCATCAACAAAGTGCACAACCCCTACTAATAACAGTAGGCCATACCAGATACTGTAATGTAACTACGTAAGCCTCCAATCATCCTCAATTGCACTCATACCGAAGAAGATCTGTTATATTTTCATGGCTATTGTGATCGTTCAAAAGAGGCCAGTTAAAATGTTTCTAGCAAGAATTTTACAATGAACTCCAAACAAATTCAATTTATATTATTAAGAAGAAACAAATGAAAAATTAAGGAGTAGAAAATTAATTTGAACATGAATGCATTCAGCACTTGCTCTAGAGAAACATTTTAATGTTCCATTCAGAAAATAAAGTCTATCAATATACATGTAACGTTATGCAAATCACAAAAACTCCATTTTGCATCACAATTAAAGGCATGTCAAATTATATGTACAATGTGAGTATAGGAAAAGTATATTAACCTTTTCTAATAAGTTCACTTCATCTGTTATAGCCTTCTTTCCATATCCTGGTGGTGGAAATGGAAAACAGCGCGACATTGCACAAAATCCAAATACGCCTAGTGTAAAATTCTTCTAAATTTGAGAGTGCTTGAATTAGTTTCCAGTAGCCCTGTTCCAGAAAGGGAACGACCCAGCAACTATGCTCCTGTCCATGCACCATGTCACTGCATTCATTTCCAGCTTTAATATTCCTCCATAAGCCTCTTACTACAAACACAAATTGTGGAAACCACCAAGGTTTACTACCCTCACCAAAATATTCAAACAGCTCAAACTATACTACAAAAAATTGATTCAAAATCAACGCACAGCACAGCAACAACTTGTTTTCTAACTACTTAAAGTCGGCAAATGGTTCAACACAATTCCAATCAGTGTATGTTTCCTACACTATTGTTAAGCTCAGACTAATATCAATTCAAAGGGCTACTTCAGAAACCAAAAAGGACCACTGAAATCAGATACTCTAGTTTCCTTGTGAGCCAACTAAGAATCAATAGCTTTTTCTTTGTGTCAAATCCCTAAACCAAAATGATCCCCCAGCAAAGACAAAAAAGAAAAACACCAAAAATGAAGACCCAGAAGGCTTTATAGTGTGCCCAAGAACGGTTCTCCAAATCCTGATCACTGATTCACTGTTATTAATGTAGACAATCTTCTTCCATGCTCAAAGAAGCAACATTAAACACCATCTTAAGCAATCTCCAAGTGCAAACGCTCAACCACCGTAGCTCTAAATCCACAATATGAACCCCTGAAAAGATAAGAGCCCATGCCCATTTCACGCAACCCCCACGGAGAGAATGAACAAGCACAGTCTTCCTTTCAATCACACCCTCCGATCAAAACCCTAATCACTCGGGAATTTTCCAATTTGGGCAAGTGCCCCCCAGTTACGATCCAATGAAACCCTAAAAAAACACACAAACAAGCTGAGTACACATACCCGGAAAAATGCCCACAAGGAATGAAAACCCTAATCCCAATTCCGAAAATTTTGTTGATTAAACACCCAAAAAAAGGAGCATAAAGCAGCAAAATTGAAGGGGAATAAAGAGAATCAAAACACTTTTTTGAAACCTAAGCAATAATGGGTATCGATCAAAAGGGGAAAAAGAAGCTCTGATTTGAAGCGTTAACGGGACAGGAAAAAAGTGAAATATCGGTCGATGAAGAAGGGTCCAAGTGAAATTTGTTGCATAAGATTACCTAATCCGCTACAAAGTGACCATTGTAGGAGGACAAGAATCACAAGATCTCTCTCTCTCTCTCTCTCTCTCTAACATGACTAAATAGAAGAAAGAGAGAACAACAATCTCAATATACACGAAACTATGTATATCTATATGTACATACAATATATAATATATGATTTTGGGGGAAGTACTTTTTTCTTTGAGTGTTCTGTGTTGTTGTTGCTATGGTATGCTATTCACAAAGCTAGAGCCGTTATTGCTCTCTAGATTCTGGGTTTTGTTGTTTCTCTTTGTTTACCACTCTGTTTCTTTTCTTTTTCGTCCGTTCTCTCTCCCTCTTTCTCTCTCTGGTTATGGGTATTTGTTTGCGTTTCTGTGCTTGAGTTGTGTGTTGTCCCTAAATATATATATCATCATCATTACTGTTAGTGTTATTGGTCATGAGTTTCTTTTTCTTTATTTTTTTTTTCTCACTTTCTATGCTCTTTCTCTCTATTCCTAAGGGGGCTGTTGTGCTGCTTTTGCGTTCGGAAGGTACACGCGAGTATGAAAATTAATTGAAAACCCAAATGCCGAAACGAAACCAGAACGAAAAATAAATAAATTGAAGGGCAACAATAGAATGGCAAGCAAAGCCACATGTCCATATGATACTAGTGTAATCTAACATGTGAAGTACCAACATGATATGTAGTCAAGGATTTCAATCTCAAGTCTATTTGGATGAAAAAATATTTCTTTTCATATGAATATTTTGTCTAATCACTATAATTAAGATATTTTAGTTTTCAGTAAAATTTAAGATATTTTTACAAGTTTTATCAAGAAAGTTGATTATAAAATAAATTATCAATAGATTTAGACACACTTCAAATATATTATTTCTTTTCAAGATATATTATATAAGAAATGAATTTGGATCATCTTTTACAAACTCAACATGAATTATTAACTTAGTTGATTGATTTTTATATGATAAAATATCATGATACTCTTATTATATCATTTAATTTAATATGATAAATAAATAAAATTTAGGAAAAAGTTCTATTAAAAATTAACATCCAAATCTTTTATTTTTAATATATATATATATATATTCTCAATCAAACATATTTTTATTATTCTTAGCCGTCGTGGTTTTCAAAAATTGTACTAAGCACCTAAGAGATTTATCCCTAGCTCTCAAATGAGTTACATTCCATTAAAAATGTCAAGATCCTTTTTCATTTATTTGCTTATTTTATAAATTGATTTTAATGTTTATACATTAATAGTATAAAATATTATTGTTTGAATTATTTTAAGATAATTATTTTTAAAAATTAACAAATTTATTATATGAAGATTGTGATTGAATGATTATGTAAAAAAATATATATTTGTGTATTATTTTTTTTCTCTTGTAAGACTAAAATTTATGGTTATATTTGGATAAAAGTTGAAAACATGGTTTTGATGATTCTAATGCACATTTTTTAAGTTCAGGACACGAAATAAGGAAAGAAGAAAATGTCGTTTTGGAAAATCAAAGTATTTTTTAGTTCCTTCAATTGATATTCAAACATGGACTATAACTATAATTTATTCTCTTTTATATTTATATTTTATTGAAAGTGGATTTTGTTTCGAGGATTTGTTAATTTGTTTTGTATTTCGATTTAAAATCTCTATTTATTTCCTTCAAATTTGAAATGATAGTACATGAACTTATAGTCAATTTCTTTTCATAGTTCTGGTAAGCTAGCAACATTCAGTTTTTAGTTGACCAGTGTGCACAAGTCAAAATATTTTTTTTCTTATTCACTTAAGACCATGATTTTTTATAAGAATAAAAAACATGTACTCAATTTATTACAATTTACGCATCATACTCGATTAACTAGCAAACAAAAATGAATAACCAAATTTGATTTGGTTATTGGAAATTAATTTTAATAAATAAAATCAACTTTGTGTGATTTCAATAAGTATAAATTTTTACAAGCAAAACATTTATTGAATTCATTCTGCTAAAGAAATCAAATTTGAGATCAACTTGGTCAATTTGACAAATATAATAGACAATATGTCAAAAATTTACAAAGTTAAAAGAATTGGAATGACTAATATGAGTGAATAAGATAAATACGCAAAGCAAATTAACCAAAAAGAAATTAATCGTAATATGAAATTTCATACATGTAGCAATTGAAGAATTGAAAGGAAAAAAGGAGACAAAGATCAAGTGAATTGAAATTTAAAGGAAAGCAGATAAACTGAAAGCTCTATTAAAACATCAATTGTCTTGAAACACTAAAATATCTTACAGGAATTTACCTCACACACTCCATTGTACACATCTACCAAAGAGAAGCATCAACGTTCGAGAAGGAGTTTGGCTTTGATGAAATTCATTATTTAAGTAAATTAAATTTGAGTAAATTGGTTTGAATTAGTATTTTTAAGAAAAAATAAAATTCAATTGAAATTAACATGTTTGTAAATAGTTTAGGTTAGATGTTCGTTGTTTTTTTGAAATTCAATATTTTCTATAAGCTAATTTTTTTATTATATAAAATATCAAATATATTATTTATAATTGTTACTTATACTTAAATAGTGAAAAAATATTAGAAAAAAGAATTATATTATTATCATCAATATCATATAGACTAACATATTATGTTAAATATGGTTTAAAAATTAAAATATAATAAACAACCACTACACAATCCAAAAAACTCAAAAACTAAAATTATTAGAATATAATTT
>PYAF01005821.1:760994-786995 GCA_007407185.1 Glycine tomentella | reverse complement strand
GAAAAAATGGAAGCTACTAGACATGTGCTCAGCGAGTATGGTAACATGTCAAGTGCATGCGTTCTATTCATCTTGGATCACATGAGGAAGAAATCAATAGAAAATGGACTTGGCACAACCGGTGAAGGCCTTGACTGGGGTGTGCTATTTGGTTTCGGACCTGGACTCACCGTTGAGACTGTTGTGCTCCGCAGTGTCAGTGTCTAATCAGTAATCATTGTTTCTCAAGACAGCCAATCTTTCTTTTTTCTGATGTATTCTTTGTCTTTTGAATTTCCCCCGATTTCATCAGATGCTTCTTGTTGTATACCAGTAAATAAGAACAAGTCATGTTATTAATGCAATTAAGCTTAAGCATAATTGATCTATAAAGTTGCAAAGTGAATAGCTTTAATCCAATTTCATCTTCAGTCTTTGTGATTCAGTATAAATTGGACTATAGAACTGTCTGCAACCATGTTTATGGCTTAATTGTATTTTTAAGGAAGGTTCTTTTGATGCCCAGCAGTTGCTAGAGAGGATTCAGTTTTCGATATGTTCATGGATTAAGGGATTAAACACTGGATTTAGCTCTTCCTTTGTTCAATGGAATGCCAACCCTGCGACATGCCTAGATTCACTATAAGTTAGCTTCTGTGGTGGGTTATTGGTGAGGGATTGCATATTCTGCAATCTGCAAGACCACAAATCCTTTTTGTTTTTCTTATTTATTTTTAGGTGTTCAGGTTGAAATTAAAATGTATTCTTTCTCTTTTGCTTTCTCGAATTCTTCTTTTTTTGTATACCAGTAAACACTAAACAAGAACACTTCTTATTATTAATGCAATTAAGCTTATACACAATTGATCTATACTATACTGTTGCAAAGTGAATGAGTTTTGTTCAATTTCATCTTCGGTGAAAAATTCAGTGGTTGAGTATAATTTGGACTACGGAACTGTCAGGAACCAGGTTTATGACTTAAGTTTGCCAAGAGACTTGTGTTTGTGTCAGTTAACTTAGTCCACTTTGACTAAAAGTTTTCCTTGTGTGTATCATGAGTCTTCTGGATGCGAGAGAGAAAAAAAACGCATGCAGAAGGGTTTGCTAAATATTAAGTAAACATAGAAAATGTTCTTTCTACCTTGATTACTTGAAGAACTATATCTTAGTTGACACAAAAGTTAGGACAACATTATAAAAAAAATGCTCCGTAACACTTACTAGGTATAGTGTAGGCTCCAAGATTAGAATTAGTACAAATTCAGAGATGTATTGATTGGTTCTTGACTAAATTGGATTAGTCATTACTTGCTACTAATTTAATTAGAAATAAACTACGATTCTGTTAGTTCGTGAAATGAACCATTATTTAGCAATTTTAAACTCTGGTAGAGGCAATCTTTCCTACGTGTTATTAGTGACTAGAAGTGCCATTGATCTTATATATAGTATCAAAGTTTATGGTTTTTTGTAGTACAAAAACAGATTGTGATTTCTATTGAGTCAGGGGGTTCTTTTAAGTTTGCAAAGTTGTCAGCCAAATGCCAAGAGATACAGAATTTGTAGTGAGAACATAGCAGAGTATTATTTGATGGGTCAGGTTCTTTTCAGTCGATTGTATTGTCTGGTTTTGTTTTGAATGCTATTATTTTCACTAAGAATATTGATGCCTTAGATTTTGTTAATGGTAGTAGAGCCATTGACTAAGTTCAGTAATTCAAAATGACTTGCATTGTTGACTTTTTTAATATATATTTACCGTAGAGTTTAATGGTCATACATGTAATCATTCAATCACAAATCATTGTTGATATGACTTTTAAAGTAATTATCATAAAAGTCAATATTTTACTATACATGATGAGTTGTAATTGGATGACAGTATAAAAGTCTATAATCCTTTTTCTCTTTACAATATTAAGTTTAAATACTAAATATTGGGAAAAGGAGAAAGAGAGCATGATTGGTTAATAGCATTTTAAAGGGCTGGTAGAACATCTCTTAGAATTAATTCTGAAATTGTAAGGAAAAACAAGTAGGCTTTACTATGGGACAAGAAGAAACATCCAGAATTTCTCCACAATCCACTTGAAGTAGATAGCCACAAAATGATAAAGTTTTTATTTACAAATTATGCACCTGTTAGTTGTTCATGTGGGTGTTCTGTTTTAGGGAGATAAGTACTAAGTACCCTTATGATGGTGAGTTTTCTTGTGTTAAGTTCAGCACCTAGATTTGTCGTGGTGGTACACGACAATTTTCTGCAGTAGTTATTGTCTTACTGAAACTTTAAACAAGTTTCATGTGTAAGAATACAATTAAGCTGTGGCCATTTACTGAGATATATATATGAATCTCATTGCTTGTTATTTGTTTCCTTACATGAGAGGTTAAAGTTGCAGCAAAGACATTGTGTCCTTAACATTCTACCGGTGTTATTACAGTTTTGCGTTAGAAACGTAAACAAACAGATTAGATAAAAACAAGTGGCACGTTTTGATGTAGGTATATTGTAAACACATTTGGTTTTATTCATGTTAAAGTGTAAATTTGCTGGCTGTGTATATAGGGATTAAATATAATTAGTTTTCTTTTAATTTCCTTTTGTTTATACAGGTAAATGCAAATTATGCATAGGATTTAAATTATTGTGTATATCTTTTTTCAGTTTATTGCTTATAAGTTTATGTGTGGCTTTTCCTTTTGAGAGGGATGGCAAAGTGGGTCAGTCCATCCAAAACGGGTCGGGTCAGGATGGTCCACTTTTGCAAAGTGAGCTGAAAATACTAGTCCGCCCCACTTTAAAGTGGGTTAGTGGGCCAGTGAGCCAACTCACTTAAAAAATAAAAAAAATATTTTTTTTAAAAAGGTAAAATAATTATTAAAAAAATTCAAATGTAATTATTTATACTAAAAATTAATAATGTACTAACTTAATGATTTTTAATATATAATACATGCCTAATAGAAGTAAAAGTAAGCACGAAATACATGTTTAACAATGATTTTCAATTAGCTCCTAAGTCTTAACAAATTCTTAGAAATTTGTTTCACAATGATGCAGACAATCAAAACATAATTGTACATGTAGTATAGCTCATTATTAGGTTCCAAATAAAAATGTATTAGGGTTAAGGATTCAAAATAATTCACTTCTTTTTAATCACTCTCCCTCTAAGTCACTCATTTAATTACCTATTAAATATTTTATTATTTTTTATTGGTGGGCTGCTGGCCCGGTGGGTTGGCCCACCACTGGCCCATATTTTGTGAGCCGGGTTGGTCCGACCCGTTTAATAAATGTGGGCTCAAAGTCTCAACCCAATCCACATTTTTTCATGGGTTAAACGGGCCGGCCCACCGAGCCAGGCCCGTTTTGCCATCCCTAGACTTTTCTAATCCAACAGTGCAGTTTGAACCTAAAATCATTAAATTAGTATAATTACAAAATTATTTATTTGCACGAAGTAGTATCTTATACAACTTATTGTGTATATCTTTTTTTAGTTTATTTCTTATAAGTTTATGGGTGGTTTTCTTAGCCCAAGAAGTGAAGTCACATATCTCATACGACATATTATTCTTTTTTCGTGCTATATATAAATATACTTTTTTATCAAAGTATTCAAACTTGTCTATTTTTAGTTTTTCTTTCACAACAAAATGAAAATAGTTTTTCTTAATAAAAAAGATAAGTGCTGACTGTGGTGTATGAGAATAATAGTCTTAGAGTAATTTTTTTTTTATATATAGAAATTATACAAGTAGAGCATAGAACGAAATCAAAGTCGTGCTTTGCTAAGTTTTAAATTTTTTAAAAGGAAAATTGTTAATTAAAATATGTATTTTTAATTGACACGACAGTCTTACCAAAATAAAACGGCAAAAATTAAAAAATAATACAGATTAATTATTTAATTAGTAAAATGATGTAATTTTTTTCAATATTTAGCAAACTGGGGCAGCCTAACACGCCCAGGGCTAGGCGTGTTTAAACACGCCCAGGGCTAGGCATGTTTAAACACGCCCCAAGCTAGGCGTGTTTGCTCTGGTGGTGACACGTGGCAGGCAAAAACAGGGGCCTAGGATTTTCGTGGTGTTTTCGTAAATTACGGAAGACTATAACTTTTGAATTGGACGTCCGATTGACGCGAAACTGGTGGCCATGCGCTCGAAACACATACACCTTATCCCCCTAAACCATTAACCTAATCCAACAGTTAATCATTAACCCAAAGCCCTAAACCCCTAAACCCCTAAACCGAACCCACTAAACCCTAAACAATTAACCAAATCCAACAGTTAATTAACCCACAACCCTAAACAAATGCATAAATTTCTAAAATTATACTGTAAAATTGACGATGCATATAACTTTGAACAGTCGTAATTTCTCGTAGCAATGTCCGATGATGACATATTTTATGTCAGAATGCTCGAAATTAAAAGAAGTAATTAGATAAACAAAGAATAGCTTGCAATTCACTAATTGAGTAGATAAAATATCAGAAAACAAAAAATTTTTTGGGGCTCCGAAACTTAAATCACAATTTTGAGGCACTTAGAGACTTCTTTTGGGAAAATTTTTTGGAGACTTGCCCAGGCCTTCTCCTCTCAATTTCGAGCGCGTGGCCACCTGTTTCGCGTCAATCGGACGTCCCAGTCAAAAGTTATAGTCTTCCATAATTTACGAAAACACTGCGAAAACCCTAGGCCCCTGTTTTTGCCTGTCACGTGTCACCACCAGAGCAAACACGCCTAGTCCTGGGCGTGTTAGGCTGCCCCAGTTTGCTAAATATTGAAAAAATTGCACCATTTTGCTAATTAAATAATTAATTTGTATTATTTTTTAATTTTTCCCAAATAAAACAGCACCGTACCAAAAAATAAAATTGACGCGACATTAATTAAAATTTGTTTTGATTTGGTTTCAATAAACCATGTTTGCAAGTACGAGAGAAAGGTGTTAGACCCCCCAAAAAAGAGACAGATGTTAGTTTGGTGTGTATTTTCTTGGATTAGTGAGATTTTCATTTCCAATCATAATCATAATGAATGACTTTTTTTCTTTTACTTTATTTTTAGGTGAAACACATGAATGACTTTGGATTGTCCAATTTTCTTGGGTAATATACTAATGTCGATAATTTGAATAGAATAATCTCTATTGATTTTCTGTACAAAAAAAATAAAATCATCTCTTATGATTTCCAAGGCAAATAAAGATTAAAAAAAATTAGAAACGAACAAATTAAATTGAAACCTAAAAATTAAAGGATAACAGATGGCTCACATTAATGAAATGTAGTTGAGAAAAAACAAAAAGTATTTTCTATCGAAGACCATTCTATTTGAATTAGTAGGAATCCCAGGCGAGAGTTGATCCACGCTTGATGGTTGCCTAATATTGAAGATAAACGTTAAAATAAAAAGAATGGATAAGACTAGAGCAACCTTAGATTGTCTTATTCAATAAACTTGACTAGTAGCAGTGATATCAGTAAGTACGGAGCTAGGAGGAAACAACCATCCGTTTATTCCAATTATATTATATAGTTTTCAACGGTGGTTGCAGTTGCGAACTAGGCACCAAAGGTTGAAGAATATGTTGCGTAATTCCAATTCCAGAGGAGGATTTGGATCAGGAATGGTACTGGTAGTGATATGCGCGTGGGTTTGCGTAGTAGCAATGGAGTATGGAGTAAGAGTGACGGAGGGGGAAGAGTATTTCAAACCGTTCAACGTGAGCTACGATCACCGCGCTCTCATCCTCAACGGCAAACGCCGCTTCCTCATCTCCGCCGGGATCCACTATCCACGCGCCACTCCCGAGGTCAATTTAATTTAATTTAACTCATCATCATTCATCAACTAACATAACACTAACATGCAACCACAATTTAACTCAATTATCTTTTTTCTCTTTTCCATTGAGTAACTTGAGTTACAAGCTTGTTTGCTCTGTGTTTTTTTTTTTTTTTTTTTTGCTTCTGTTTGTTTCTGTGCCTTAATGAATCTCGTTCTGGTTTGTTCTCAAAAGTCAAAATCCTATTTGCGTGTTTGGATTACTTTATTTTGAAGAAGATAATCACTGTTTTTTTTTTTCCTTCCTCAGCATCGCGTTATGGAATTATTATCAGCTTTTGAGCTTGAGTTCTTCTGAATTTCTTCTTCTTTGTACGATTAGCGAATTGAAAATTCTTCTGAAACAAAATCAACAAACTTTTGGAGCAGTGCATTATAGTCTAATAATAGGATGTTAAATTCTGTGATGTTAACTTTATGAAATTTATTTTGTTACTGTGGCTTATTATACATTTGGTATGATTTTAGATGTGGCCTGATTTGATTGCAAAGAGCAAGGAAGGTGGGGCGGATGTGATTGAAACTTATGTTTTCTGGAATGGGCATGAGCCAGTGAGAGGACAGGTGCAAAATTATACTTCTTACCACGTCTTGTTTCTTCCACTGTAGATTTGATATTTGGTTATTAATGCTGAAATATTAATTTCTTTTTCATTTAATGTGCTTTCTCTTGTTCAGTATAATTTTGAAGGGAGATATGATCTTGTGAAGTTTGTGAGGCTAGCTGCATCCCATGGACTCTATTTCTTTCTCCGCATAGGCCCTTATGCGTGTGCCGAATGGAACTTTGGGTCTCAGCCTTTTCTCATATTATCATTATTTGATGTTTCCATTTAGATAAACAACTTGAAGAGATTGCATGATGATAGTTAATTAATTACATTTCTAAACAGGAAAATTCCTTAATCGTGTAGTTACCATGGATTTTTTATGCTATGTTCTAGAATTTTTACATTCATATCTACTTGAAAGTCATCATCGTAATGTTTGGTGTGAGACTGAGTAATAGTTTTCATTTAGTCATTTACCTTTGATGCCAATATTAGTTTATCTTTGTTGATTTATATATGTCAAATTGGAAGTTAGTAAACTTTTTGGTTTCGACTGTAAATTCATGATGGAAAGTAGTGTTAAAATATGACAAAAAAATTCCATCTTTGTTCAAAAGAAACTAAAATGGATTTTGCAAGTTGTACCTTAAATATGGATCAAAATCGAACTAGTGTGTAATTGCATAAAAAACAATGAATTGTGCAAGTAGTGCCTTAAATTTTGCAGAGGATTCACACACGTTTTTAGTTTTAAAACTGTGCTTTTTACTCCTGTTTTCTAATGATTTGTTGTAAATCTATTTGAATTGTGATGATTAGCTTTAAGTTTTTTATGAAGAAAGGCTGTTTTAAAAGAAGAAAAGCCAAATCAGAATAATTTCTTCTTTGCACAAAAGAAAAAGCACAGACTTTGCACAATGCAGTTAATATTACTGGTACTTTGATTAAAACATAAGTTAAGTTTTTCTTTGTGATCAATACTTGCCTATCTATCCTATTTCTCCATCTGGATATTGCCTGTTTTACAGCGCCACTGTTCTGATGCTATCCATTTGTTATCTATCGAAGCCTGTGTATAGTTGGAAAAGTATTCATAGGGATTTCAGATTTCACATCCCTGCTACACCCTTAGTTTCATCTGCTTCTTTTATTTTGTTTGTGTTTTAGTTGTTTTCTTTTTTACTTTTTTTGCTCTCAAGGGATTATTATTCTCACCCCTGGTTTGCTTATTTCACTTCAGTAATGCTTATTTTTCTTTTAAAAAGTAAATAACTATTTGACAACTTGTTCATTGATTTATGAACTATGTTTGCAGGGGTTTCCCGGTGTGGTTGCGTGATATCCCTGGTATTGAATTTCGAACAAACAATGCACCTTTCAAGGTGGAATCTGTTGGTTGGCATTACTGTCTTTTATGTTTGTTTTGTAAACAGATCTATATCATTTGTTTATGCTTATTTGTGATTATTCCATTTATTCAGTGTTCTCAGTTTTGAACTACAATTGACATGACAAATGCTTGTTCTTGGTTGCACTCATTACTTTATGCTGGAAATTATGTCAAATTTCCCCCTTTTTTTGTGTTTTTTTATATCACGTAATACCCCTCAATGTTTGAGGGCAGGGGTGGGCTTTTTGTGAATTCTCCTAAAATCATATAATAAATGATAATGTGCTCTTAACATCCTATTTTTTTTATAAAAAAATCCAGGGGGAGATGAAGCGCTTCGTCTCCAAGGTTGTGAATCTGATGAGAGAGGAAAGGCTGTTTTCTTGGCAAGGTGGTCCCATAATTTTGTTGCAGGTAGGAAGAGTGTGGGTTTTGGGCTTTATATGCATTAAAGCCATTAATTGGTTTTATTTTTCATAATTTGAAGCATATTCATAGTCCTGCTGAGGTATCCAAAATTAGCAGCGAAATTACAACTGTCTCTATACTATTGTTTGCCTTATTGAACTTGTGCTTCTCTGCCTAGGTAACTTTTATTTTTGGCAGGAGTGAACTGCTTTTACCAGATTATGGATAACTGGATATAACACATTCTCTGAATTTTTCTCTAACTTCAATTTGGAATCACCTAATGTTATATACTGTGTGATATACGCATGTTAGTAAAGATAGGTCTTAGGTAGTAGCTCCCACATATATTAATAGAATGTGTGTGATATACTGCATGTAAGATTTCAGTTGTTGATTCTTGTTATTTGTTTCACTTTTTGTATTGATATATTCTGATTATAATATCCAATATTCAAATTACTTAGTTCTCCACCTTATCAGCAGACTTAATTATTTTGTATTAGAAAATTGTTGATTGTGCTTTATTCTGTTATCTTGGAATTAGTGCATTCAAGTTTTTAATTTGATACTTCCCTTTCTAGAATGCAATGTTTAACTAAGCATGTGACTGAATTTTATCAGATTGAGAATGAATATGGGAACATTGAGAACTCCTATGGCAAAGGAGGTAAAGAGTATATGAAATGGGCGGCTAAGATGGCTCTAAGTCTTGGTGCTGGGGTCCCATGGGTCATGTGTAGACAACAGGATGCTCCATATGACATCGTAAATTATATCCCTTTCCACTATTAAAAAGAACTGTTATTGGCATTTACCTTTACTTACTAAAATACAAATGTGTTCAGTTCTCTCTTACAGATTTTGAAAAAATAACAAAGGGAAATGTCAAAATATTTCATTATTAAAATAACTAACAATTCAAGTGGTTAATAAATTAATATTGTTGTACACAGATTGATACATGCAATGCATACTACTGTGATGGATTTAAACCAAACTCTCATAACAAACCAACGATGTGGACAGAGAACTGGGATGGATGGTATGAACAATCACATCCTTCAAGGGTATATGTGTGATTATATAGTAAATGACAGTATAAATACAAGTTTAGGAGTCAATATTATATAAATTGATCATAAACCTTTCAGGATAGCCAATATATTTGTGTTCTGTTCTTATGTGTGTTATTGCATAAACCTATGTCTGTTGAACTGTTGATAAGAAATAGAAGATAAGAGAAATAATGTTCTGAGAGCCGATTCGTTATTTGGCTGCGGTGATAAATATTTTGATTGCTTCCAATTGACATTTGAAGGTATACACAATGGGGTGAAAGATTGCCTCATAGACCTGTTGAAGACCTTGCTTTTGCAGTTGCACGTTTTTTCCAACGTGGAGGAAGCTTTCAAAACTATTACATGGTATGATAGTTGAAGTTTTTTTTTTTATTTGTATTTTTTGGCCTAACAGTTCACTTTTGGCTTCTTTGCTATTCTAAGCTAATGGTTATCTCATGGAGGATTCTTGTCCAATGTCTGTGTTGGAGGGCTTTATTATACTGCTGTACTTTTGCCATATTTTGTTCTGTATTGTCATGCTTTTGTTTTTCTATTTCCCTGTATTTTATTAATAAAATTGCTTTTTATTTTAAATATCCAATTGAAACTCTATTGTAAAATGTGAATGGCCATTATCAGTTTAGAAGCATAAAAGATCTCTGTCTTGATACTGAAAATGCAGAATAAAAGCATATTATAAATTGAGCAGGAAAAATTTGGATAGGTAGAAACAAATATAAGATTCACTGGAGGGATGCCTTTGAGAGGTAAATACAACAGCTGAATAAATACATCCTCACAGGATGGGAAAATGGAAGTAGTTTGATCTATGCCTTTATTAGCAATTGTTTAGAATCATTTTCTATACTTCCTAAGGTAGCCATCAATAGACGTGTAACTTGGATAGGGGAGTGATGAAAAAATAGAAAAAATATACAGTGAGGGAAGGCCTCTTGAAAAGATGAACCCCTTATGTAATGTTCCTCTCAAAATCTAATTCAAGAACCATTGCCCAGTTTTAAAGTGACTGGGAAAGTGAAGGAATATATATTAAACATTACTAAGGTCTTTAAGTCATTGATGCTTTAAATGTCTTATTTTGCTTTTTCATTCTGTAGGATGCCTTGTCCTTTGTTTTGTACTTCCATTTATTTGTTTCTGGTAATTTATTTTCAATGAAAAATAAACTTAAAAGTCAGTAAGGTGATATCTTCTAATTGCCACTTTTCTTTATATATTTTAGAATTATTTAGGATGAATATATATGTATTATACAAGTTTATCTATATCTGGTGTATAATTTAGTCTTTGAGTATCTGTAACCCAGATCTTGACAAGTCCTTTTATGTTACAGTATTTTGGCGGAACAAATTTTGGCCGCACTGCAGGGGGACCCTTGCAAATTACAAGTTATGATTATGATGCTCCAATTGACGAGTATGGTATGTAGAAGAATAACAATATGGCTGTTGTTTAGATGGTAGCTAATGGGAGTCATATAGGCTATAGCAGTTGACATGATTGATGACACTCGATGAACCTTGTTTTTCTAGGTCTGCTGCATGAACCAAAATGGGGTCACTTGAAAGATTTACATGCTGCTTTGAAGCTTTGTGAGCCTGCCCTGGTGGCCACTGATTCACCAACATATATAAAATTGGGTCCAAAGCAGGAGGTTTGAGCCTAGCCTGAAATAGATATTTCATAAAATTTTCAAGCATTAGGGCTTATTACATTTAATATTTTATTGGTAGTTACAGTCAGAGACCTACTCTCCTAAAGCTTAAGCTATTAGGTAATATGACACTAATGGCTTATATCTCCACTACCAAGTCTTTTGATGGAAGTACCTTTGGGCTTGAAGTGTATACAATGCACAGGCCACTTTACCTTCCGCTAAAATTCAACTTATAAGGGTCGCAAAGATAGAAGTCCTGATCATCTGGCATAAAGTCTCATTCTCATACCATATTATGAATCAACTCTCCTAAAAGCTTAAATTATTAGGAGAAGGTGCATGGATTTTTCTACATCTCAGCAGTCACCTTGATTTTCTGATGTCTGCGCTTCTTTCTATAAAATTGTTGTTTCCTGTTTTCTGATCTTACCAAAATGGCCATGGCTTGGGATGCAATCCTTGAAGGGTCATTTGAGGTGCCCTCCAAACCTGAAATAACAATCCAACCATCTGTGGTTCATAACTGACACTAATTCTCTCCAAATAACCGCAACAGAAACACCGAAAAGTCCAATTTCCCAACCTCAACCCAAAGCATTTTCTCCAAAATCATAAGCTTTCTCAATCTAACTTAAAAACCCAACCTCGTTTCCTCTGGACTCTAGCATCATCTAATACCCTTTTAGCAATTAGAGCATTATAAAGAATTTGTCTACTAGTAATAAAAGATAAAATGATTCTCAGAAATGGCGTCTGAAAGGGCTTCATTCAATCAAGTACTCTTGTATGAGTTGTATCTATCCTATAAACACTAGAAACCGAGTTAATGTTGAAAAAAATCCTTTACTTTTACTGACCTGTCCTTTTTATATGGGTTCATACAAATTCCTTCTATTGGGATTCTCAGAGATTTTGGGGTTATGCTGGACCAAAAGGCAAAACCCAAAGACTGTGAGCAGAAGCAGGATTGTAATCTGTTAAATCCTTTATTGATTTTCAGTTTTGGACTCAGCTAGCTCATATTTATATACATAAACTAATGAATGCATCTTATATTTACAATTCAAGAACTATAATTAGGAATAGAACTGTTCCCTATGATCCTAGTGGATCAATGATGTCCGACTCCTATTATTTCCAAACTTACTACTGTTATCATTCCTCTTAGAATGTGGGTTTGAGCTTAACTCAACCCCAAAAGCTAGCTCATACGGTGAGGGTTTCTCCCCACTCATACTCTATATTGGCCTTATCTCTAGCCAATGTGGGACTTGGGTTTCTCCCGATAATTCCAAACATTTACATGCAATCTTCTTGTGCTGAAATAGATATTATATATTTTACCTTGTGAGAATGGTTGTGTATATTTATCTACTTTGGTTAATACATTATGTCTTCACAAGCACATGTAGCCAATCCTACTTTGTGGGATAGGTATGGAAAAATATATGGGTGACTTTTTATTTTTTTCCTGAATCACTTTTGTTCATCAAATTCAGGCACATGTGTACCAAGCAAATGTTCACCTTGAAGGGTTGAACTTGTCTATGTTTGAATCTTCAAGCATATGCTCAGCATTTCTTGCCAACATTGATGAACGGAAAGAGGCAACTGTGACCTTTCGCGGCCAAAGATACACTATACCACCATGGTCTGTGAGTGTATTGCCAGATTGCAGAAATATAGTTTTCAATACTGCCAAGGTTGGTCTATGCTATGGATCATTTTATTGAACATTTTTTGTTTCTTTTGCCTCTTTTGTTGAATTGAGTCAACCTCCCCCCCCCAACTCTCCCCTTTTTTTGGTGTAATGATGTACAATTTTTGTTTTTTAGCTGATGGTTCTTTTGGGGGGATCTCCTTGATGAATTATAGAGTGATTTGACAGAACCTTTGATTAAATAAATTTTAGTATCACCTTTTTGCTTGTTTGTTTGCATTTTGGCTGTTAAGGTGAAATCCTTGTTGTCTATTCTTTCTGCAAGGTGTACATTTGAAAATGCTCCTTGCTGTTATAGTAATGTTATATTATTTTGAGGTTGTCTGAAACTTTCGTTTCTTCTTTATATTTGTGCAGGTTAGAGCACAAACTTCTGTCAAACTGGTAGAGTCTGATTTGCCAAATGTCTCTAATATTTTGCCAGCCCAGCAATTGAGGCACCAGAATGGCTTTTACTACATCTCAAAGTCTTGGATGACTACAAAAGAGCCACTCTATATATGGAGTAAGAGCAGTTTCACTGTAGAAGGAATATTGGAGCACTTAAATGTTACAAAGGATCAATCTGATTACCTTTGGTATTCAACCAGGTAACTATGCACTTCTAAATACTCTGCAGTGGTACCAGGTGTCACATAAGATATTTTGTGGCTTGTTTTACTTTTAATTTCTGATATATTTGGTGTGTCGTATCATGCCTTACTTTTATAAAATAAAAATGCATGCTTTTATTGATGTTTACAGAGAGAATTTAGAAGGAAAAAAACTGTATTATTGATGATACTAAAAAATGAATGTGTTACATCTGAATGAAGAGAGACAGATAGGTATTTGTAAGCACCTATGTAACAACCTAACCACCCGAGAGGCACATAAGACAGTTCTCTGTACCAAAATCAGTTACTCACAGCTTTACTTGTTATCTGTCTTCTTTTAGATAAAGAGTAATTCATTATAGCTCTAGGTTTCAGGGACCGACTTTCTTTTAAAGCTTAAGGTTTTAGGTGAAAGGTCACAGTGTTGAAGTGTGGTTTGTGTGGACAATGCACAGGCCCACACTTCCATCTTAAATTTAACTTTTTTTATTACAGTGTCAAGCACCGAACTACTTGGTCATAGAATGTTACAATGTTAAGGACCAACTTTGCTAAAAGCTTGAGCTAGGTGAAGGCTAATGAATGTTTTTATATCTAACAAAAGGAACATGAAAGATTACGTATAAGATAATAAAATATCCTCCATATCAAAATTAAAAAGAAAAGATATAAGATGCACCAAAAGACATCAAAACTCAAAACAAAAGAGCACGACAGTTTTCCCTTTGTATATTTTCCAAAGGAATTCTGCAGCAGAAACCATGTTCTGAATTCCATAATGCTGCAATGAAATTAAAAAAATCCTCAAAATTTCTTTTAAATATTGATTCAATGGTTGTCGAATTGAATATCCTTTAATTTGTGTGTATAATGCAGAGTATATGTTTCAGATAGTGACATCTTGTTTTGGGAGGAAAATAATGTCCATCCAAAACTTATTATAGATGGTGTCCGTGACATATTGCGTGTATTCGTCAATGGCCAGCTTATAGGTAATTGATCTTATAGTCTTATATGTATGCTGTATTTGAATATGAGCAAACAAGTTTCTATTTTTTTGTTCCTTAAGTTAATGGAAGTTCTATTATGAATAATGTGCGCTCCACTTTATTATGTAGTTACCCTAGCAAGACTCTAACATTCTGCATTTTCTGCTTGAAGTTCAGTAATGCTTAAGAAATAGCACTTGTGAGGAGTTATAAGATTAACTTGGTAGTTGGGAAGGGGAGTTTAAGGGTTGAAGGGAGGAGGAGGAGGGGGAGAGGTCATGGGTTCAAATCCCCTCACTAACATTCTAACAAAAACAAACCACTAAATTGTCTGATAAAAAAAATAGCACTTGTGATCTATGATAGTGTTTGTATGACAATTGGGAGTGAAAACTTGGTTGTCACAGCCCAGATGATAAATTTTCAAGGAGTAGGTAGTGTCCTTGGCTCCTTAAAGCTAACTCCAGACAATGGGTCCCCTTTTTCTCAAATCAAAACATCAGTTATATCATAATTCTTGTGCTTTAGAGGTTTAATATTTATTTCTTTTGTCTACATATTCATAATCATATAGTTTCATTTCTTTTCCAAGTGAAGGTAATGTTGTTGGTCATTGGATCAAGGTGGTTCAGACTCTTCAATTTCTCCCAGGATACAATGATTTAACACTGTTAACTCAAACAGTGGGTTTACAGGTGAAATTCCTAGTATATTTTTAACATGTATCCTTATATATACTACCAAAACCTTAAATTATTTATGGTCGCTATTTTATGTGTACTGTGTTGTGTAGGTATTTGGCATAATTCTACTGTTATGGTCTTTGACCAATCAAATTTGGTTGTGAAAGTAGTTCCTTTAGATAAGAGGTTTATTAGTAACGGCAAAGGAAGAATTGAAGAACCTAATGTCAATTATTATGCCTACATAATGTTTTTCTTATATAATAAATAATTTAATGTCTTGGAACTTGGAGGTTACTGCTACGTGTTAGTATGGCAGTTTCTTATGTTTGAATAATTTTATAACTGCTTTTTCTTAGAATGAATAATTTAAAGCAGGCTGTACCGCAGGCTCTATAAGTGTAAGAACTAAAAACCTAGTTCATCAAAATATCAACTAAACAGATTCTTTACTTTCAATTTCTTACATTTTCCATTTTTTATTAGTAGTATAAAATATTAACCACGTCTATTAGTCCATTATTTCATTGCAGTTTATTAAAATTTGTACTTAGGGCCTAACTCCATCCCATAAAACTGGTTTGAAAGGCTAGGGTTGTCCAAATTATATAAGCATTACTTGAGCCTTATTTCTGTCGATGTGGGACTATATCCACCCCTCACACCTATCACAATGAAGGTGCATGAGACCACAAATTAAGGCAGGCCAAGGGTGTCCACAATTAAGGCAACTTTCCAACACAGTTGTTAATTGATACCCATATAGTTAAATGATTTTCTTTATTTGTATACTCGTCCATTAGTGAATTGATGACAATCCATTATCCAATGTGTTCACATTAATATTAACAGCATATTCCTTTCCATCTGACTCTCCTATCAAACAGTTGAGGGATAAAGATTACTGACTATACATATATTTTCATTTGAAACAATGTTACAGAATTATGGCGCTTTTCTTGAGAAGGATGGAGCAGGGATTAGAGGTAAAATAAAGATCACTGGATTTGAAAATGGAGATATAGATCTTTCAAAATCATTATGGACCTATCAGGTATGTATATAATATTTAAACCATAAATTGATCCATAAGAACCATGTTAGTTATTAGCTGGTTTTTAGACGAAAATACTATTAGATGTAGTACACTACAGATGTATTCTGTAAATCTGTACTAAAAAAAAAAAAAACTAAAAATATTACAATAAATACACAAGCCCAATACACGTGTTTTCTCTTTCTCTCATTTCCTACATGCTACCTTCTGGAATTTGGACATATTACAATAGGTCTTCTTCTGAATTCAAATAACCATCTAGCAAACATTTTCTAGGGTGAGTCAATTAGTTAGTCCATATATAGTGTAAGTACTAGGTGTACATAAGTTATTTAGGTATACTCCAGTTGCATTCTCTTTGTAAATAAATCAGTGTAGTTAGTATAAATATTGTAAGTACTTAAGCCAAACATTTGTGTATTTCCATTCAATAGGTTCTCTCTCTCATTCTCTCTATTGTGTGTGTGTGTGTTCTGTGATATGGATACTTATTTCAGTTTTTTGTAATAAAAAAATAAACCACTTATGTAGAAGCAAATAAGAACTGCAATACGATGAGGGCAGTAATTATTGATTATATGTAATCCAATCAGGGTTTGGTTTTGCTATTTGGGAATTCATGCTTTAGATGTTTAGGTCTTAGTGTCTTACAATATCTGTAAGCAAATGAGAAAGGAATTTTTTTCTCAATGTGCTTGAGTGTTTTTTCCACCAGCAGATTGGACTTATTTATATTCAAGAGTATTCCAAAGACAATTAACGCCCAAACAATTTACCAGAGAACAATGAAGATACCACTACTTCCTAAGATTGAACCTAGCTATACCAGAAAAATTCTGATGGCAGGCAGAAAAATTGCCAAAGAATTCTGACAGTGGGCAGAAAAGTCATCGGAAATTCTGACAATCACTGGAAATGTTGATGGAAAATTCTAGAATTTTTGGACAGACAGCTTCAAGAGCCCAATCAGACCTTCTACGGATACCATTTTTTGGCAGAAACACCCCCTCCCCTCAGATCAGGATCTGTAATACTATGTGAGTAAATTTGGGGGGGGGGGGGGGGGGGGGAATCTCAATGTGCTTGAGTTTGTTTTCTTTCCAGCAAATGTGCTTGAGTTTGTTTTCTTTCCAGCAGAATGAACTTATTTATGTTCGAGAGTATTACAAAGATAATTAATACCAAAACAATTTACAAGAGAATAGTTAAGATATCACTGCATCCTTTTCTTTTAAAGGAGATGATGCCACTACTTCCTAAGATGCATTGAACCTACGTATACCAAGTACCTAGGCTACTTGCTAAAATAAACATAAAAAATGCTCTTATCTCCTAAAATATTCCTAATTCCAACAATATCTTACCTTAGTATAAATTGGATTGAGATTCTATGTTCCTGTATGAAATAGGCTTTTGAATCTTAAGTTTGGGTTACATGCCCTTGTAGGAATACGTTGTTTAAGTTGCTTATTTGAGATTTTTTTTGTCTCTAAGGATTTCAACCTTGACATGGTAATTAAAAGAGATAAATTTGAAAGAAAAAAAAAATCTTTGTTTTGATTCCTTGTTCAATGTCAGTTGGTCTTTCTAGTTCTGCCTTCACTCCAAAGAAACTTAAAATGCTGCTTTAATGGCGTGTTTTCTTGGTGTGTCTCAGCTTAATTCTAAATTTATTTACTTGTTCTATAATTTTCATCTTCATCTCATCACTTTCTATACTTGTGGGATTGTACTTTTCTTGGTCCGAGGAATTTGAAAATACTAACTCCACTTTATTCATTTGTATCCCAGGTTGGGCTTCACGGTGAGTTTTCAAAATTTTACAGTGAAGAGAATGAAAACTCAGAATGGGTAGAGTTGACCCCTGATGCCATCCCATCCACATTTACATGGTACAAGGTAACAATGAGCTGTTGAAGTGATATATGAGACTGCTTTTTACTTATCCATGAAATTAACACAGGATGAAGAAACATGCACCATCTAAGCTTAAAAAATTTCCTACAGTAGACAAATTCATGAATAATAGAAAGAGTGTACGGTCAATGAAGAAGATGATTATAAATTTATGCACATGCTGAAGTTCTTTAAGGAAAGCAGATGATTTGGAATGAATATTTTATATATGCCCAGGACATTTGTTTGTTCTGTGTTATCTCTGAAATTGTTCAATTATCTATTTATTGTAATTATTATGCCCAAATCATTGTTACCCAATGCTATTTTTCTTTTTTTATCACGACTGAGATTTTATGAAGGTGCTATTAAGTCCACTGTCATTCTTTCCCAATGCTATTTTTCTTTTTTTATCACAACAGAACAATGTATAAATAACACCTATATGTTTTAAGCAGACATATTTCGATGTCCCTGGTGGCATAGATCCGGTCGCTCTTGACTTCAAAAGCATGGGAAAAGGTCAGGCTTGGGTGAATGGTCAACATATAGGAAGATACTGGACTCTGGTTTCCCCAAAAAGTGGATGTCAACAAGTCTGTGATTATCGTGGAGCATATGATTCCGACAAGTGTTTAACAAATTGTGGAAAACCAACCCAAACCTTGTATGTAGTCTCAAAGTAGCTAAAACTATTGGTTTCATGATTTCATGACTCCAAAAGACTTTATCGATTAATTATGAATCATTTATCTCCTGTTGATTTACACCTTATGTACAATATTTTAGTTGAAAAACTTTAAATTATACTAACCAACCCTAAGAATCCTATTAATTACTAAATGAGGAAAATATTGAATTTTTTTATATTCCTATTATATTAAATACATCAGCTTTTTAATTAAATACTTTCCTTATAAAGTATTGGAAGAATTATTGTAAAGATTTTTTAGGAGAAATCAGCATTACTTACTGTACTATCATACTTATCATTGCACTTTCCTTAACTTTTGAGTTATTGGTCAATCTCCAGGTACCATGTGCCACGATCATGGTTGAAAGCAACCAACAATTTACTTGTTATCTTGGAGGAAACCGGAGGAAATCCCTTTGAAATTTCAGTTAAGTTACATTCGTCCAGAATAATATGTGCTCAAGTGTCAGAATCCAACTATCCACCTTTGCAAAAGTTGGTGAATGCAGATCTCATTGGTGAAGAAGTTTCTGCAAATAATATGATAACTGAACTGCACTTACATTGTCAAGAAGGACACACCATTTCCTCCGTAGCATTTGCAAGCTTTGGTACTCCAGGAGGTAGTTGTCAGAATTTTTCTAGAGGAAACTGCCACGCACCTAGTTCAATGTCGACAGTTTCTAAGGTAAACTCTATATTGGGTAGCTTTTCACTCTTCACTATTACCTTATGGGAAAAAAATTGTGGACATAGTTCTCTGCAAGAAAGCAAAAGCTCCACATGATTTTGGCATTGTGGACTTAGATAAAAGTGATGATGCAAGACATTTTCCAAAATGCTTATACTTTGTTTAAGTATTACGATTACAAATTTGTTGTTATCACTGAATAAACATCTGTAGGCACTAGAAAATTGATGAGAACTTGTATGTTAAGAAAATTGTAAGGTCTCGGCTAATGTTGATATGTGGCATGGAAAAAACAGGGCTGTAGTGTTTTGCGTCTTTTTAGCTGCAGGCTTTTAATGTTTTGATGAAAAATATTCTGTGGTGAGCATGGAGATACTCCATACTAATACATGTCTGTATCAGGCGAAACAGTTGTGGGAATGATTGACAAAACCTAACTTTTCTAGTGCCAAAATTAGTATGGCTATTCTAAGTGATCTTACCTAATTTAGGTTGTTGACCCTCTTGATATATACTTTTTTATATTTTGCAGGCTTGCCAAGGGAAAAGGAGCTGCTCCATCAAAATCTCAGACAGTGTATTCGGAGTAGACCCGTGTCCGGGTGTTGTGAAAACATTGTCAGTGGAAGCAAGATGCACATCACCATTGAGTGATGGCTTCTTTCAAGAGGCTGTTAGCAGCTTCTAAAATGAGGTTCGGTGTGAACCTGGTGAACACAAGCCAACCAACTGGACAATGTAACTTACCAGAAATGGCCATTAATTGTGTTCTCTCGATTGTGTATATATAAATGTCATGATTTGGTACATAATACTTGGTCTTTTGACTTTGACCAGCAAATAAATAATCTCTGCTGAACAATGATTCTCCTTTATGCATGCAATATGTTAGAATATATTTAGTATTAGAGTCCAATAGGGGCCCATATATCCTGTGAATATATATATATATATATATATATATATATATATATTTATACTCTTTATGCATAATAATAAGAAGATATTTTCCTTTCAACTTGGTATCAGAGCTTCCTGGTTGCCCAAATCACCGTCCGCTGCCGCTGGAAACTTTTTCGGCGAGACTTACCGGATTGGAATCGCCTCTTCCCGGCGAACCTTTCTGTCCTGGTGGCGTTCTTTTCCAGCAAGCCACGCGCCGTCACGCGCGTCTTCTTTGGTCGTCTCTCTCACGCGCCGGAGCGTGAGGCTTTTTTCGGCCACCTTTCACGGCCAATCTTGAGCGCCAGCGTCGCCTCATCTCCCTGGTTTCGTTTCTGCTCTTGCTTTTGAGTGGGTTCATCTTCTGCAGTTTTCTCCTTTTTCCTTCTCCCTATCGTGATGGCGGAGTCGTCCTCTAATGCCACGAAGGGTACCTCAGTCTCTAACACAGCACAAGGCTTCATATCTACTGCTGTTCCATCCATTACCGCTGCAAAACTTATTGGCTCCACTAATTACAAGAACTGGTCCACCTCCGTTAAAATCTGGTTTGGTGGTCAGGGATACTCAGAGCATCTTACGACTAAAGCTGCCGACGTTCCCCAGGAAAGAAAGCCAGATTGGAATAAAATCGATAATCAGCTTTTGATCATTCTTTGGCATTCCATTGATGTGACCATCCTTGATATCTTCTACTCTTTTGAGACCTATTATGAAGTATGGGAGGAAGCAAAAGGTCTCCACACAAATGATATTCAGCAACTCTATGCTATTGTTTCTCGAATGATGGAATTGCGAAAATCCCCTGATCAGAAAATGGAGGCATATGTTGGTAGAAGTAGCTCCTTGATGAAGGATTTTATGGCTATGTTACCTTATGCCGCAAATGCCAATGAGTATAGGAAGCAAGTAGAGCGTCTTTTTATGGTCGTCACTCTTTTTGGTCTTCCCAAGGAGTTGGAGGGTGTAAGAGATAATATTTTGACCAGTGGTGACCCTACACTATCTCAAACGTTCCAGTGCTTGTTGAATCTAAAAGATGAGACTGTCTCTACATCTACTCTCGGTTCAGTAATTGATTCCACAACCCTTATCTCACATAGTCATGAATCCCGTGGAAATGCTGGACGAGGTAGAGGACGTGGTCGTGGTCAAGGTGGACGTGGTCCAAGGCCGTATTGTAACTATTGTCAGACGCGTGGTCATGTTGAAGAGCGGTGTTACACAAAGTATCCACACTTAAAACCATCTCCTGTTGCTCATATTGCAGATGTTGTCTCATCTTCCTCCTCAGGATCAGTCTCACTCTCTCAAGCAGAATATGAGGCCTTCCAAACTCTTCTGAAGAAGGCCTCTCTTCAGACCACCACTCCAAATCTGGAAATCATGTTGCCTGTCTATCTCGATCATTGCTTGGCCCCTGGATACTTGACTCAGGTGCTACCGATCATCTTTGTGGTAATAAGGACCTTTTCACTTCACTTACTTACTCTGACAATTTACCCTCCTTTACTCTTGCTGATGGCACTAAGGCTCCTGTTCATGGTGTTGGGCAAGCCCAACCAACTCCCTCCTTAACCCTGACCTCTGTTTATTATATCCCTAGCATACCTTATAATTTGATATCTGTTAGCAAATTGATTTGTTCCCTATCTTGCACCATTACCTTCTCTAATCAATCTGTTTCTGTGTAGGATCCAGGTATGGGGATGATGATTGGAGTGGGTCGTGAGTCCCACGGCTTGTATTATTTGATGGTGTCTCCTCACTCTCCAGTTGCATGTTCCATTGTCGAGTCACCGGAACTCATTCACAGTCGTCTAGGCCACCCAAGTCTCTCCAAACTTCAATTGATGACTCATTTTTTGTCAAATATTAAGACCCTAGTGTGTCAATCCTGTCAGCAAGGAAAGCACACTCACTCATATTTTGCTAATATAGTCAACAAACGAGCATCTGCTCCCTTCTCTATTGTACATTCTGATATTTGGGGTCCTAGCCGAACTGTATCTGTTTTGGGGTTTCAATATTTTGTTACTTTTATTGATGATTTCTCTCGTTGTACTTGGGTATATTTAATGAAAAATCGTTCTGAATTGTTCTCTATTTATCAAAGATTTTGTGCTGAAATACAAACACAATTTGGTACTTCTATACGTGTCCTACGTAGTGATAATGCTAAGGAGTATGTTTCCTCCTCCTTTTCTGAGTTTTTAATCAAACAGGGAACCCTACACCAAACTACTTGTCCTCACACTCCACAACAAAATGGAGTGGCAGAACGCAAAAATAGACATCTTGTTGAGACTGCCCTCACACTTCTTATTCATATGCATGTCCCCCTTCGGTTTTGGGCTGATGCTATTATCACCTCTTGCTTTCTTATCAATCGTATGCCTTCATCTGTTCTTAACAATGACATTCCACACAGTATCCTTTTCCCTGATTCCTCCCTTTACCCTCTCTCCTCATGTATTTGGTTGTACCTGTTTTGTTCATGATCTCACTCCAGGCAAAGATAAGTTAACATCTAAAGCCTTTAAGTGTCTATTCTTGGGTTACTCTTGTTTTCAGAAAGGTTACCGTTGTTATTCTCCTGATCTCAAGCGTTACCTTGTGTCTGCTGATGTAACCTTTATGGATCAACAACCCTCTTTTAGTTCTGCCACTTTTTTATCTCAGGTTGACCATGCTCTACCCATTCCTATCCTTACTTTGTCTCCTCAGGTTGTCACTGAATTTCAGCCTAAGAACCGTCCTTTCTTTACTTATCAGTGTCGTCCTCGGTTACCATCCGATGTCAACCCTACCATAGTTGTTCCTCCCACTGACTCACCGACCTCTCCAGTTATCTTGTCCCCTCCGACTTCTACACAAGAGACTACTCCCATTGCTCTCCGT
Source organism: Glycine tomentella (assembly GCA_007407185.1). Lineage (NCBI taxonomy): Eukaryota > Viridiplantae > Streptophyta > Magnoliopsida > Fabales > Fabaceae > Glycine > Glycine tomentella. The sequence continues at coordinate 763,888 of PYAF01005821.1, read as the reverse complement.
AAAGGTATCCGCTCCACCCGTAATCTTCATCCTCTTTATGCCTTTTTGAGTTATGAACGTCTTTCTTCTTCACACTTTTCCTTTGTATCTAGTCTCTCTTCTATCTCTATTCCTAAAACCATAGGTGAAGCTCTCTCCCATCCAGGTTGGCGCCAAGTTATGATTGATGAAATGACTGCCCTACATTCTAACGGGACATGGGACATTGTTTCTGCTCCTCCTGGGAAATCTGTTGTTGGCTGTCGGTGGGTCTTCACAGTTAAAGTTGGTCCTGATGGTACCCTTGATCGTCTCAAAGCCCGGCTAGTGGCCAAGGGCTACACTCAGATTTTTGGTCTTGACTATGGAGATACCTTTTCTCCCTTTGCTAAGATGGCCTCCGTCCGCTTATTTCTTGCCCTTGCTGCCATTCGCTACTTGCCACTTCTTCAGCTTGATATTAAAAATGCTTTCCTCCATGGAGATTTACACGAGGAAGTCTATATGGAGCAACCTCCCGACTTCGTTGCTCAGGGGGAGTCTGGGAAGGTGTGCAAACTCCGCAAATCTTTATATGGGTTGAAGCAGTCTCCTCGGGCTTGGTTTAGTCGCTTCAGTTCTGCAGTTCAAACTTTTGGGCTGATCCGCAGTGAGGCTGATCATTCTGTCTTCTACAGACGTAGTGATGTTGGTCAGTGTATTTATCTTGTGGCATATGTAGATGATATCGTTATTACAGGCAGTGATCAAGTTGGGATTGACCAACTAAAGCGATTTCTATTCAGCCAGTTCCAAACTAAAGACCTTGGCAAACTTCACTATTTTCTAGGGATTGAGGTGGCACAATCTCGACAAGGCATTTCCATTTGCCAAAGAAAGTATGCTTTGGATATTCTAGAAGAAACTGGCATGTTGGGTTGTAAACCAATGGATAGTCCTATGGATCTCAATCTTAAACTGTTACCTAGACAGGGGGAGCTCTTATCTGATCCTAGTAGGTATCGGAGACTTGTTAGGAAACTAAACTATCTCACTGTGACGAGACCAGATATTTCCTTTGCAGTTAGTGTTGTAAGTCAATTTCTTGAATCTCCTTGCAGCTCACATTGGGATGCCGCTATAAGGATAGTCAGATATATCAAGGGCGCACCGGGAAAAGGCTTATTATACAAAGATAGAGGACATTCTGAAGTGTGTGGGTATTCAGATGCTGACTGGGTAGGCTCTCCCTCAGATAGACGCTACACTTCAGGATACTGTTTTCTTTTTGGAGAAAATCTAATATCTTGGAAAAGCAAGAAGCAAACCGTAGTGGCTAGGTCCAGTGCAGAAGCAGAATATCGTGCCATGGGAGTTGCAACATGTGAACTTATCTGGTTGCAACAGTTGATTAAGGAGCTGTATATCTGTGAGCAACGGCCTATGAAACTCATTTGTGATAACCAGACTGCGCTACATATATCCTCAAATCCAGTCTTTCATGAGAGGACCAAGCATATTGAAATTGATTGCCATTTTATTAGAGAAAAGATTCAAGCTAGGCAGATTGAGACATCTTTTATAAACTCTAGTGATCAACTAGCAGACATCCTCACAAAGGCTCTTAGAGGACCTCGGGTTAACTACATTTGTAACAAGCTTGGTGTTCATGATATATATGCACTAGCTTGAGGGGGAGTGTTAGAATATATTTAGTATTAGGGCCCAATAGAGGCCCATATATCCTGTGAATATATATATATATATGTACTCTTTATGCATAATAAGAAGAAGATATTTTCCTTTCAACTCAATACATTGGGTTTTTTGATCTGATGATCCGTTGTGGGCTAGTGGTGATGAAGGTTGCATAATCAGCACCTCTTTGAATGTACAAGATCTTTGAAACAAACGAAGGATTCCCAAAGCAATAAAAAAAAAATGAACGACTATTTCAAAAAGTTATATCTCCAATAATTTTTAATTAGTTGATAATGTAATTTTTTACACCATCAACTAATGGTATATAGAAATTAAACTAAAATTTCAAAACTTCCATAACTTCCATACTCAACACGTACGTTACATTGGCATATAAAAATAATAGCATTTCTCGGTGTCGTCCCAAAAACAAATTATCATTACAAGTAACAAAAATACGTTTCTCATACAAATCGATTTGAAAATGTATAAATTAAAGAATTTATTTTTTATGCATTGTCTTTTAGTTTAAATTTTAAAATGTTTACATTGCTAACTAATTAAAGTTTTATTATTAATGTAACTTTTGAAGTAAATACAAAATCCAATATATCATACGTGACTTCTAATAATATAATTAGATGACAGTGAGAATATTTAAAACTATAAATATTTATAAAATGCTTTTCATATCATACATAAACTTTTTAAGTACTTCCAATATAATGCTTTTTCATAAAAAATGAAAAATTTAAGAACTAATTTTAAAAATCATCAGGACGGAAACTCTCCAGTCTTCACAGCAAAACAGATTTTCCAATAGTTGTCAAAAAGCAATTTCCTATAAAATCAAAGTAAATGACCTAAACATCTACTTGAGTTGCAAATACTTATCATACTAATTTTGTTTATATACACGGACAAACTTTTAAACTATTTTCAGGAAGGATAAATTTAGATCCATATGAAATAAAGGGTGAAAGCGCTACAATATTATCACACGTCATTTATACTCACTCAATCAGTACTTATGTGTACTTGTTGTGCGATTTATGTGAATACGGCAAGTGCACCGATCGTTAACAAGTAATAAAAGTGAGTAAGTGAGTTATCGTCTCCACAGGGATTGGGGTAATTTTCACAATAATATTAATCTTAAATGATTGGAATTAAAACAGAAAAATAAGAATAAAGAAGTAGTTGTTGAGTTGTGGTTGATTATAGAAACAGAATTT
>PYAF01005821.1:722494-754066 GCA_007407185.1 Glycine tomentella | reverse complement strand
AATAGGCATTAGTACTTCATAACTTTAAAAACTACCCCTTCTCTACAACCATAACATTTTACACCCTACAGTAATACTATCTATATCACTAACAATAACAAATGTAGCATTAATCATCCATAAATCCTTATTATAAGAAAACTCTTATGCCCATGAGAACTGAACAAAAAGTACAAATAGCCCAGATATTCTACCTGTTTTGAATTACAATGAAGTGAAGAATTATGGAGCAATGATGTAATCTGATGCACTAAAGTAGACAGCTCCTTCTCGACAACAACCATAAATGTTTGAAGGCTAGGTTTACCAGAAGATTTTAAAGGTATGGCATCAACACTCATTTTCCACCCAAGTCGGAACTTTGAGAAAAGTAGATCTGGAAATTGCGAATTAGTGATATTTATCCTCCAGTCATACCAAACCAAGCACGTCAAAAAATGAAAAAGATAAAATGCAAAAATAGTTCCAGAAAATCATTTCATTGCAATGCAAAGTAACAAAGCACCCTGTCTAAGTGCAATACGATTTTACGGTAACGATAGCTTCTTGACAGCATGTTATTATTATTATTATGTAATAATAACATGCTTTTCGGTCATTATTCATGGTGGAACAAAATTAAGGAAACTTACTTAGTACATGAGATTCAGCCAAGGTAAGGCACACAAACTTGCCCCCAGGCTTTAAAACTCTCTTCACCTGAAAATTTAAAAACAAAAAGGATAAGTTACCAAAAATACAAAATAATCAATCCATATAAACATTCATTATTTAGATCCTGTTTGTATAAACTTCTATATAAACACTTTTAGGGGGAAATAAAAAGTAAAATACATTGAGTTTCTCTTACAAGTTAAAATAAACTTATGCACTTTAACTTTCATAAAAGTTCTCCAAAACTTAACAAACATAAGTTCTCCAAATCAATTTGGATTTATGTCAGGAAGATATACCATGGAAGCTATCTTCTTGATGAGGCAATTAATGGAAAAGAATAGGAAAAAGAAGAAAGATTTACATATGGTGTTCATAGATCTTGAAAAAGCATATGATAGAAACCCAAGAGAAATCTTATGATGAACTCTTGAGAAGAAAAAGATAGCATTAAAGTATGTTAATGCAATCAAGGATATGTATGATGGGACTACCACATGTGTGAAAGCTTGTAATGGAACATCAAGATACTTCCCTATCACGGTAGGTGTTCACCAAGGTTCAATTCTTAGTCCTTATCTCTTTGCCTTAGTGATGGATGAACTAACGAAAGATATTCAAGAGGAAGTGTCGTGGTATATGCTTTTTGCAAATGATATTCTGCTTATTGATGAGACCAAAGATGGTGTTAATAGAAAATTGGAATTGTGGAGAAATACTTTGGAGTCTAAAGGATACACGATAAGCAAGAGCAAAACGGAGTATATAATGTGCGAGTTCTCGAGAGTAAGAGATGATGATCAAGACACAGTGCATCTACTTGGTTAAGAGGTACCCAAAAAAGAAGTTTTTAAATACTTGGGATCAATATTGCAAAAAGGTGGTGAGATTGATGAAGGTGTAAATCGTAGAATTAGAACAGGGTGGATGAAATGGCGGAGTACCTCAGGGTTTTTGTGTGACTGCAAAATTCCTCTTAAGCTAAAAGGAAAATTTTATAGAACAACTGTAAAACCGATAATGCTATATGGAGTGGAATGCTGACCAACATATAGACAACATGAGCATATAATAGGAGTAGCAGAAATGAAGATATTAAAATGAATGTATGGATATACGAAGATGAATAAGATAAGAAATGAAGATATTTGGAGAAAGATATCAGTGGTACCAATATGTGAAAAGATGAGGGAGCATAGATTGAGGTGGTTTGAACACGTTATGAGACGACTACTGGATGTTCCCATAAGAACAAGAGTTTGTTACCAAGAGCTCAACACAAAGAGAGGTAGAGGTCGACCGAAACTTACTAAGAGAAAGGTAGTTAAACAAGACCTAATGGAGTGAGATATAAATTGACGGATGGTATATCTTAGGACGGAGTGGAGAAAAACTTTAAGCTTGGTGGAGGGTTAAATTCATTAGTAGTTCTATATTTCTATCATTCCCTTGTTTTAATTATTTTTCTCTTCTTTTCTCTCTTCCTCCTTTCACCCCTTTTTCTCTCTTTTGTCTTATTTCCACTTTTTTCTTCCCCTCCCCTTTTCTCTTTCTGTCTCATTTCCGATTTATCATTGGGTTCATCTACCACCGATCCCAATTAATTTGGATTAAAGGTGTTGTTGATGTTGATGTTATTGGTACGGGACATGCACCAGCTTTGCCCATGACTAATTTTTATGGAGAACCTGGCTGGCCAACTGTAGTGGGATTCTCCCTCCCAACTACGTTTTTTCCATCCAGAAGGCTTAAACCCTAGACCTTGTTTAAGGAGACCGAGAGTCTAGTACCACTCGGACCAACGAGTTGTTGGTTAACATGCATAAGTTAATTTCAACTTAGGAAGTTATATAATTTTTTTCCTTGTCTTAAAAGTGCTTATAGATAAGTTCATCCAAACATGAACTCATTGAATTAATAAAATAGAGAAACCACATACCTCTGATAGGTACTGGTTCCCCAATTTGGGGCCAAGCTCGGGCTCCATCAAAGCATCGAGTCCACCTTTGTCAATGACCGCACCGAAGCTCTCGTCCTCGAACTGCATGGCGGTCATGTCCATAACGCGCCATCGCATGAGAGGGCGGTCGCGGACGTTGCGGCGGAGCATGTCTCCTATGACGACCTTGGAGAAGTCGATGTTGGTGATGGCGGTGTGGCCAGCGTCGTAGAGGTGCTCGGAGAGGCGGGAGTTGCCGCAGCCGGGGACGAGGAGCTGAAGCGGGAGAGGGAGAGCGACGGTTTTGAGGAGGGAGAGGAGTGGGTCCTTGAGGTGGGGCCATTCGGCGTACCACTCGAAGGAATCGCCGCGGAGGGTGAAGACGTTGTCCCAGTTCTCTTTGCTCGTGAAGTCTCCAAGGGTTTCCAGAATGTCCTCCGCTGAACCTTTCTTCTTCGCCTTCTATGCTTCCACTCTCACTCACTTCACAAACCTCTTTTATACTGCTGCACAAACCTCTTTTATACTGCTGCGCTTCACTTCACTTCACTGTCTTCTGGTCAAGACAACTTTAGACTAAACCCTCCTAATCTCACATATTTTAGGAAAATCATCAACGGCTCAAGTTCTCACAATAAATATTTGAAATCCACAAAAGAGATTTTATGTTTATTAATTGTTTATTAATATAATTGTTTTAACTTATTATTGTTTTTCAATTTTTTAAAATATTTATTATAATATTATGCTTGTAAAGATTAAAAAATGGAGAAAATGAATATAAATTATATTTTGAGTTCTTGAATATGTAATGCGCCGTTGACAAATTCGTCTCTAAATGTATAGTGCATACATAAATTTGTTTTTGAATATGTCACTTAGACTTTATTCATTAACTATAACGGATGGAATTTAACGGATGAATGGATTCGTCGCATTTTTTCACTTTTGTATATTAAAATTTAAATTTTCATCGTTGGAGAACGAATTTGTTACTCCACAAATTCAATAACAAAATGGCTATCTAACCTAATTAATTTTTACTCACATTTAATCTCTCACCCGATAACCCTTTTCTCATTATTAAATTAAGGGATTAAAGTTTCTCATGTTACATGAGATAAGTTTTTCTCTTATACACTAAAACTAAGTAGTTTTGGGTTAGTGAAGTATATGTTTTAATTGCGTTTTTTTAAATAAAAAAAAAAGAAAAAAATTTAATCCAAAATTAATGTAATTTTGATGTATAGGAGAAAAGCTTATCTCATATAACATGAAAAACTTTAATTCCTTAAATTAAACGTTTCAATAATCACATGATATTATTAAATCGTTGGTTGGATTGCCAATACAGATATATTCAATTAGAATTTTAAAAGATTAATTTAATATTTTCTTTTATAAAATAAATCTTCTAATAATAAAAATATCTTATGATATCCAGTTAAGTGAATTTTTTTTATGATTTTTACATATCACATCGCACTTATTTTTTCTTTTTCAACGTGATGAGATGCTTAAATGTTCAATCAAAATTATTTATTAAAAGATAATATTTTTTTGTTAAAAAATTACTAATTCTATGAAAACAAAATTTGCTAAGCAACATTACTTAAATAAATAGCACCAACTCATTTGTTTCAGTTGAGTATAAGATTTTTTTTAAGTAAAATCATGGATGTATTAGTTGAAAGTTTATTAGAGTCCTCAAGTTGAGTAGGAAATCTCTTAATCCAAATCAAATCAAAAGTAAAAGAAAAAAAGTCTTAGTTAGATGATCTGATACATTATTTTTCATTTTCTAATATGAACTAACAAATTGTATGTTAGATTTTTTTTTTTTATAAAAAGAGTCTCAAATAATCATTAAAATCAAAAGTTTAAATTTTTTATTTCCACAAATTATGTATAAAAATCCACACAAGTTCAATTCAATGTTGAACAAAACACATTCAAAGTATTGTAGGAATTTGTTGGTCTTTGAAAACAAAATCGCAACAATACCTCAACTAATTTTTAAAAATTAAAATAAACAATCATATTGAAATACTCTTACAAATTAATTTTACCAAATAATATACGTCCCACATGTCAATAATTATGTAGAAACAAAATTATTTATTTCTAATAATTATAAAAGTTAAACAATTTACATTTTCCTTTAATACTTTATTTATAAGGTAGTAAAAAGTTTTGTAGGAAGACATAGCAAAAGCATATGACATTACTCTTAACCATGATATCGAAAGTACAAATTAATACCATTAATTATTTGAAAGACAATTTAAATAAAACAATTATAATATTAATTAACAACTTTTTTTACCTATAATATTAAATATAAAATATCTATTAACTTTAATAATAATTAATCTCCGCACTTGTGGGTAACAATTTGACGACAATATGTAAGAAAATTCATTTAATAAAACTTTTAATTATGGATAATTGGTTAGCTTTGGCTTGACCTTGGCACAAACTAACAGAGCATTAGCGTTTCTACTTCGTATCACTGCCGCGACCCTTCTGGATTCCGACGGTGCCATTGACAACCACCACCGTAAGTTTACATTTTTTTTGTTATTATTATTGTTTTTGCTCTGTTCAATTGGAATTAGTTCACCCGCATCCTGCATCCTCTTTACTAAGATGGGTGCACTGCAAAATTTCATTTTAAATCTTTGATTCTAATATTTCTGATTTTGTTGTTGGAATGCAATAGTTTACTCGTGAGATGGGAGAGCTGGCCACTGAGAGACATGTTCGATATATATTATCAGTTGAAAAGGTGGGTATGCTTCCCATTTATTTATTTATACATACATACATACATACATACATACATTCTTTCTCAAAACTCTTCTTTAATGCTTAAAAGGTTGTCCTTTTATGGTTTCCAGAGGAAAGATAACTTTGAATCTGTCGTAATGGAGCATCTAAGAATGAATGGGGCATACTGGGGATTGACCACTCTGGATCTTCTAGGAAAGCTTCATTCTGTCGATGTTGATGAGGTTGTTTCATGGTTGATGAGTTGTCAGCATGAGTCAGGTGGTTCTTCAGTGTTTTATTTGTTCCCTTACTTTGAGACATCAGTGTCATTGATAGTTTCTTATGAGAAATATTTGTTGTTGTGAAGGGGGATTTGGTGGAAATGTTGGACATGATCCGCACATCCTGTATACACTAAGTGCTGTGCAGGTGTTGGCTCTCTTTGATAAGCTGGATATTACTGATGTTGATAAGGTCACAAGTTGTATCCTTACACACATATTTTGTGCTGCAGAAGAAGCTTTGTTATTTTTGCAATTTTTTACTTATTATAGTTCTCTTTTTTTTTATCAGGATATGTAACTTCAGTTGGCAATCATACTTTGATGTTATGATTCAATGGTTTAATATGTTTCTTAGAAAGAAAGAAAAAATTATTGTAAATTTTAGTACAGTTTGATACTAAAACTATAATAGTAAAATTTATAATAAACTAGAAATATACTGGATCTTGTGTTTTCTTACTATTTATGTCAGATATTGTCAGCCTGCAAAATGAAGATGGATCCTTTTCAGGGGATATGTGGGGTGAAGTTGATACGCGGTATTTTTCTTAAGATCCTTTTTAGTATTGATCGTGTAAGAGCTTACTGTATTTTTAACTAAAATCCACTGAATTATTTGTCTTAGGTTCTCATATATTGCTATTTGTTGTCTATCAATATTACATCGCTTGGATAAAATCAATGTGGAGAAGGCTGTGAAGTACATTATAAGTTGCAAAAATATGGATGGTGGTTTTGGTTGCACTCCTGGCGGGGAATCTCATGCTGGTCAAAGTATGTCATAAATTATTCATGATCTTTAGTTTGTTTTAATTTCCCTACGTTACTTACCCAATGTGTGTACTAATACTTTTTTCCTTCGAAGATTGTGTTGCTTCTTTCCCACATGAAGGGAGTGCTTTATGTGGTGAAGGGCATAGTTTGAAATATTAATATGTTGCTTAAATTTGTGGGTACACGAATCTGTTTTCTCCTTGGCAGCACAGTGTAGCTATGTAACCTAGTGTTTACATAATCCAACTACTTGGTAGTTTTTCTGATAGAAATGGTGTACTTTCCTTTTGTTATTTTGCGGTCAAAATTTACTCATGTTAAGCCTGAATTTGTCTGCTTGATTTTTCTATTTTCTGAATTCAAATGGGTTGTGGACTTGAATCATCCTTCTAATATATTTGCTTTTCCTATTGTCAGTTTTCTGTTGTGTGGGGGCCCTTTCCATAACAGGGTCACTAGATCTTGTTGACAAAGACCTACTTGGTTGGTGGTTATGCGAGCGACAGGTTAAATCTGGAGGTCTGAATGGGCGTCCTGAGAAACTTCCTGATGTGAGTAAATCTTTTCAAATTTAGGTTAAGTGCCGTAGATTGTCCTTTCTCTTAATAGGTTTTAGATCTTCTCAGGTCTGCTACTCATGGTGGGTTCTTTCTAGCCTGATCATGATTGATAGGGTTCATTGGATCAGTAAAGAGAAGCTTATAAAGTTCATCTTAGACTGCCAGGTTAGTTAGTTGAATGTCTTTTTCTGTGTTTATAAATCTGCATGTTCTTTTTTTCTTTTTGGGGTTTTAATTATTGTCAGGCAGTATTTCTGAAATATTATGTATGTTGAAACTTTAAGGACACAGAAAACGGTGGAATTTCAGACAGGCCAGATGATGCCGTGGATGTCTTTCATACATTCTTCGGGGTGGCTGGTAGAGTACTTCCATCATTTTGCCTTTTTTTGTTCCATTTGTTGTGCTAATTGCTAAAGTCTTCTTATCTGGGGTTTCCTTGGTTTGTATGGAAACCACCCAACCTCTACCTTTCCCATAACTCAATGTGGGAATGATAGTGACCAGTGACTTCATTCAGTCATCCTGTTTCCAAAGAGAGATGAAAAACCATTCTTTTTGAATCCTTGTGGATTCATGTTGCTAAGTTGCTAGCTTCATGTTCAGAATTCAGATAAGATTAATTATATTGTTCAACATGCTTATAATGATTCATTAGATCTTGATATTTAACATGATTCTATTTTTGTTTTAGTTGTTTAGAAGGTTTAAGTGAGCATATGTGTGAATTATAAGCTAGACATCCCTATTTATCCTTTTCTAACAGTGCCTATTGCTTTTATTCATGTGTTTCATATTCCTTTTACACTATAAGCTAGGGATGCTTAAGTTGTGTTTTTTCTTGCAGGACTTTCACTTCTTGAATATCCAGGGCTGAAACCAGTAGATCCAGCTTATGCTTTACCTGTTGATGTTGTTAATAGAATTTTCTTTACTAAATAAGGACCTACGTAGTTAAGTTCGATGATAAGTTTCCAGTAATGACAAAATCTTGGGTTTGTAAGACTCACTCTTGGGAGTTGGACCCCCTCCTCCAATCTCCAGCCCAAAAACAGTTGATTTCTTAAAACAGTGTTAACATTTTGAGCATCTTTTAGTTAAATTGCAGTGATACGACATGTAAAGATGGATCGGTATTGTAGTCAACCATCAAATTTATGTTACTAGTTACTACATAGAAGTATAATTTCTTTTGCTAAGTATTTAAACATTATTTTTCTTAAGAAAAAGTGTTACGTAGACAAATTTACATTTGTTTGCTTGGGAGTTCGTAAGTCTTGCAATGGGATAGTTTCTGTAATTCTCAACTTCATCATTTTGACACAACTACAGAACTTTACATAAACATCAAACAGAGCTTAACAAAAATAAAGTTCCTAACCATGCAACGCAGGCATACATAAAAAGAATATCTACATTATTTGTACAAGTGAAAAGAGTAAGTATGTTGTTTGGCTACTAGAATTTCCACCTACTATGATGTTTCTTTTACTTGTTGCTGCACTACCAAAACACACGCTCTGCTCTGAAAATCTGATGAAGCAAGCAAATCACCAATGACACCTAACTCTGAAAATTCACTCCAAGTTGTAAGCCCAACCGTCTGAGGTGAGTCTAACTCATGTCTTCTCCCAACTATGAAATAGTGATGTTCATTTACTATTTGGCGAAGAAGAAGAGATGTCTCTGGTCCACCATTCACCATGACTTTTTGATAGCTTACATTTCCCAAGTGTGGTCTCTTAACATGTTTTAGTGCCTCATTATCTTGTATATACTCCACGTCTGGTGTTTGTTCCTTAGGAACAAGGTGGTACACAACCAAGTTGACCCTTGGATTCCTTGTCACTCGTTTGGCTAAGCACAAAGCCTCTCGGTCATCTTTTCCCCCCAGAAAAATCATTGCTACCTGAATGAATGAGTCACAATGAATGGCAGAACGACCAACAAGGATTCCAACTGAGCATGGAGCTGTTTCTAAGAGCTTACAATTTAAAGCCCTCGCGTTCTTGTCATCAGATTCTATGGCACCATCACCAGACCATCTTAGATGGAATGGAAGAATTATAATGGATGCCACTTTGTCCAATGCTAAATGACAAACATCCTCATGCATCAGGGAGGGTGGAGATATGGCTGTGTAAACGTGTGCAGTTACTGCACCCATGTTGTCATGTTCATAGAGGTCAAAAGCAAGAATGATATCATCTGAATAAGACTTGTGGTTACTTGATGAAATCGTTCTTTGAATGTGATGGGAAATGAAAATGGGAGAGGCCCTTCCAACTAGCTCAATTAGATGCATTGCATCCACAGTTATGGGGTCTTCTGTTGTTGGACAACAAAGGTCAAGGAAATCTTTCACAGCAGATGCATGGTGTGGTTTATGAAGGCAAGCAACTACTCTCAGCTCCGAGTCTGGTTTTAAACTCGCTATGTTCCTTTTCTGGTACCCAGCGTATTTCCTTGATGGATCATACATTAGTTTCACAGACCATTTCACTATGCTTGCAATGACCATTATGTTGATCATCATTACTCCATAAATAGAACCACTAATAATCTGCATGCACATATGAATGATATTTTATATTGCATTAAATATAGACAGTGATAAGACTTTTTAAACTCAAGATTATGGTTAGTTTTAGGATAAATTAAATTTTATCCTTTGATGCTTCACGCTTTCTCAACTTACTCCTATGTTTTTTGTATCACTAAACTCTCTGTACCTTTGTTTTTACCACATCTAGAACCGTGACTAGAGTCTAAAACTGTAGTTAAAGAGAAAAAAAGGGGATAGGGGGTATTCAATGACAAAAAAGAAAAATATAGGGATACTTAGTAATACAAAAAAGTATTGTAGGGAAGTAAGTTGAGAAAGTGTGAAATTATAAGTATAATTTACCCTTAATTTTATTGAAAGACAAGTTAAGGTGGAAGTAAATATATTACCCCTTCGTCATATAAGATACCATAGATGCCGACTTCCACTACGCCTTTAACGTTCAAAATTAGGGAAAGAGTCAAGGCATCTTTGAAGGGAATCTTGCAAAAGAGGGCAGGTATAGTGCATGATATTACTTTGACAAGGTGAGTGAAAAGAGAGCTGAAAGTAGTGATCATAACTACTTCTGGTGAAAAGTGCTTGGAAAAATTTGCCTTCATCATACTGCAAGTGACAAATATTGGCAAGAAGAAACAGTTACCAAAGAAGTGAAGCTTCTTGACCAATGCAGATCCTAATGGAGGTCCTTCTGGCACAGCCAACCCCAACATAAAAGCTCCTAGGGTGAATTCTTGATGTATTTGAACTGCAACCCAACCTAATGCAAAGACCATTGTGATGATAATATAGACGTAACCATCATTCACAGGTGTTCCTTCTGCAGTACGTTTGATGATCCAAAACATCGCTGGCCGAAAAAATAATGGAACAAAGATGCCAAAGGCAATCAATGATACCAAGAGCACAAAAATATTATGATTTTCATTGGCATCCATAAAGACACTGGCAACACATATGATGGTTTTGCTTAATATGTCGCTCACCAGTACTGAGGATAATGCCAATCTGCCAAGTTCAGAGTTAAGGATTTTAAGTTCATTGAGGAGGGAAGCAACTACTGCAAATGAAATTACAGTTTCTGGTAGCACTATCGGAGAAACATTAAAGATTTGATATTCGGCAGGAAGACTTAAACGTTCAATGCTGATTAGGGTTGGAATACAAATAAGTATCGGCACAGCCAATCCAGTAATAGCAATGGTCCATGCCCTATGTCCTGTCCTGGTTATCATGCTCAAATCCATTTGCACACCACTTGTAAAGATGAAAAGTGCATAACCAATTGATGTTATTGTTGCAAGTGTGTCCTGACTTGGAAATGGAAACAACTTCCTCTTGTATTTGTCCAGCATCTCTACCTGAATAGCAGGGCCTAGAATCAGGCCAGCCTGCAAATGAAAACAAAGCTATGATTTATGAATCAATTAATGAGTCTTCCTATGCATGTGTCTCCAAGAGGGCATGACACTGATGTAGTTTAACAAGGAGATATAAAGTGGGTTGGATGGTTAAGGCAGAAGGGAAGAGGGGAAAGGTTGTGGACGGATTCGATCCCCTCTACTAAGAAAAAACTAACATTTGCATATTAAAAAAAAAAAAAACTGATGTAGTTTAATAGAAATTATAAGTAACAAGAGAGACAACACTCTATATTTATATCTATGTTAATATGAACAATTCTGCACAACAGAAAAAAAAGGCAAAATTTTAATAATTCAGCTAGATGCAAGAGTGGCTTATGGATGTAATATGAGAAATTATCATCTCACATCATTTTTCCCTAAACAATTTTTACATTGCGTGCTACATTGCTACACGTGACAAATATTCTAAGTGACCTCACCTAGATAGAGAAGAAGTAAAAGAGGTAATATCAAGATTTTAAATTGCAGTTCCAATTTCATTCCATCCTATAATATTGTGAAAAATTGTGACAAATGCAGCCGATGTGGCTACAATTGCAGCTACAAACACTCTAAAAATCAATGTTATAACTGAAACTATGGTTGCAACTCGTTTTTTAAAACCTAGGGTAATAGTAAAGGAGTGTAAAGGGGAGTAAAAGTAAATATGGTGTTAAATTCTTAGGTTGATAAAACATAGGTGCATGGCACTCATCTATCCAAAAGTAAATATGGTGTTAAATTCTTATGGTGTTAAATTCTTAGTCAAAAAATTTGGCCACCGAATATCATATATATGCGTGTGCTCTATAATGACCTACTATTTGTTATGATCTATCATATCACTTTTCTCATATATGGTGGATTGGTTTTAGGCCATGATGTGCAGACCATAAGGAAAATCCTTTTAAATTAGTTCGTTCTATATTTTTATGAGAAACATTAATTAACAATGTGAACAAGGAAATTTTAATTTATATAGGCTCTGGCTCTGGCTCAAACATAAAAATATGTAAAAGAATAATACTTACTATCATTTGTGGAATAAATTGAGGGAAGTCAAAGCTCTTTAAGAGGAATTGGCAGATTTGGGTGATAGCAAAAATTACAAGCACTTGCAACTCAAACAATGGGAGTGAAGATTTCAATGGAGTCCGGCCGTTAAGTTGGCCACCCCATAAGCCATCTGAAACAATATTGGGTGGAGCAACAATGCACACATTATAGGCTAAAAATTTGATTTTATCAACTGACAAGAATAGAGTCTCATTTGCACTTAAATTCATCTTTGCTGACAATGTTAATTTTTTTTTAATGTGGGAATGAGTAAGGGATTTACAATAACTCATGCACTTTTATCCAATCAAATGAGTTAGACTCGGCTTGAATAAATTACTAAATAGAGAAATGAGAATAAAATTCAATAAGAGATAGTTATAGGAAGGAAGATGGTTCAATAGCTAGTTGTATTGGCATCATAACTTCTGTCACCAACTTTTGCCTTTTTGTTAGCATGTTAGAGATTGTGAGCATATGCTTCGATGTTGTAATGCAATAGAAAACATAACAACTAAGTTTTTTATGTTCGACCACGAGGGAATAACAGCATTCAATCCCATAGATAATCTTTAGAGGTTGTATAGCCATTTTCACTATATGCAGGAGGCAGAACATTCTTAACAGGCCTTACCAGTATATATTTATCCAAGTACAGAGTTTTTTCTATTTTCAACCATATACTATTATTAGATATATTATAGTTACAACCTACGGCTACCTTTTTAAAAAAAGAAAAATTAAAATTTTACTACTACTGTTTTATGCCTTAATAAAAAGAAGAGATATGGAACGCCTTTTTCATGTATACCAAAATTAATCATCTTGCATGAATTATGTGTTGTGATTTTTTTTTCATATTTAAAATATTTATAAAAAATAACCGCCCACCTTGGGGCTCGGACCCACGACCACAAGGTTAAGAGCCTTGTGCTCTACCAACTGAGCTAGACGGGCATTTTTTTTTAATTTTGTTTTAAATTAATTGTAAATTAATTTTATATATTATTTACAGTTATGCGATACCAAGTAATTTTAAAAAAAAAAATTCGTTTGTGTCGTATGCCCATCCCGTCTGGTATAGTATTTTTCCTATTTTACAAATAATTTTCCATGCCTTGTTCTTGTACTATTCACTTTTTAAAGGATCTAACTCATACAAAAAAGTAAACAAATATAGATTTATTAACAACTATGCCACATATGCATTCATAAAAAAAAAAAATCAAGTGTTACACTTTTGCATAATTTTTTTTTATTTCTTAAATAATGTATTTAAGATACTGGTTAACATTTTCTTTTTCAAAATAATTTTTCAAATTGTCACCTCGAACTCTACAAAATACCCTTTTAATCTTAATATCTTTTTTAATTTGTTTTATTAACTTTTTGCAAATATCTTTATTTATATTATTTTCTATTCTTTCATTTTTAAAAAAAATTAAAACACGGTATTCTCTAAAGTTGAAATTTAACTATAGATCATGATCCATGACAAATTAACAATTGGAAAACTAACTACTTAAGAATGAACAAATCTCGTGTTTAGTTACTACACTTAGTATACTATATTTTTATTTTTACCTCAAGAAAACTTAAAATAAAAAATAACTATAACGGTGTCATAATTTTATCAAAAGGAATGCATATTCCTGTAGTACTGATATTTTTCCCCAACATAACCAATTTTTTTTACGGTATATAACTTTCCCCTTTGCACAGATGTCACAAATTTCTATATTGGATTATATGTAGTACAAAAGATAATAATAGGTGCATGGATTTTTATGATTAATGAACTTACGAAATAGAAAAGTACAATTTGATGATAACTTCGAAAGAAGAAAAAAAAGGTAAGGATAAGAAGACAAAACAAAATTGGTACTACAATATTTAGATCCGAACCAAAAATATTAGAAATAGAGAAACCAAAATACTACAAGTAAATGGATGGAACCGCGTAATAAGTCTTAATAGATAGTGGAAAATAACCAAAATGACATTAGGTGCGGGGAAAAAAAGGAGAAAGTGTATTACTGAAGGTACGGATATGAAAACACAAGTGAAGAATAACCCACAAATAGCTGATGTGATAATTAAATACAAAAGTTACTAACATGTCTTTATCTCATGCTGATTTAGGGTTTAGGAGTAATATATTTAGTCAAAAGCAATGAAAAATTGGAAAGCCAATATGGGAGGAAAAAGACCCTGGGGAACCAATATCAAAGAAATGCATTGTATAAAAGCCAAAATTCCGAAGCAGGAGAATAATATTCATTTACCATGGGAAGCATGCAGTTTTACATCTCTCCAGGTGTAACTAAATAATCAAAACTCAAATTGAGATCCTATCATGTGACATACAAAATGTAAACAAGTTTGTATTTACATGCTCAGATGTGGACCTTAAGCTTCGGCCAATTAAACGAAAAATATGTTACACGCAAATATTGCGGCCATAAACACTAGAGATACACATACAAAAAAATTGAAACTGACAGGAACTTCTTTCTTGAAGACCTGAATGAAACTGAATCTCCATGAATAAGAGAAGGCAGAAAAATCTGCTTATTGTATTCCCACATTATTTGCATCAGGTATCTTCCATGCAAAAGAAGAACATATCCATGTAGCAGCAAAATCTTGTGTACAACAACTCACGTGATCAACATATCTTGCGTTAAGTGATATCCAATTGGATTTCTATGGCATGCCATGATGCAAAAGATAGCTTTTTGCAAGTCATGATATGGACTTCACTAAGTCTATCCACCCAACATAGTAAAACAAGAACAGAAGCTAAGAGACAACAGAGAACTGCTTCTGTTGTCTTCGCATCATAACAGCCAATTGCAGCTCACCTCGCTGGCATAACTTCACTGGATCTTTGAATATCGTGACCCTTGCAACATTATTTCCCATTATTGTGACAAATGCAATGCTAAAAGATTGGCCTCTTTCATTTGCAAACTGCCACTCTCTCGCTGATATGTTGAACCAGTCTTTTCTTGGAGATCTGGTTGCTTTAACTTCTATGAACTCTTGGCTGTTATCCTCCCCAATGACTAAATCATATGGAAGTCCAGTTTCATTATCTTTATTAACCCACCTTACTGCAGTATTGCCAACTTTATCAACAAAGTATTGGCATGCAAGAAATTCACCTAATCTGCCAGTTTCCTTTGCTTGTGCAGCATCAAATGTACCAGTTTGTAGTCGATCTCTCATGCCAAAAGCTGGTGAACTGAAATGAGCTTCATCCAGAGATTCATTCAAACTAACAGGATCAGAATCAGCATGGATACTAAAAGCAGTGGGATCAAAATCATGACAAGATTGATCTTCAAAGTTATCATTTTCATGCAACACTAGTGCCACTGAACTTGCTGGTGGATCTTCTTTAATGGTCCAGTCAACAGTAACTGATCCTTGTTCAGCGCAAACTGGTGGAGAAATTATGCTTGCCGAATTGTCATCCTTATTCATTTCAGAAAAGCTGCTAATCTGGGAAGGTTTGGTCTTGAAACCATTGGCCCGGGCATACCTGAAATCTGGTGCAGTTTTCCAACCAGCAGGTGGCCAGTTGGGGCATACTCCGGGCTTCCTTCTTGGAAAGATCTGTTCATTTGTTGATGGGACATGATCTGAATGGTTCAACTTATCAGCCTCTACAATTGATGACACGGAAGATAATGTCCAAACAAATTCTTCATCTGGAAGTTTTGGTACTTTTTGGCTATTCAAAATGAAAAATTCTATTTGCTCCTCAGAGGAACCAGATTCTGTCATGGTTGTTATCATATGAAGAAAATTTGCCAAGTGCAATTCAGAAGTCCCATTTAGTAACAAACTAGAAAGCTCCATAAACAAGGAATGATAATCTGATTCTTTAATGGTGTACAATATGTTTCCCTGTAAGAAACAACACACATACAAACACATAATATAAATAAAGGTTCAGAAGAAAAACGTTATTGCAACAAAAGTTGTGACTTGCAACAGGTAACTAAACTGTAATGTATTTGTGCTACAGATAGACTTATAGAGCAATTGCTTAATCTGTGCAAATAAATCATCAATGCTCTCAACAATGCTCTAATGGTGCAGTACTGATATCCTAAAAATCTCTTGAATTGATGATGAATTGAGAATCAAGGTTGCATTTAGCTCACTAAAATTGTCAATGAGATTTTGAGATCTAAGAAAATGCCAGATGAGTGGCGGAAGAATACTTTGGTCCCAATTTTTAAGAACAAATGAGATATCCAGAATTGTGCTAACTACTAAGCTATAAAACTTATGAGTCACACTATGAAGCTATGGGAAAAGGTGATTGAGCATAGATTAAGAGAAGAAACAAGGATTGCAGAGAACTAATTTTGTTTAATGCCAAAAAGGTCTACTACAACAAAAGCCATTTATTTTTAACGGAAATTGATGAGAAGTACAAAAGTAAAGAAAGAGACTTACATATAGTTTTCATCGACTTGGGAAAAGCTTATGACCAGTTAACAAGAGAAATTTTATGGAAGACTTTGGAGAAAAAAAGTGTGCATGGTTTATATACGGGCTACACAAGACATACTAGTGCGAGAACTCCAAGAGGTGAAACTAAGGACTTCCTATTAGGATAGGATTACATCAAGGCTTAACTCTAAGTCCTTGTTTAATCTAGTCTTCGACGTTCTTATCAAGGACACAAAAGATAATTCCTAATTGCATGCTTTTTGCTGATGATAGTCTTGATTGAAGAATCAAGGGAAGTAGTTAACAGTGTTAGAAAAGCCACCTAAATTATGGTCACCTCTAGATAGAGGGGGTGTGCTAAAAGTCCCACAAAGCAGGTAGCTGAGGGCAAAAGGGGAGCAATCCTCACCTTACAAGCCGGTTTTGTAGCATTGATTTAGGCTCATAACTCACTTTCTGACAAACAGTAAGTTTGAGCTCTGGAGGCAGACTTGGAACAAAGGGTTTTTGCTTAAGTAGGAGAAAGACAGAGTATATTCATTGCAACTTTAACAAGAGACAAGAGGATTTCGGCTCCGAAGTAAAATTGGGAGAAGATGTCATGCCACAAGTTTCTAATTTTAAATAGAGTATTTGGTATCAATCATACAAGATGATGGAGAAATTCAGGAAGATGTCACGCATAGGATACAAGTGGGATGACTTAAATGGAGAAAAGCATCAGGGATTATTTGTGATCACAAAGTGCCTACTAAACTCAAAGGCAAGTTTTATCGAACAACTATACGTCTAGCTATACTATATGGTAGCGAATGTTGGGCTTTAAAGGGACAATAGGAGAGAACAATGGGAGTAGCATAAATGAGAATGTTTAGTTGGGTGTGTGATCATACAAGAAAGGATAGAATACATAATGACTATATACGAGAAAAATATGGTGTAGGACCCAATGAGGAAAAGATGACAGAAAACTGGTTAAGGTGATTTAGGCATGTACAAAGAAGGCCACAAGAGGAGGCGCCAGTTAGAAGAGTAGATTGCATGATTGTTAATCCAGTAAAAAGGAGTAGAGGGATACCAAAAAGGAGATTGGAGGAAATCATCAAGGAGGATCTTAGGCTAAACAATATTTCTGAAAACTTGGTTTTTAACCGTGCCGAATGGCATCAAGTGATCCATGTAGCCGACCTCACCTAGTGGGATAAGGCTTTGTTGTTGTTAAATTGAGAATCAAATTGTACACAGTAAGTGTCACAAAAAAAATCCAAAAGAGGATGGAACTTTTCAAATTTTGAGTATTAAAGATAATTAAAAGTTTGAGGAAAATCTGATTCAACCTTGTAATTAAAATATCTGGTCAAGGTGAAATAAAAATGGTCTTTCAAACTAATAGTTGCCAGATTCAATATTCTATATTTGAATACAAGTGAACACTTCCACAAGGTTTGGTTCAGTCACAGCTTTTAGATAAAAAGTTTATGAACATGAACATACCTGCAAAAGACAACTACATTCGACTCGTTTTTTTGATACACTGCCACAGGTCTTTATAACATTCCTGTAGAACAGCTTCTCAACAACAATGACATTCAGATGGTTGAAAATATCAAAATCAGACTGCTTGAGTTTATCATATTTATCAATATGAAATTTATGAATGTAGCGCTGAGCATATGGCAGAGTCCAGTTTAGCAATGACTTTTTCAAACTACAATCAGCAAGACCATAATATATTGGTTCCCGAGTTACCACCTGCACAAAGTCATAATGCATTAATGTAAACTCAAAGTTAAATGAATATCAGATTTAAATAAATTTTTATCTATATTACAGAAGAAAACTGAATATTCATGGAATTTGGGTTTTTGGCCTAACTCAACCCAAAAAAACTAGCTTGTATGATGAGGGTTTTCCCCCGCTTATATACTTTAATTTGGTCATTTCACTAGTCAATGTGGCATCTCCAACAATTTGAGTCCAAGGGGATAATTTTGAAATTTATTCCATCAGTTGAAAATAAATCTACCTATAAACTCATAATTATCTTTTTAACATCACCTATTGATTGGGGCAACTCTAGAGGGTAAAATGCAGAGTGATGGTGGGAAATCAATGGTTCAAGTTGTGATTAAAGGTGTTGGAGATCCTGCATCGACTAGCGATATAGCCAAATTGGTGTATATAAGTGGGGGGCAACCCTCACCTTACAAGCCAGTTTTGTAAGGTTGAGTTAGGCCCATAACCCACTTTCTAAGAAAAGGCATGTCTGTGTATAACAAACAATGAAGTGCAGGACCAAATCCCCACTGTTTTGTGAACCAGTGTAAAAACAATAAAAAATACCCTTGCTTCTCAATTGAAACCCAATGTTGTGGCAAAGGAGATGGTTAAAGAGTGGGTGATGGTTGGGTCAATGGGAACAAACAAACTAGTAATTTCATTGACTTGGAGAAAACATATGATCAAATGCCAAAAGTGTTGTGGAAGACCTTGGAAAAGAAAGCTATACACGTAACTTATATTCAAACTATGGTTGTAACTAACCACTGTCAGTATTTGAAACTTAATACATGCCCAAGCCACTCCGAGATAATTCCCAGTATTGAAGGAAAAATGCAAATCATCATGCATTCAAGCACAAAAAAAATCACATAAAATTTAGGACTGAAATAGAAAATCTGCAACTGGGCATACACGTATATCAGTTATATGTATTAGTGTGAACACCATAATTTAAGAAGTGCCAAGACTACAAGAATAATATAACAGAGAAAAATGAGTAGCACAGGAAAAAGAGTGATCATACCTCTGAGATAGCTGGAATACCTAAGTTTTTCATGAGGATGGAAATTTTTTCTTGCCCCATTTCCTTATCATCCTCAATCAGTTCACCGAAATAGAGAAAGTCGAGGTTGTCTGAATGTTTAAATTCCTTTTTCAACTTCTTATCATCGCACCAACAGACAAGACCAAAGGAAGGATGCAACGAAACCCACTTATCTTGCACAGTGGGAAGCACTGGAAATTCCAATTTTGAAAGACATTCTTTCAGATATGTGACATCCTCAACACTCAGCAAACCAGATTTTAGTCCATCTGCCCACTTGAGAAAAACTTGCAAAATCTGGAGAGAGGGCACAGGGTAAGATTTCAGGTAAAAGAAATCACTTATTATTTATAGTTCAAAACTTACTTTATCTGCTGCTTGTGAAGGCAAAGTAACAGTTGATAACTGCAGCAAAATTTGAATATAGCTGCATAGAGGAGGTGCCTCTTGTACTTGACATTCATCAACAAAGAAACCACGAAGACTAGGGTAAATATTGCTCAATGACTTGTTTATAGGGGAAGAAGATGAGCCACATTGAGGATGGAACTCCTTCATTTTCTGAACAGAACCAGTTGAATCATGCCAATAGACTTCATTGGGACACACAAACGTCCCACATACAGCATCATCATGATCATAGAGAGATGAGTACGGGATAAATATAAAAGGTCCAGACATCAAATCTTCCATAGTTTTCTTCTTTGAAGATGCCATTTCATTCCAAATGAATGCATATAATTTGGTCATTTGTGTTATGCTGCCGAAATCAATACATATTGTTTGTGAGTAAACTTGTTAATTTAAAAATGATAAAAAGAAAACGAAAGAACCACTGATAGTCAATGCATAGGCAGGTACTAATATCTGTGTATTTACTATTTAGCAACTCTCTTTTTTCCCCTTCCTACCTACCATTTATTGGCACAAAAAACTCCTACAAAAATAACAATAAAATCATCACAAGTCCAAACATCTATTGGCACTGAACCTGTCACATCCTTTCTTTTCTCTTGTATCTAATCACATGTTATTAATATAAGTGGATGCCAAGTGATACAAGTAACTTGAGCACTCTTCCACTTAAGTTTTCTCTCTCAAGTAGAGAAAAAACAAAATCATGAGTAATGATGTACTTGGGAACATAGTCTTATATTATAATTTCTTGCCCTCTTACAATGTATGAAGACTAGAACCCCTACAGAGTTTGGATTCGATTGATCAATGTTACCAACAACAGTAATTTCCAAGCTTTATTTTAGGTCACATAATGAAACTTCATCCAACTCTTTATTAGTCTTCGTTTGTACAAGACTCCAAGGACAGGCTGAATGTTACAAGAACACAAAATAAGGAATGTAAGAGGTAGTAAATTGGATGTGAAATTGCTATTATAATCCAGTTTTTGTTATTGAGAAAGATAATAAAGACTCATCTAATGTGATTTGGTCATGAAAGGAAGGCTACCAAAATTTTGATGACAAAAGCTATTCGAATCGAGGATAGTCTGATTTACAAGAGGTAATAAAAGGTCAAAGAAACCTATAGAAAAACCATCAGACAAGATCTTCATCTATATTGGGAAAAACCTAAGTCTCACATCAGCTAGAGATAATGCCAAAATATAGTATATAAGTGGGAGCAACCCTCACCTATGAACTAGGTTTTGGAGTTGAGTTAGGCCAAAATCCACATTCTAAGAATCTAAATACCATAAAGCATAATGACATTGATTTATCTGTGTAGTCAACCAAATAAGCTTGGTTGTGGTTGTTTATGCTATATAAATAATATTTCTGGGTCAAGTGGCATTCATTCACATTGTAACCAAATAATAGAAACATTAGAGAATGGCCCATATTTTTAATATAAAAAGTGAATAAAAATGAATTATTTGGGATTTTATGTTTTATGGAACTTAGTATGCATCTTGTGATAGCACATCTATCTATGCCTTTTTTTGGTGTTCAGTTATATTTTCTTTAGTTTTCTGTTCCTGATCTGCTTTTACAGACCAAAAGGCTATGGGTGAGGCTTTTTGATGGCACTGGTTGTGATATCCCTGTTTTTGGCTATTTAAATCTGTACTTCAGAAAAGTATGACAAATTATTCTATTTTCTTCCTCTGTAATTTTCTGGTGTTTGTAATGTTAAATCTGGTGGTTGTGTCCAATTAATTTAAAATTTATCTCTCACCTCACATGTATCCGTCTTCTATGTCATATCTACCTGTGTAATGTTAATCTTATAATAATTATATGTTTGTAATGTTAAATCTTGTGGTTGTGTCCAATTAATTTAAAATTTATCTCTCACCTCACATGTATCCGTCTTCCTTGTCATATCTACCTGTGCTTCCTAGATGAAAAGTGTGGCAGTTATTAAAATAACTGAAGTTAAACTTTGGATGTAAAAGCTGAAAAGGGACATGCATACCTCGCCTTGAATGGAGTCTTTGATGATTTTCTCCAGGCTTTAAGAACATCCAAAATGTCACCGAGATTAACTCTAGTCTTAAACCCAAAATCTTTTACCAATCTTTCACTTTTCACCTGATTGAACACAAAACATAATATCAGGCTCCACAATCACTATTGTTTTTCCAGCCAATAGTGTCACATTATTCAAAATCCAAATACACACTGATGTCACACTGGTACCAGTAGGACAAGTACCAGAACCACATGGAAACATCAATAAACACTAAAACTTCTTTCAAATATTCAAATTTTGAAATTTAATAAATCTAATATTAAGCAGATACACAAATGATATGTCTCATATACAATCCTAACTCTAGCAGGGCAAACAATCCAAACATGAAACACAACCAAAATTAAATCTAGGAAATAAAATTCTGATACAACATAGCGATAACATAACAAAAGACGCCGGTAAAGAACCATACTGATAATGATTTTATAATTCCACAATTAAAACCCTATTTCCCAACTTACAATTACTTCATAAACTTAAAAACAATCACTAACATCACCCGCTCAAACTGAATATAGAGAAAGTACATGCGAGAAAACAAAGTTCTATTAATACTGAATACACTTGGTTATGCTCTGTTACAATAGAAATGAATACACAAGCTGAATCAACTAAATGTAACAGCCAGCCTAAAACCTAACAGAAATAACAGACTGACAGCTGTTACACACTAACACAGACCAACTGAAGAAAGATGTATGCTAGTTGAATTGGAACAGAAAAATTATACAATCTCTCACTGAAACAAATGTACCAAAAAACTAACCTTTGGAACAGCATATGGTGCAAAATCTCCTAGGAGCATCCGGACTGTTTCACAATCATAAAACAAATCTTTAGGATAGTGTAGCTCATCATCCATGGTTGAAACCACCCACTGGATATCACACAAGCTGCATATAAAAGTAGACTTAAAGGGATGGCCATCTCCAACAGATTTATGATAGAAATAACCCGTAGTTTTATTACTATAACAAACATCCCATAATGTATCAAGAACCTCCAAGAGATATTTACAATTTTCTAGATTGCCACTTTTAGTCAATAAGGATACTAATTGCACAATTTCAGGAGATTCCCAATCTTTGACTATTGACTCAGCAGATATTAGACCCCTATCCCACATCACCTGCTTAAATGTGACATCACATATATCAACAACACTCTTATCCACCTGAACTACTTGAGCAAAATCTGTGATGCCAAATTTCTCAAAAAAATCCCTCCACTTAATCAGTGCAGATGAAACTGATTCATTTACTGGATGATTTAAATAGCTTATGTCAACCTCGTGCCACCTCATACTCACACTATCAGCCAACATTTTTGGAGTGACAGGATTCCCAAATCCAGTACAGAAATGAATTGGTATCTCAGCAGGACACTTGAAACCACAATTTGTCAATAACAAAGATTTACTTCTAAACTCAGATATTATATGCTCCCTTTCAATAAAACAATCAGAACAGCTCGAGTTCAGGTGTAGCATTACAAAACATACATATTCAATCATCAGCATTCTGTTTTTGTTTGCCATTGTTTCATCAGACAATGCAGGTAAAATATGCAGCTTCACAACATCATGTACAGACAACTGTTGAACACCAATACTCTGAAGTAACCGGGTAACATTGTCCAAATATGTCACATTCAAGGTCGGAGTACCAGAAGATGCAGAAAAAAGGGAAGGACTTACAGTCCTTAGTTTAGCACATATATTAGGGAAAGCTTCAATTTTATGCTCACCATCAAATCCTGTGTTTAAATGATTGAAATGCAACCATATAGTGCCTTCATCCACTGAACTGTATGTACCATCTGAAAGTGGAATAAATGGCGTTTTTTGAAGATTTTTCAGAACATCTTTTGTTTCAAAATTGATTGAGACAGAGCCAGACGAATTGAACATTGTTACAGAAAGAGTATTTAGACAAGAAGCTAACCAACTCGTATCCATCGATATCAGACCACTCTTCATGTGACATAAAGATGACAGCACTCGAACAAGAATGTTAGGCCCAAACTCCTCAATGCCTAGTGCCCTTGCTAATTCATCAGACAATACTATATTTCTATCCAGGTATCTAAGCCCAAGGTGTTCAAGAAGCATGTTGTCAGGAATAAGATTACGCACCTGCTCTGTCCAACCTCTCAATACCTTGCATGGTGGGGCCCATTCATTATTGTCACTGTCCACAAGTAAGCAATTCATCATACGTAATTTAGAAATAATCAAGCGAGGAAGACTGGAGAAAAAACCATGCACTTCCCCAACTAAAGGAACAAAACTCATGAAAGCAGACAGTCCCTTTCCAGGCTCACTCCTAAAACAGGGAAGTTCACAAAACTCTCTCTGTGCTCTGACAAACAAATTAGGATACTCTGACAATAACCACTGGTTCCATGGACTATCTCCATCAACTTCCTCTCTAGATGAAGGAAGAACAAAATCACCTTGAAGAATAAACTTCAGGCCATATGTTCTTAAAGGAAGAAATGCAAAAACTGGCTGCTGATCTGAACATGGAATGTAACCATTATCTGATTCTTGCAGAGTAAACGCCATAGAAATTTCAGTTGTCTGCACATCAAAGCGAATGGAATTTGTTTGCAACTTCTGAGATACTACAAACCACGCTATTTTCTCTTTCCCATGAGAAACCTTAATGATACCATCTCCTGAAATTTCTTTTTTCATAACAGTAAGTGTATCATTAAGCAAGTTTCTTAACTTGATACACTTGAGGCGGTGAAGAAATAGTAACAGTGAAGGATGAAGATCTGAAAACATAGACAAAACACTATTAATGGCCATTCCTTCTGATAGATGAGATCTGAATGGAAGCAGAATGCATGTGTTCCAGGGATTATCGTCACACAATTCAGTATTGGTAGATGCCATCCTCCTGAGCACCCCAATGTCACAAGGAGGTACTACTGTGGGCAAAACAAAACCAATCTGGCCTTCACTAATGTCAAATTTAACATGAAAACCATTTGAATGAATTTCTGGAGCATCTGTGACCTGCAGTGGGAACAACCAAGGTTAGTGAAACTCATTATCTGAAAATAAAATAAAAATGAAGGGAAAAAAGTTTGTAGTGATAATTCCATATAGACACTATGTGTAATCATCAAAGTGCAACAAATAGATAAATTTATATTATTTTGTCTATTTTAAGTAATATAGAAAATAAAATTATATATGCATATCATAATTCTAACTTGTCCTAACTGAATCAAATGGCCTTGTGTGATCCATCTAGCTGACTTCACCTAGTGGGAAAAAGGATTTTGTTGTTGTAACATGTTTGTTATCATAATTCTAACTTGCAATATATATATAACTATTTAAAATTTACCTATTATGAGGAAAAGCTCAATAAAAAAACATTAGGAAAAGTCCGTTTTTAATTTGATAATCAACAGATTAAAATTTATTCACAAGTATCATGTTGCTATAAATTCAACAGCAACACCTGTCTTATTTTGGTGAACAGGCTGATGATATATGTACTGTACATGTACGTTTGCATGTGCATATACTTACATAACTTGACACATTCAATAGTAAACTACAAAAGATGGAACCTTGATTAAACAAACAGTAAAAGCAAGAAATTATTTTCACATTAAGTGTTATAATTAGAAAAATATAGTAACAAAAGATGGCAATATATCTTATTGCATTTGCATATCAATTTTATAATGCAGTAAATCATATACCCAGTAGACAATTTCCAAAGTATTGTTCACATAATCTTTAGCCTGAATGAAGTATGACGCTTCTTACACATGATTTACATTTTAGCAAACAATGCACTGAAGGAAAAGCAATGAATCATATACAGCTTGCAAAACTCAACAGAGGGACGAATACAAACAAAAACAGAGAACCATCAGATACTCAGATTAACAGTAGCAAAATACAGCAAAGAAAAAACATGAAGATAACAGAAAAGTAAAAAACAAATGAAAAATTACAAAAATAAAAGCAGATAATCTATAACCAATAAGATATAACTCAGGAACAGTATTAGATATGATAAACTCAGCATTCAAATCTGGAAAAGCTTAATTGTATTTTTATTCCCTCAATAATTTTTTACTTGTTTAGTCCCAAAAATTTTAATTGTTACAATCAAGTCCTTCATTCAATTTACATTTAAATTAAACACTCAACTCATTTTTTTACTCAAAAATGTAGAGGTTTAGGATGGATTTGAGATTAAAAAAATGTTTTGAAAGGTTAGAAATCGAAAATCTGATCAAATTTGAAAATAAAAATGGTGTGAGGTTAAGGTTTCAAAGAAGAAAGTCCTAAGCAGAAGATAGTTTAAAATGATTTAATGGATTCATTCAAGAAAAAATTTAGAACAATAAGAATTTGAAAGTCTTAGGTAGAGGAAAACTGGTGGAGGGGCTTGATTGCAACTAAAAAAATTGAAGGACTACATTGTAACGATAAAAATTCAGGAAAAACAATATTGGGGGACTAAAATCGAAGTTGGACCTTTGGAGAAACAATGATATTTTAAACAGAACCTAAAGAAAAATGTTTGTTCAACATACTCGGAACACAGACTTGAAACCAATGCCTTTCTTCCCTATGTATCCAGCAGTAGATCCTTTCTTTGTCGAATTTCCAACATCACAAAGTGCTCTCATATTTTGAGCCGAGAAACCTCGCTCATTATTCAATACAACAATACCAGAATCTCGAAGAATAAATGTAAGAGTTGGTTCCACATTCTCTGGATAATTATTGTCATCTGCATTTTGAACCTGAATCAAAAGAAAAAATTATCAGGCACATGCTCTCAGCTACCAACAGTTTTACTAAGTACCAACAGGATAGACAAATTTTCCAATAGAAGAATGGATGTTAAATGTAAATGATTTATTAATATCATCTGCACATAAACAGTGAAAAATGATACTGAAAATTTAAGCTGAATTCCTCTAGAATGAATAATCTATCAATGGTGTGGATATGATGTTGTCAATACTCCAAAAACTAAAATTGAAACAGATATGGGAAACATTTTCAGCCCATTATCACTGCCTTAGATCTATATTAGATTTATCTCTTCTCGCCAAAATTTAACTTCTTAAGAAATGTTAAAAGTGAAACTTGTATGTCTATCAGGTAATAATGTTTGAAGCTTAACATTACCATAGATTTTCAGAACATTGTATTTATGAACAATAATAAGAAAAAGGAATTACAAGGAATCACAAGATAAAATGTTAAAGGATTATCCTCACCAATTCAAGAATAAAATGTGAATCTTGAGAATATAGCTCTTGTGAAAGGCAATGCAGTGCTCTCCCTAACCGAGCATGTTGCTTCTTCAACATGCAACTATCAATATCAGAAAGACTTGAATCTAGGCCAAATTCATCTCGCCTAATAGATTCAATAAGCAGAGAAGCATCCATATCTTCGACATGTTGAAATGAATTTCCCAGACAGCAAGTGTTAGATTCATCATTAGATTTTTCTGGATCAACTGTTTCAATGATTTCTGTACACCCTTCAATAAGTCGACTGGCTACAAGAGATGTAACCATATTTGCTTCAAGTATAGGAGACTTATCCAAGGTAACTTGGTCATGCTTCAGACTTGTGCTTATATCAGTTGTGGCATCTTTTAAGCAAGAAGCACGAGCACAATGAATGTCAGAAGCGCTGTTTGAAATAAGTGCATAGTAATCATTAATCCACTCAGAAATACCCAGAGATAACCCTATTTCATGAAGCATGAGACGTTGCTCCATATTGCTGCACTCACATAAAATAGCTGAAGCAGCATCCTTGAAAACAGATTGCATCCCAGAAAGCAACACATCAGAAGCAAAACTGTGAAATTCAGCCGGTAGGTTACCAAGACAATCAAGGACAAACCTTGACAGAATGGATGCTACCTTACTCACTTTATGCATGTGTTTGCCAAACTCACTTCTCATTTTAGCAGTTGAAATTTCAGTTAAAAAATTTGTTTTACTTAATGCTTCCACAGACTGGTAGAGAGCATTCCCATCATTACTAACTTCAACATCTTCTACAGAGTTTCTGAACATAACTTCAAATGCATGACAGGAATGGCATTTTAGAAGTGACAATGGAACATATTTTTCTCCCCCAACAAGTGAGATCAGAGACAGCAAATGCACTGCAGTTTGGAAAGAGGATCCTTGAACTGCAGCCTCCAGGAAAGAGTCCAAGGTAGCAGAATGGTCTATCCGTATCACCTTTCCATCTCTGGTAACTAAGCAGAACAGTTCCTTGGTATTTACATCATCCATCAACCACGATATAAATGGACCTAGGAAGGGTGCAAACCTAAGATCCCAATGAGACCACTTGCTCAAGTCAGACAACATTGGCGCCTTCAGCAAGACTTCAATTGCATTTTTTGCTACAACAATTTCAGTGCTTTTTTTATAGCTCGTTTCAGACCTATCCGTGGGAATTTCTGACCAATTGTTATCTCTATCACTTAATGAGTCTCCATTATAGTTCTTTTCTATAATAGTAGCAGAAAATACAACACATTTTGAAGTCACGCTAGATGTATGCCCCTTAACAGTATCCAGCAGATCCACAAGAGAGCCATTTTCCACAAGTTCAAAATTAATTGAAGGGAACTGCCTCATAAGCAGCATGGATATCATTTGCTTGGTTACTGTTTCATTCTCCCACAAACTACTTAGAGCCTGAGATACTAGAGCAGTCAATTGATTTGAGGACATGCAGGCCCCGAAAGAGGAATTTTCAGACGTGTCACCAACCAACAACTTTAGTAGCTCATGAGGTAACTGGTTAGGGTGCTTCTCAAGGAATGATAAGAAATCTCCATAACCAAGAGAATCAAATCTTTTCATACCGAACTGCTCAGCCACCCAATTTTCACAGCTGCAAAACTTCCTCAACAACATAATTCTATATTGCACTAGTGAGTTGTTACTATTTCTATTTATATCATTGCCATGGTCAAAATAGGTTCCAATTTTTCTGATGACATCATCAGAAGAAATACCTGTGACATCCAAAAACAAAGTTTGCAGTGTCAGCAACAATATAAAAGAGAGCATATATAATGAGGAAAACTAAGAAGAAAAATAACATAATCTCATATTCTTGGAATTTAAAAGAGAAGAAAAGAAATTTCTTAAGTGTTCATCAAACAGATTCTAAATCATCAACATATAACTCTAACATTAAAACTACTCAGCAGATTAATATGTATTAAGTTCCAATTGCAATATTTGTGAAACAGCTTGACTAGTTAAAATTCTTTACAATCGAAACTGAAGTATAAAAGAAAAGATTGTAAATATTAGAAGATAACTACACAAAAAGTCAGCTTGATTTAAAGGCAAATAGACTCACACTTTGTATTCTCTATGTTATCCTTAGTTATGACTGGTATATTTTCCTGGCTTGGTCCAACGTCTATAGTATCATATTCAGAACCCTTGGTCGGTGAGTTGCCCAATCCATTATCGATGATAGCTTGGAAGGTATCATAGATGTTGTTCCTCGTTCCAGATTTGATAGATGAAACCTAAAGCATTGAAGAGTGAGAAATTTCAAAAGATGATAATATACATCTTTAACAAAAAGCCTATAAGTAAAATACATCTGTTCTAAAAGGATATTACATAACCAAGCAGAAAAGACCATATAGATCAACAAAATGATAATTGAACTATTTATACATAATATAACTATTAGCATGTAAAAAAAGGAATGCATTATGAATAATAAGTCCGAGCTAACCACGTAACCCCATTGTCCGGAGGCTCCACGCTATGCGCAGGTAAGGGGAAGGGATATTGTACGCAGCCTTATCCTTGCATATGCAAAGAGGCTGTTTCCGGATTCGAACCCATGACCAACAGGTCACCAAGACACAACTTTACCGCTGTGCCAGGGCTCGCCCTCAAGTCCGAGCTAACCATGAAAAAAAAAATCAACATGAAAGATCTTTTCAATCATCAATTCCAACAAGCTGTGAAATCCTAAAATCATCAAATACTTACAACCAAGAACACAACAACGAGCACTCAATGTGTTAGATATTACTCACAAAACCTCTTTCTCCTTCCAAACTTTCATAACTGTGGTCCAAGCTCAATGTGGTTGTGGATGACATTTCCTTCAATTCTCACCCACCTTGAGCTTGTTGGGGGTGTGAGAATAATCCTTTTCTCTTTGTAATATAGTATTCTGTCAGTAAGTTTATATAACAGCCATCTTTTAACAGCTGTTAGTTACTGATAGTTACAACTTACAACTGTCAAATCATTGTGACTCGGCGCATGTAGCTATATTATATATTCTATAAACTGGACTGAACTATGTGTGTTTCATTTTTCACAAATCAATAATATAAGATTCACATTGACAAACAGTTTTCTCTCTAATAGGGTGTCAAACAAGTTAATATTAGCTCATTAAGATGGGGATATATAGATGAAGCTGAAGTAACAAACAAAAATCAGCATTCTTTTAGCACTGTCAACTTAGTATGTGTGAAAAGGAGATTAGAGCTAAATTCAAAATTATAATTAAACTATAAAATTAACTAATATGCCATAAAGTAAGTAAATTAAATTACATATGCAAAGATAATATGATGAAATGGATAAAAAGAAGCTTACAGCAGCATTCAGTAACCCAATGAAAGGATATGATGAGAACAAATTTCTGATTTTCCTCTTCTGGCCGCGGTTTACTTTAGAGAATTGAAGCATCATCTCCAAAACCTACATTTGTGTGTTAAGAACCGTGTTACACATCTAAAACAAGTACTCAAAAAGAGCTTCAAAATTGTTCCTAACTGAATATGTAGATGAATAAAAATTAATAGAAGAGTATTTTTTTAAGCTAAAAGAAATTCATTAAACCAGAAAAAAAATACACAAATACAACATACAAGGATAAGACATCGTAAAGGGGGGGAAGGGGGATAAAAGAGACAGAAAAAATGAGAAAAGCACATTGAACTCTCAGAATAGAAAAAAAAAAAAAAAAAAAACACTCCTAAAATATGAATGAATAACCTAGGCACATAAAAAAGATTCAATAAAGCCTAACCAATGGTTATATTTTGTAAATTTCAATATCGCTAGTGGTTTATACAAGAGAGAATAATCATCATCATCAACATCAACAGCACCTTTAACCCAAATTAATTGGGGTCGGTGGTAGATGAACCCAATGATAAATCGAAAATAGAACAAAAGAGAGAAACAAAGTTAAAATAGAAGAATGGTGAGAGGA
Source organism: Glycine tomentella (assembly GCA_007407185.1). Classification (NCBI taxonomy): domain Eukaryota; kingdom Viridiplantae; phylum Streptophyta; class Magnoliopsida; order Fabales; family Fabaceae; genus Glycine; species Glycine tomentella. The sequence goes on along the minus strand of PYAF01005821.1, from coordinate 722,970 downwards.
GAAGAGAAAAGAAGAAGAAAAGAATTAAAACAGGGAACAACTGGAACATAGAACTACTAAAGGGTTTAACCCTCCACCAGACTTATAGCTTTTCTCCACTCCGTTCTAAGACATACCGTCCGCCAATCTAAATCTCACTCCATTAGGTCTTGTTTAACTACCTTTCCCCAGGTAAGTTTTGGTCGACCTCTACCTCTCTTTGTATCTAGCTCTTGGTAACAGACTCTTGTTCTGACAGGAGCATCTAATGGTCGTCTCATAACATGCCCAAACCATTTCAATCTATGCTCCCTCATCTTTTCACATACTGGTACCACTGATACCTTTCGTCGAATATCCTCATTTCTTATCTTATCCATCTTCGTATATCCGCACATCCACCTTAACATCCTCATTTCTGCTACCCCTATTTTATGCTCATGTTGCCTATGTGCTGGCCAGCATTCCGCTCCATAAAGCATTGCCGGTCTAACAGC
>PYAF01005821.1:701125-722394 GCA_007407185.1 Glycine tomentella | reverse complement strand
CACCTGGGTGACATCAGAGCGAAGCGAGAAATAATGAATAACCAAGGGGTGCCGCAAGAAAGGTCCCAACCCTAGCTCTTCAAAGTCATCAACACCCTCATTCTTGCATATTGCCACTTCCAAATCATACAATGAAGTGATCCTCTGGACCCCGACAAAGCAATGGACAAAAGCATTCACCTGCACATCAACCAAGACATAATAACCCCCTTTCTTATGTAAAACGAAACCCACCAATATCATCCTTCAAGTATTATTCTCTCTCAACTTAAATAGTCCTAGAAGTATTGGTATTGGAAATCACGTCAAGGTATATGGGTCTGTTTGGATACAAGGCTAAAAGTGTTTTTGATAGCTTTTCTACTTAAAAAACTCTCAAAAGCACTTGTGACTTGTACCCAAACAGGCTCATAAAGCTTTTTGCAGTAGAGAAGCTCTCAAAAATACTTTTATCCTTGTATCCAAACAGGCTCTAGTCTCCCAGATATTAAAAGAACCCTTCAAATTGGTCCTTAAAGTTTAATTAAATAAATCAACTTAGGACTCAAGTGATGGATATTCAATATTTGATGGTTTATTCATTCATTATTCAATTCAATCACTAACATAATAAAATATTAAATAACCATCACTTTAGTCCTAAACGAGTGATATGATATGATGATATATACCTTGCCTTCGGTCATCATAAGGCGGTGAAGTGAGGGAACTTGCTGCATTTTGATGCCCAACGTGTTCCATGAATCCACCTGGAGCGTGAGGAGAGCGTTCTGGGAAACCGTCCACGCCGAGACGGAGTCGCCGGCGGCGAGAAGAGCGCGGCAGGCGTTGGCTACGGCGCGGTCGGCGTGTTCGATTGCGAGATTAGGGTTTGGAGGCAGAGGAGGGGATGGGTTCTGAGGAGGGAAAGGGCAAGAGGTGTTTGGGAATGAGAAAGACGGCGGCGGCGGTGGTTGGAAGAAGACGTTGTTGGGGTTAGGGACATTTGGGAGCGGCGGTTGTTGGAAGAAGAAGTTGTTGTTAGGGTTTGCGGACTGCTGCGGCGGCGGCGGGTGTCGATAGCCGCCGCGGAACTGGAAAGGGTGGCCGTACATTCGCGGGAAAAATAAGAAGCGATGGCGGCACAAGCAAACCACGCTAACTACACAACTAGTAGCAGTGAAACAGAAGCATCAGTATCATTACGAGGTTTTGTTTAGTACTAATGTAATTGTAAATTTTGTCATGGCGCTAAATAGGACGTTCGCAGTTCGGTTTTTTCCTTAAAAAAAATAATCTGAACCCAACTAAAAAAAATGTAATTCCAGTTGGTTTGATTTTTTCATAAAAAAAAATTACCTTGAACCCAACTAAAGAAACATATATGGTTCAATTTAGGTCCATTTTTATTTAAAATAAAATATGAATGAAGCCAAACTGAAATTTCATGATCTGGGTCGATTTGATTTTTGTAAATTTTATTAAAATATAATTTTATTAAAAATATTTTTTATAACTTTTAAATAAAATGATATTAGAAAAATATTATTAACAATATATGAAACTTATTAATATGTTAAATTTTCTATACTAAAAATTTGTTAAAATTTTCATCAATTTTAAACTAAATATATCTTTAAAAAATCATTTAAAAAAAAGAGATATACATTATATAAATATGTATATATAACATTATAAAATATTATAAAAGTCAAACGATATAAAAAAGTACAATATTAAATATAAATATTAATATAAGTGTTACAGTTTTGTTTGATTTCAAAAACACTAATTGTACCAAACTTTTGAAAACATTCATTCAAACAAATTAAAAAATATTTGATTTGTTTTGGTTTTCAGTTTTTAATGATAAATTTTTATTTTATCTTTGGTTTAAAATTTGAATACCTTTAACATTGAGGTAAGACTTTGGTAGTTTCACTTTGACTTATTTGCTCATCTATCTAGCATAATGATTTGGAAATTTTTATTTTATAAAAGTAATTAGATCAAATCAAATTTTATAGATAAAATTTTTTTTATTCTTGTGTAGCATATATATTTTAATTTAATTATAATCAAACCAGGCTAACACATTTTTTCGTTTTAATTAATTCAGCAGTGCAGATATTTGAAGGCAAGAGTATTTTTCTTTTTGCTTTGACTTAGACTTATTTACTCGTCTGCCAAGCGGTGTAATTTCGGGGAAGTTTACTTTTTATAAATAATTAACTAATAATTAATTGTTTTTCAATATAATAGTTTATAGATATTAAAGTATACAATAAATTATATCAATATATAGATGAAAATTTTTTTCGTTAAAAATAGGTCTATCTTAATTGGTTAAATAAAATACGTAATTTATTATAAATATAATACATTCATTATTTTCAATTCCCACAAATAGGAAACATCTTTTAAGTTATATATAGGCAACATTGAATTGACTAAGAAAATAAAAATAACGAATATGAGATGATTCAATGAGTTTAATTATATGTAATCATATGTAAAAAAAAAAAAAAAAACACAATCAACTATCAATTATAAAAAACATTGATAACTTAATTTTTAAGATTGTTAGAATTAGGGATGAAAATGGGTCATACTGTAACACCCTCATATTTAAATATATATGTGAATTTTCTTTTAAGTATACATTCCTAGATAGAATGACAAAAATATCATTGGATATTTTTTAAAAAGACACAAATGCCCCTAGACATTTTGAAGAATGGCCAAAATACCCTTTAGTTCTGATAAAGTCATATAGCCTCAATAATGCTATAAACATCTGACAAAAAAACCGTATGCTCCTAGATAAGGAATTATTGATATTATTGATGAAGAAAAATCATGAAATATAATTTTTAGAAATTTTGGAAAACATTTCAAAAAGAATTTAATCTAGAATAACCTGAGTTTCATAAAAATACAGAAAAAGGAAATATACAATCTGTGGAATTTTCTCTTAAATATGAGAGGACTAGATTCTTAAATAAAGTGATCTAGACATTTTATTAATTAAGAAAAATGAACCAATAAGAAATTAAATAAAACCATTGAAAGAAAAATTGTGTGACATCCTAAAAATGCTACCAAACTTAAGCTAGTTCCAAGATTGTTAGGATTTTATAAAACTAAATAGAACTAAGCTTCCATAGATTATAGAAGTGATGTTATTTAATTTCAAGACATAAATTAATTCAAACAAAGCATAAAAATCTCTAAAAAACCTAGTCATCCAAGCCATCCATGTGAAACTTGTAAAATTGCAACATATTTGCTTCAAAAAATTCAAGTTTGGCCGTGGACTACAAGAAGGATGGAGAAAGCTTTAGGAAACTCAAGAACAAAGACACTTGTACGGTTAAGAAGCTAGGTAGCATGCAATTGGACCATTTGGAAAGCTAGGTTATAAATGCTTAAGAGATATTTGAAGCAAATTTTATTTTGTCTCCTTTGGCAGAACACGTGGACATTTCTATATATTATTTCAAAGATCCCAACGGTCCAAAGTTAGATATGTGGGATAGGAGTATTCCTTTAAAATTTTAAGAAGATCCAACGGTTAACAAATCCAGAATCATTATTTTACAGAAACGGGTTTTTTAAGAAACACAAAAACGTAAAAGAAAGGAAAATTGATAAACTTTCCCTACAAGGCTTGAAGTCCACGTGCAAATTGAGAGCCAAGGAGAAGGATGTGGAAATCTCAAGAACTTGGACACTTGTAAGGTGGAAAATCAAGGACCAATGAAAATAAACCAAATAAAAAGCAAGGTAATTATGAGTTTGAAGATATTTCTATACAAAGCCAATTTACCTAGCCTATAAAAAGGGTGGTGGGGACCAAGATGGAGGCAACTACACGTGAAGCATTCCACTTCCATCCTACATCCCTTTCACTTAAATTAAAAAGTCAAACCAAGGCCCACAACCTTGAAGTTCACGTGGAAAAGCTAGAAGTCTTGAGGAAAAGTTACTAAATTCAAACAAAGGAAGTAAGGTATGGGGAAGTACTGTGATAACCATGGTTTAGATATTCTTTATGTTAGATTCTCATTTATTTTTATAAGAATTAAAGCTTTGAATATCATGTGTTTGATGAAATGTCTCTAAGAATTAGAAAAGGTACATACATGATGAATTGGATAAGTAACTTAAAAATAATGGTTATAATGAATAACTTAAATCTAATTCAGTAAGAAAAAGGATTAAGTAACTTAAAACTTATATATATTATGACTAGGTTTTAAAGAAATGTTTAATTTAATGTTTTTACTAAAAGTTGGTGTGTTATTTGTTACTTGATATTTTACTAAAAGTTGTATGTTATATATCCAAAAAATGTTTTTATTAAAGTTTATGTAATGAGTATGTTCTACTAAGTATTTTATGAAGTTCACGTGTTGTTGGAAATTTATATGGATTGTTATGAAATTCATGTGTTGCTAAGAGTTTCTATAAATCTTTATATATAAATAATATGTTGAGTTGAGTTATGTGCTGGATTTATGTTGAATGGTTAGTAAAGCATATGAGAAATAAATTGGAGATTAATGGTGAAGAGTAAATAAGAAATAAAGGCAATTCATTGCATATTTCATCTGTATTTAATTACCTCAGAGTGGAGGTAATAAAAGTAACCTCAGAGAGGAGGTGTGTTCCACTGGAGCGGGTGAACTATCTTGACTATGGTACCATTTAACCTCAGGGAAGAGGTGTGTTCCACTGGAGATGGTGGGGCTTCCACTAGAGTGGATGGGGCTATCTTGACTATGGTACCATTAAATGAGAACCTGAGATCTCAGTCATGCATCATTTTAATCAAAAATCATGCATCTGTCATGCATTTATCATGTATCTTGTTTTATGAGTATTATTTTGATTTATTATGAATATGTTATTTTATCTAACTATGTTTATCATATACTTACCCTATTTTTGTGTGTCTGTGATTGACACCTGTGATGACCCCAATTTGTTGGACGAGCAGAGGAACAGTGAAAGTTAAGCTGAGATGGTGTGATGGAAGAGCTTGGATGATTTGTATTTTGTGCTTGGTGTATTGTTGATTCCGAAGCAATGTAATTTGTAATGGACTATTTTGGTTTGATGATTTGTATCTGGATTATATTATGTAAGATTGTCTTGGAATGTAAAATATTTTCTCTCGTACTTAGAAATATTTGATGGTAACTATTTTAATTAAAGTTCATTTAAGAAATAAAGAAAAGTGATTTTGTAAAATAAAATTTTGTATAAAAGGAAATAAGCGAAAAAAAATTTTAGATGTTACACATACAGTCTATTATGGGTCTTTGGTCTCACCTATTCTGACTTGTTTATTATAAAAACTAAGGTTTATTGAAAAGTCTATATAAATAACAAGGTCAGTCACAAGTTTTAATAAAAAGCCTATTAGGTCTATTAGATTGGCCTATTTAATATATATACATATATATGTATTAAAACTTAAAATAATATATTTATTTTTCTAAAAAAATAAATATAAGTAAAATCATCTTAAAAATCACATAAAATGATTATTACTTATTTGGAAATATAAGTAAGATGTTGAAACATTTTTTGTTTAAAAATTATTTCTTTAACTTTACTAAATTGATTTAAAGTGTTTTGTAAAATTAAATTTCCTAACAAAATGTTTTTTCATGTTTGGGAGATGGTTTGAGAATTAAAAATTTTATTCATCTTTGTATTTAACTTGTCTTTGTTCTTATTTCTTATTTATGTTAGTATTTGACATTAAGCCTATATTATTAAATGAAACTTATGGTATTTTATTTAACTTGTTTATTTTGTTTATAATATTTTGTTCTAATTAATTTTAACTTATATTTTTCACACACAAATTAAAAGGAAGTATGTGCCTTTATTTATATTAAATTTTAAAAAATACTATACGAAATTTCAAAATTGCATTGTATAGTCATTAGATGTTCTTTATATATAATATTTATTGTAAAATAAGTTTTTTAATAGAGTCGTAAGTCAAATTAACATTTAAATAGATTAGTCCAAGCTTTATATTTTTAAATCAGGTCAAAATTAGGCATAACCAAGTCTGATTTGTCCTGTTTTCACCCTAGTTACAATGGAAGTTAACAAATTTATTATAAATTATGATTTGTAATTAAAAAATTACATTCTGGATGCATATTGTTACACCATTAAGTAAAACATTTTTAGTTTTAATTCGATTATTTTAATTAAATTTAATATATCATACAAACATTTCAAATACTAATATATATTATTATAATTATTTTAATTCAAATAAATTATAAATTTTATACTAAACTTGTAACAACATAATCTTCTTAAATAATAATAAGAGAAAAAAATGTTATACATTGACAATGTAAAAAATTTTACACAGTCATTCAATCACAACCATCATATATAATAAGTTTATTAACTTTTAAAATAGTTAATTAAAGTAATTCAAACAATAATTTATGATTGAATAACACTAAAACATTACACTCTAATAATAATTTTATTAAAAAAATTAGGATGTTCCACATATACGTATACCAGTTAGTCTAGTTCATAATTAAGCTTACGTGAATTTTCATATTAATTTTCATATTTTTGCATTCTCTCAACACATTTCACATTCACAATTGCACTATAAAAATATGAAAGTTATTAAGCTAGTTTCCCTTGGCAAATGAACATTCATATGAATTGAGACGAAGAGAGGAGGTCCCATATGGTCTCACAAAACCCATTGGTTTTCAATTCCAAGACCCATAAAACTTGAGGATTTATCTTCCAGACAAATTTCTTCATATATCAAACAAAGACAACGTAAAATAGAAAATGCACTTCCATAAGAATCTTAAGGATTGCGAATCTATAAGAACCTACAAATTACGTATTGTCTTCCCCAAGCCAGCCACGTCGCCTTGTAGCCCGTAGAGAGAGGAGGATGACTATTTTTCGACCTTGTCAGTGTCGTCGATGGCGAGATTGAGGCGAGGATTGTGGTCGAGGACAGAGAGGGCGATGCCGAGAGAGCAGACCTGCTCGTCCGCGAGGTTGGAGGTGGGGACCTCGACGAGGACCATGCTGCTCTTCACGGACTCCACGACCTTGTTGACGACTAGTCTCTTGGGATGGTCCGAGGTGAAGGTGATGGCGAGAAGATAAGGTGCGTGGAGACATTGTGGTGTGCGGATGAGAAAGATAGAGATGGGGGAGAGTAGAGCAAGCGTCGTGGAGGGAGATGGAGGGCAGAGACAACATGGAGGGAGGTGGTGTGGGCATGGTTGCGACAATGGACAACAAATACAAATTGACCAATCCATATGGACCTTACAAAAGGATATTTTTGGTTTTTCATTTTATTGCTGGGTGTATGGGAAAATTGAGAATGGTGTAGGAAGAAAAATCCAAAACTGGATTAGTAACTTTTGTTTTATTCTTCGCATTTCACCAACACACTTCGCTTCTTTCCTCTTAGAGTCATTGGAAAAATTCAAATTCCAAATATCTTATACATTGTTTAGATTTAAATATATTATCTAATCTTTAAGATGTTTAGATTTAAATATTATTTAGTCTTCAAGATGTTAAAATTTAAAGATGTCAAATTTGATACAAGTGGAATCTTTCACATGTGAAAACGATATATAAATTTTATTACGGAAAAGAAAAATTAATGACTCAGTTTATTTTAACTAGTTTTTACTAAACCGAAGAACCGTGTACATGGGAAAGGAAATGTGCTAACCGCTAACTTCAGTAGCTTCATTTTCTCCGCGTGACATGCAGGTTTGTCATATTTTTCTTTATATACTGTACTAGAACTCTACAAAATTTATTCTGCACTTCTATTAAATGTAATTAAAACACAAACCATTGGCTCAAAGGATCAAGCACTTCATAAGTGAATTGAAACTAGACCTGCAATAGTAGAATTTACACGGATTTGGCAGTTCTAACTAGTCTAAACCATCAGATAAACTGCTTCAGAAATTCTGTAGCTACAAGCCTCCCCCTTGTGTTCACCGACATTTTGAGCTCGCTTATCTCTTTATCAATGTCCTGTAATTTGAAGGCCATCATTATACTAAATTACAAACCATTCAGCAGAACTAACATAGAAGACAGCAAATTTTTAATATTTATGATATCCTATATAACGTACAACAGATCAATGAATATAGGGAAGGTAATCGAAAAAGCAAACAAAAACATCATCTTGCTCTGTTTCAATTTATCAGTAAATCTTTTAAGTCGATTACACTAAATATCAACCACAAGTACAAGTAATTGGCAGGAAAAATCTGTAAGCAAAACAGTTACAAACCTTACCCCATTTGAAAGTTGACGTATAAGGTCTAGTACCTAACATCTAAAATAAAGAATATCAAAATGTTGTTTGATTTTTTATATTTTATTTTATTTTTGCAAGTTCTGCTTTTCTTTGCACCAATTATCCTGGGAGAATCATGTTCCATAGAACCTTATCTAATGCTTTCCATACAGTATCCCTAATTTAGATAATTACTACAAGCCACAAAACAAAATGCAAATCCAAGTTATAGGGTTAACAAAATACTTGCCTCCATAAATTGCACAATAAAGTCAATGAGTTTGTGCTTCTGCATCTCCTCACAGTGGTAATTTGTTATAAGGAAGCTAATGTCATATCCCTGCCAACAGAAGCAACAGGATGACATCAATGATCACTGACAAGTTACCAAGAAAAATGGAAGTATGTAAATTAATGCTAAACCTGAACAGGCTTTCTCCTCAGTACTTGGAAAGCCTCGGCTCTCATTGACAGAAATCTTAGAAATTTTTTGGTCAATATGTTTTCAAGTTCATCAGCCTGCTTCACCTGCACAGGATGAAACATAATAAATTAAAAACGAATTAAGGACAAATTATAATGAATATTGTAATATTTCATATGTGAATTTGATGCTTGAAAACAAACTTTCATTCAAAGATTAGTTTGATAAATTGCAGATAAAATTAAATTGTAAGGTGATATAAAGAAGTCTAACTTTATAATAGAATATAGTCAACTTGTTCTGGCAAAACCCTATAACACTCGTTTGCAACTTTACATTACTCATCATATATGGACCTCAAATTCAAATTTCTAAGATTATCAGTCCTGACCCTGAAAGTAAAGGCATTAAATTGAAATTTAATATTTTTTGGACAGGTACCAGTTGCACAAAGTTTAAATGCACTGTCCTAGTGCCTGAGTATTAATTCCAGCCATCCCAGCTGAATTTAGTTTTAACTTCAGATTCAGCCACCTTATCAGTGGTCCATCCAAGCACAGTGAAACTATTTTTTCTCTTATTATTGTCAAATTCTACGCACCTCTACCTACCTATTCTTTATTTAGTAATTCCAAATTTCCAACACACTAAGTAGAACATGTTTCAATACTCAAGAGAGGTACAGACTGAACAGCACATCAATCTGAAGCTCTATACATTGTTGAGATGTAAATTAACAGCCAACTATAAAAAAGGAAACTTTTAAAAGAGGAAGAAGCATAAAGAAAAATCATTAAATTAATAGCCTTCCATTTAGGGGAACAAATTGTTACATCATTGTGGACAGAGACTCAATTTTAGATCATTTTAACAAAACACTAGTCTCACGAAAAAAAAAAAAAAAAAATTTACCTTGAGACTTATCCGCAATGAATTGATAGATGTTTCTATTAAGCATTTTTCAGCCTCATTTCGGCATATCAAAACCTGTAACAACAATGACACTCATTTTTCCATAAAGCATGGATGCAAAAGGTAAAATATCACTTAGGAAGGTAGAGTAAAAGAAGAAATTATTAAGACACAACTACCACCTACAAGAGTCTGCTTGATCCTAATGAAGTATACATCATTTAGAAAGGTAAACTAAAAGAATACATTAATGCATAATAACACTTGAAATGTTTGAGTATGAAAATCAGCAGGAATCACTATGGTAGAGGGATTTAAAGAAGTCATGTGGCATCTCGGTGGTTGGGGAGTGGTTTAATAAAGGCATGAAACTAAAAATTAGATGTGGGAGTAGGGTGAATTTCTGGACCGATAAATGGGTGGTTGGGGGGGGGGTGCGGGAGCAGCTAGCAGAAAAGTTCTCGCGCCTTTTTGTCTTGTCTGAACAACAAAACTGCAAGGTGGTGCAGATGGGCTTTATGGGGGGATCTTCTTGGGAATGGGCTTTTGTTTGGAGAATAAATTTTCAGGATTGGGAGATGGATTTAGTGTCAGCTTTTCTGGCGGAACTGAATAATTATAGTATTTGGCCAAGTGAACAGGATAGGTGGATGTGGGTGGCTGGGAGCGAAAATCTATACACTGTTAGCGGGGCTTATGCATGGCTGTAGGAGGTGGAAGTTGGATCTTCTGAAGAGGAGATATTCAAAAGGGTGTGGAAAGTTAAAGCAAATAAGGTAGGTCATTTCGTTTGAAGACTGGTGAGGGATATAGGCTGCCAACCGGAAGAAATCTATGTCTGTGACAAATACTTGTGGGAGATCTAAACTATAAATGTTCGTTATGTTAGGGTTGAGGAATCAGCATGGTATCTATTTTTTAGCTGTGAAAAGGTAAGAGATATATGGCTGGAGTGTTACTCGTGGATTGGGGTTGCCTCAGTGGTTCAGGTGGTGCCAAGGGAACATTTTCTGCAGCATTGGTACTGTGAAAGCGGCAGAATTGATGGGCAGATGTGGATGGTGTTGTGGGCTGCAATAACATGGTGTATTTGGCGCCATGGGAACAAGTACATCTTTAACAACAAGGAATTTCGAGGGGAAACAGTTCTGGATGGTGCAATGTTCTTCATTTGGTCGTGGCTGAAGGCACTGGAAAGGGGTTTTAATGAGTAGTAATGCGAGGATGAATTTTGTAAGGGGAGGAGGGGGGTAGAAAAGCACTAGGGGGACTTTCAGTTGTGGGAATATTTTTTGAGGTGGGGGCTATTTGTTAAGATTCTCTGGATTTCGTGAGGGGGGATGCCTATGGGCTGTGTATACCAGCACAACTGGTCCAAAATTATTGTATCTACAGTACATATAATATATAATTCATATTTTTGCTGATAAAAAAATCTACTATTATCCAAAAAAAAGAAAAAAAACATTTGCATCCGGTCTTTCTAATGATATATTATTTCATCCCACATTCTCCCCACTAAACAACCTTCTATGTTGATCTCTCTCTCTCTCTGTGTCTGGCCTCTTGAGTGCGAGAATTCATTTATGTTACAGTTATTTTTTCTCCTTTGTTTTAAGACAAGTCTCATTTCATATTATTTCCCCCCTTTCAGATGAAAATTGCTTAGCAAACAAATTATAATATCTCTGTAAGCTAGCATTATAAATTGCATAAAGCCTCCATCACAAGGAAAATGGTGGAATAAGATATGTCTTGAAGTCCAGCACTCCACTCAATCCAGAAATGCTACACTTTATAGAATATATAGCACAGTGCCTACAAGCTCTAGCTTTCCTTCTAATTGGAATCTGAGAAACAGCTCATCACAACACCATCAACTAAAGTGCTGAAGCACAAATCCATTCCTTCCAACTAAGAGCAGATATCTGCACCAAATTTCCCAAGCTATTACCTCTGCAGAAACAGACGGTTAAGCCTCTCCCACCTATTGGTGCATGTGAAAACATATAAAGAAAAGCAATTTACAAGATCTTCTAATTTGTCAAACTCTATTGGCAACAAGTAACAACTTCATTGTGTAGCACTTTGCAAAAGATTTGAGCCATGGCCCTAACAAGGACCTTATAATTCCAAGAAAAACATCTGAAGAAATGAACAAAGTCAATAAAAAATATGAGTGCAAACAAGGTTATCAAGCAGAAGCTTGGTAGTGAAGTATCCCAAATTTTGCAAAAGCTAGACACCACAATCCTAAATACTGGTCAGTTAGAACACTGAAGGAGGAAGGGGTTCAAAGAAACAGAAATAGAACACCAATCTCATTCTTAACATCAAACAGCCAACCATAAATCATCATTTGCCTTATCTACGTCTTTGGCCTAAGGCCAAAGCTGCTATCAACTAGCTGTGACACAGAATACCTTTGAACCCTAATTTCTCTTTTCATAAAGCTTAATAACCGGAGATATAAGGTTGGTTGGGTGGGTGGGTGAAAAGTTCGTAGAAGGGAGGGAGAGAGAGGTCGTGGGTTCAAATCCCTCCGCTAACAAAAAATACTAACATTTAACAACTAACTTTGGCCGATCAAAAATAAATAAATAAAGCTTAATAACCACCAAGGAAAAAGAAAAGCAAAGACCATCTAGTTCTTTGGCAATTCAACAACCTAATACACAATCTTAAATCACACACCAATTAGCACTAGTAAAGCAAGTACGAAAGAAAAAAAAAATTCCAAGCAGAAATCACTACATAGTAGTATGAAACGAGATGGATCTTACGGGATTGAGCAGGAGTTCGGGGCTGGTCCTGCACATAAGCCAACAAAATTCAAAAACTCAATCACTTTGATTTTTTAATAAGAATCGTCGTATTAAAAATGGAAAAATGTAGAATTGAAAGGTATTTATTTTAATCTTCGGTTTTCTATTATCAATTAGATTTAGATAAAAATATAAAAAGGAAACAATAAAATGGTGCAAATGTGCAATGAAGTAGAGAAAGAGAGAGAGAGAGAGCGTACTTGAGTTCAACCTCGGGCTTGTTATGCCTTTCGACTTCTTGACACGGAAAGTTCTGGAACCATAGCGAAGAAGAACAACACAACACAACACGTGATTATCTATTGATGCGAAAATAAACAAATATTGAGAGTGGCGTTAACGAAGAAGGAGTGATACCTGGAGGCACATTGCGGCCTCGAGCGTGTTCCGAATGCAGGTCAAGTATAACCGCAACGTGTTTGCCTGAAACGCAAAAACGGTGTGTTTATTTAGTTATACAAACAGAGTTTAGTGTAAAGAAAATACGATAATTGAGGGGATTGATAAGAGCGTAGCGTACCATGAGTTTGGGTCTGAATCTGAAGAAACGCTGCGTTTCGTTTCGTTTCGTTTGGGAATGAGTGATGATAGAATGGAAGAGTAGTCGTAGAGTGTAAGAGAGGATTAAGGAAATGAATGAGTGAAAAAGCGGGTAAAGCAAAGCAAAAAAAACTCCGTCCAGTGAGGATCCCAGGAATTTCACCAACTACGCTTTTCTGCTTTACCAGATTCGCTTCAGTGTGGTGTGCCTTTGACGGATTATGACTGACCCCAACACAGAAAACAACAATGATGTTCATGTACACCTACTTCCATAGCCTTTTTTATTTTTATCTTTGATCTTTCTCTTTATTTTTTATTTTATTTTATTTTTTAGTCTTATACGCTTACTCTTTTAAAATTTAATATAAAAAAATCATTTATGTTATAAAAAAAGTGTTAAATTACAATTAAAATAAATTAATTTTTAATAAACATTTTATTGCTTCATAACAATTGTTGAATTATTTACTCATTTCGAACTTTTAGAATTTGAATTTGAAATCTAATTAAACCTTACAAAATCATTATCATGATTTTGCAAGTGGCTCAATGATGATCACTAATATACTATTTATGGTCCTAAGACTAGACATATTGATAAAAAAAACTATTGTTGATTTGATGAATAGATAAATTAAGCCAAAACACCATAATTATAGTTAACAATAAAATACTAGGAAAAGTCCACATACTGCGAAGATTTTTGGTTACTGTCGGAAAAAGTAGAAGTCCCACTCCTATTAACATAGGAACTGGAAATGGAATAAAATGTATAATCCATAAATATTGATGTGTATATTCCATACAATAAATAAAAAATTTCTGATTCTAATGAATTTGTTTCTTATTCATTGGTTTGTATTATTAGTTTTTGATCGTATTATTAGTCGATGAGAAATTTACAACACATTTTTCTCATGTTATATACTAGACATCTCAAATCTGAAAATTACGTTACTAAACATATCTGAACTGCTAGCTTCAATAATGATCCGATAACAAGTGATTCGATAAGGTCAACAACAATTGCTAATATAGGATTTGATGTGATTTTAGAATTTGGGTTTGAGACATATGTTAATCCTTCAAAATTGATTTTTAAGATAAAAAAATTATCCCTCAGATATATGCTTTATTTTGATTATATCACTAGTTAATGTGGGATATTCGACATATTTAAAAAAACTTTCTTTAAAATAGCAAATAAATAGTTAGTTCTTTAAAATAAAATGAATCAAACACAAATTAAAAAAATACTTATTAGATAAAACATTTATTAATTAAATGTAGAACCATTTTACAATATTATCATTTCTCATTTTTAAGTTCATTCATTAAATTCAGAATAAAACCTCGTTCTAATTCTTAAAATCATAATGCTTAAAATCAACCTCTAGTATTAAAGTTAAAAAAATAATTCTTAAAACCATAAACACTAATCACTTTAATCATTAAGTTTAAGAAAAAATTATTCATTTAATTTTTTATTTTAAAAATTATTTACTAAATTTGATTTCAATTTAAACTTTAAACATTGATACATTACAAAGTATATATTTCCTTTCTAAATAAAATTTAAATTATTTCTATAATTTTCTCCTCAATTTAAAAAGTCTTATCACTTCAATTTATTTTACGTATACATTACATTTTATTTAAATTTAAAAATATCTGTATAATACATGGATAACTTGCCTTACCTAATGTCTTAGCAATGAATTGTTCATTTAAGAGTGGACAGTATGCGCATTTCACCAAGCTCACGATGTGGAAAAGTTAAAATAACCTAGAGTAAAAATTAAAAAAAGTTCCTGCTATTACAAGCGTATTTCACCAAGGCCCAAGCTCACATTGACCCCTCCACCCAAGAAAAAATACGTACAAATTATAAGTTAAAAAAAAAAAAAAAAGCCGTCATTGCTGTTAGTCTCCCACTTTAAAGTCATTTACAAGCAAAGAGAAACTAGAGATACAAGAGCAAAATGCAACATTAGACTGACTGTACACGAAACTTGTTGGCAACATAGAGCAAATGACTAATGTTTGTGGTGGGATAATTTTGCAGCAACTTAAGATTAGAAGTGAAATCACCCGCAAGGAGGCGCTTACGAACGAGAACCAGCATTGCACAGCATACCCGAAGAAGAGTCTCCTGCATTGTGGATCACCATTATGAAAAATACAACTTGGAAAAGCAGTCTAATAGCAAAATATACAGTTGATAAAAACTTAAATTTGTCTTCATCTTCTAGTTAATGGTTTGCTCACTTGAACAACTCATGTAAAGCCAAATTTTCTCCTCTTTCTTTTCTTAAGTATTAAGTGCTATGCATTTCTTTTTATACAAGAGGCAGTGGACCATAAGTCTAAATGCCTGTCGATTATAGTACAAGGTTAAATATGAATTGTACCTGAGGACCATCTGGATCGCTTAAAAGAGTGTCCCAAATGTGAAGGCTGTCAGCAAAATTGAATTCCTGAGTCAGCAGGAGAGTAATCCACCTAAATGCATAGAATTGAGGATTGACCTGACATTCAGAACCAGAAAAAAGGACCCATCTGATAAACTGTTCAATAGCCAAAAGCAGAAATACATTGGTTGAATCATCCAGCAGGTGTGCACGCAAAATAGTATTTTGATTATTAGTCAAAAGACGGTCACTTAACTAGTTGACAAACATAAAACAGTACTAACAGACAGAAAAACAGTGGCCAAAATAACAATTCTAACATAGAGAAGGTCATAATGAAGCAGGAAGGAGCCACACTCTCTTGTTTATTAATTATTTAGCTTATTAAACAAATTTATATCAGAACAGTCCACAATGTTAGCATAACAGTAGATATTGCAATCATGCAATGTACAAATAAATAACTAATAACATAATATCAAGAATTAAAATACTTTAACAGAAATGCCTATCCTCGTAATATTTCCAAATTTAAACTGAAAGGGAACTGTGAGAAGATAGAATGATATCAAGAATATATACTAGAAATTGTCTTACCTTAGAAATGACCTCAAGATGACGCCACAGCTCTTCATCATGTTCTCTTAAAAGCTGGGACAATCTCGTAATGGTTGCACGGATTCCCACAACACTATTGTCAAGTTGCTGAACAAAGTTATCTCGAAACCCACTCAATAGCTCAACAAAACAAAAGAATGTGTCTGCCTCAGCAGAGGCCTGCAAATTATAATAGGGAACTGTTGAGCAGAGTTAACCAATAATACAATAGAAATGCAAAGGAACATGACAGTATTATGAATCTACATTACTCCACCATATTGCCACCTATGCAAATTGCTTACAACAAAATCA
This sequence comes from Glycine tomentella, assembly GCA_007407185.1. Lineage (NCBI taxonomy): Eukaryota > Viridiplantae > Streptophyta > Magnoliopsida > Fabales > Fabaceae > Glycine > Glycine tomentella. The sequence continues at coordinate 706,038 of PYAF01005821.1, read as the reverse complement.
ACATGCCCAAGGTCATATTAATTATTTCACATATTTTCTATTTTATGTATACAAGGCAATGCCGTATTACATTTGGTAAAATTTATTGTCCGAATTCCCCTAAGTTAGCAATGATTACTTTTTCACTTATCACACCTGATTTTTTTATGTCTTCCCTTTCCCCATTCTTGCAGCCCCTTCTTCTATTAAAGCATACACTGGAAAGTATCAGGCAAATGAATGAGGAAACATGAACTTTTTAGAATGTATGCCTATAGTGCATCTGATCAGAAAAGAATAAGAGGAAAAACACTTTTTCAAATGAAATTTGCAAAATCAAAAAGAAAAAATGAAATTTGAACCAATTAGTCTTTAGAAAACACAAATACAATTAAAATGAACATACTACAGCAAGTAGTGTTAACAGAGAATGAATTCAATCAAGGACAAAAATAGAGAATCAGGTGTTTGATAATGCAAACCCTTCATAGATCATAAAAGAAAAACTTAAAATAGTTTATCATATACTCACTACATTTTCCTCATCCGGGTCATTTTTGAACACGTAGAATAGAGGAGCCAATATCTCATTCATTCCTTGCACATATCTTACACCCGGGTTTAACTTCGCAAAAATAATTAATATATTCTTCAAAGCCTCCTGAAAATGCCCCCCCGAGAAATAGTAACAATAAATCAAGGGTTCACTCAAGAAAAGACTTGAACTTGGAATTTGTATAAATTTCAAGACAAATAAAGGAAAAACCTGATTAGATTTTGCAAATTGGGAATCACCAGAGAAAAAGTGCATATCAGGATGAGTGCGCTTTACATCTCGGTCAATTTGATCTATGATCTCTGTATCCTACAAAATGCAAAGAGGGAAATTTGCTTCACAATAGCCATTGCAAAGAGTATTATAGTGCATTACCATGAGATTTATATAATTGTGATACAATAATGAACACGAGTTCATTAAAGATTAAAATATTGATAGCAGCAAGACCATTAAAGGAATGTATGCAACATTATCAAAATACATTTTGAGACAATATTGATGGAATGTATGCAACACTATCAAAATGCATTGTAATTTTTACTCAGTTTTTGTTGTATGAGTATTGTGCTGTCCATTATTATCAATAAAAGTCAATAATTGTTGGGACTCTTTACCATTGTGAGTTGTGACTCTTTTCTCATTGTAAATTCTTGTATTTGAAGAGTTATCTATTTATAAATATATGCGTATGTGATGCTGAAATGTGAAAGAGAATTCATCCCCAAAAATATTCTCCTTGTTTTATTTTTCTGCATAATTTTACGGTACATACAGTACAGTCCACCATATCCTATAATTCCTTGAGTGTTTTAAGACTTTCACACACCTCTAGATTCTAGAATACCACCAACAGTTTTAAGCTGGAAGGTATCTGATGGTTTTCCCTTTAAATAGTAAGTACTAGTGCACTTTGCATTCTACCTGGAAGAACTGATTCCATACGCTGGTCTTCCCAAGACTCAAAGGATGCTCCCCATGAGTGATTTCTGATCTCGAGAGCAATGCCCTCGCACAGTTGGCATCATCAGTATCACAATTTGCCGAGTTGTACATCTTCCTTGTGATTTCTGACTAGCTAGCCACAGAAACATTCAGAGAGCCAAATAGATAAAGCAAAGAGAATAGAACATGCATTAACAATCACCAATTCCGAAAAAACTCCACTTGGATACACATGCACCCTATCATTGTGACAGAAAGAACAAAGTAAATTACAATTAAATTCAAATAATTTATGTGACAACAGATTCCTTAGAATTATCTCTCTTCTACAAACCATAGTCTGTCATAAGAATCAATGTGATAATGTGCAAAGAAATGTTAATTCATTCTACAGCTTTAGTTCAACCACTGGCAGTTTTCAGTTATTTAGCATATGATCTTATGCTTTACAGCTTCAATCCCTCCCCCCCCCCCTCCAAACAAAAAAAAATCAGTTTGAAGTTCAACAAAAACAATGAGATGATAACACTAAGGCACCAGACCTCCCTAAGCAACTAACTTACAGGATTCATGAAAATCTCCTCTTTGAATTGTTTGTACTGAGACCGCTTCTTTGCTAATTCAGCTGACCAAAGCCCTCGATCTTGTGGAAGATATCCAAGCAAAAGCTGCAAGTATCAATAAGCATAAATTGCAACAGCATTCCGTGATTTCACTTCCATCAATGGAAAACACTCTTGACTAACCAATAGCAACCAAACCATATCCTTACTTAGACTTTTGAAAACATGACCAGTTTGGTTGGAATGGAATGGGAATAAGTCACTCGCATATTCGGTTAGATGATTTGGAATGCACATCCCTTCCATTCTTCCTAAATAAATCTAATTCACCTAAAAATATCAGAAATTAATTTTCATTCCTTTTCTTTATTTGTTTAAATATCAACTCAAGCGTCATTACATTCCTATCCATACCAAACAACCACTTAAGCTGGATTTAACGATAGTATAAATTTCATCACACACCAATAAAAGAAGACATTAAAAAAAGAAAAAAACTAGAATGCACTGACACTGTAATAACTATCAACTAAAATACAGAGTGTGAATCTATCATCCAATTTCAAATTGTCACAAATGGAAAGTTTGTAGACTTTCTATTTTAAAGTCATATTTGAAATGATTTTTCATCGGTTGATAATGTAAAAATCTCTACAGTAATAGTGCAAGGAAATTAAACTCTTTAAAAGAAAACGACTAAAATGTAGGGAAAAAAATAGAATGAAAAGGAAACCTAACCTTCCACACAGTAGAACGTATCCCAGCAGCATCAGGAATACCTTGACACGCGAGGCTCCGCAACTCGCTCATATCCACCACCTTCTTCGACAACTGAACCAAACCAAAAAACCATCACAAAATCAACACTCTTACTAAACGCACTAATCAACGAAACTTTCAATGTCGTTTTACAAAAGCAACCGAAGGCAGAAGGAGGTAACCTCGGCCAGCAATTGCGCATGGCGAGACACATCGTGCGCGGAATGAAAGCCGTCGCCGTGATCTTCCCGCGGCGAATCATCAATTCTCTGCGTCGGCAGAGGATCGTGGACGGAGGGAGGCGACGGAGGATGCGGAGGCGGTGGTTCAGAGGGGGTCACGACGGTGGGAGACGGAGGACGCGGTGGCTGTTCGAAGGGGCTGGCGACGGCGGAGGAGGAAGGGGACGACGGCGATGATGAGGACCAGATAGAGCTGTTGAGCCAATCGGGGACCTTATTTTCACCATGTTGGTCGGATGATTAGCGTTAGGGTTAGGGTTTGTCAATCGTGATGGGAGAGATGAACAGGGAAGCGCATTGCATTGGTAACATCAACATGGCCGTGCGAGGTTGATCACATGGATGAACTAGCAAGTCTCCAATTATTCTCACTAATGTACTTTGATCCTTAATTTAATTTCTAAAAATTTAACTATATCATATGTCATGCTAGTACGGAATTTATAAAAGGAGTAAATAGTGGATGTAACATTTGATTCAAAATTGAAAAATTAATTTATTAAATTAAAAATATTTAATAAAATTGATTTTTAAAATAATAAATTATAATTTTTTTAAAAATAATAAATATATTGAAAATAAAAATGAAAAAATATAACAAAAATTTAGAAATTAGAAATTAATGTTTTAAAAAATATTACTTATATATCATTTCAAAATGTTATAAATTATTAAAAAAATTTATTTATCAAATAATTAAATAAAATTTTTAGTTAATAAAAAATTAAAATTAATTAAAATGACTTACTCAACAATCAACATAACTTTATTTAATCACAGATATAAAATTTGCTTAAATTTTAAGATTTAATAGATGAGAATGTTCCTGATCTATTTTAATTAAGTTCTTAAACTAAAAATGATTTTCTTTTCTTTTACAATTTGTAATTGAGTTCTTAGAGTTAATGAAATCACCATAAATTGTTTTTTGTTGCCATTTTGCTAACTTAGAAACTCAATTACAAAATTTTTACAAGACTATAGACCCAATAAAAATCCAAATAGCTTAAGAATCCAAATAAAATTCAGGAACCTTCTTTTATTGCAAAAAAAAAAATAGTGGTATTAAGTTGTTTTGAGGATTGATATTAGAAAGCTTTGCATAAACTTATTTAGGGTTTCTTGAAGGCTATGACGGGGATATGAGTTTTAATCAACGTTGGATTAATTGAATGATGCTTTGTATTACTTCAGTAAATTATATATGGTTTAGATTCGTTATCTCCTTAGAGAAAATTATTCATGTATTGTTATACCAGTGAAGGATGAGATGATTGTCAGAGACAGTGGTTAGACTGCCACATTTTTGAAAAAAAATTGTCAATATGCCACGTGGTCTAAATGATTTTTCAAAATGCCACAGAGGTTAAATCGCTGGCTACATAGGCGAAATTGGTTGAACACGTGGCATTCATGCAGTGGTTGCATGGGACAGACAGCTGACAGGTGAAATTCGCTGGACACGTAAGCGGATTAGGTGGGTGATGTGGTTACATAATTTGGTAGTGGGCCAGCGAATTAGGTGCTGGCTGACGTGGCTACATAATTTGGTAATGGGCCTAGCGAATTTGGCATTATTGACCTACTATAAAAGGTTTCAGCTTTCCCTTTCCGTGCCTACCTCTTTCTTTCGCTTTCAAAAAAATTTGGTCCTGCATCCCTCAATTCAATCTCTCATTATTTGTTTTGTTTATATTTTAAGTATTGAATTTATTTGTTTTATTTTTGTAGGACATATTAACAAAATATAAGAATATTTTATTAGTTGTTTAGTTTTAAGTTTCAGAAATTCATTTATTTAAATAAATATTCTTAAGTAAGACAAATATAAAAAATTTAAATGAAGTATTTATTTAATAAAAATAATAA
>PYAF01005821.1:678032-701025 GCA_007407185.1 Glycine tomentella | reverse complement strand
TAAATGTTTAATAAAAATAACAAGTAAAGATTGAATAATTAAGTATTTGTTGTAATAAAAAATGTAATTAAAGATATGATTTAATATACATAATTATTAAAGATTTTATTTAATAAAAATAATAATTAAAGATGTAGTAAAAATAACAAATTAAGTGTCCCATTTACTAAATTAATAACGATTTGACACGTGTCCAACATATCAAATTAAATCTTTACTTGTTATTTTTACTACATCTTTAATTATTATTTTTATTAAATAAAATCTTTAATAATTATGCATATTAAATCATATCTTTAATTACAAATTTTATTACAACCAATTTTTACTTATTAAATCTTTAATTACACAAATCTTTACTTATTATTTTTATTAAATAAATACTTCATTTACATTTTTTATATTTGTCTTACTTAAAAATATTTATTTAAATAAATGAATTTCTGAAACTTAAAAAGAACTAAACAACTAATAAAATATTCTTATATTTTGTTAATATGTCCTACAAAAATAAAACAAATAAATTCAATACTTAAAATATAAACAAAACAAATAATGAGAGACTGAATTGAGAGATGCAGGACCAAATTTTTTTGAAAGCGAAAGAAAGAAGCAGATATGGGATAGGAAAAGGGAAAGTTGAAGCCTTTTATAGTGGGCTAATAATGTCAAATTCGCTGGGCCTACTACCAAATTATGTAGCCACGTCAGCCAGCACCTAATTCGATGGGCCCACTACCAAATTATGTAGCCACGTCACCCACCTAATCCGCTTACGTGTCCAACGAATTCCACTTGTCAGCTGCCCGTCCCCTGAAACCACTGCATGAATGTCACGTGTTCAACTAATTTCGCTTATGTAGCCAGCGATTAAGCCTCCGTGACATTTCGAAAAATCATTTGGATTGCGTGGCATATTGATAATTTTTTTAAAAAAAGATGGCAGTCTTACCACTGTCTCGTGATTGTCATGGTCTTGAAGTTTGTAAAGGTGTTCCTACAATATCACATGTTTCATCCGCAAATGATTGTTTTTATTTTATTTTATAAGGCTTTGATATAGGAAGTTTGTATGGATACGCCCTTAGTATCCTTGAAATGCTAACGGTTTTAAGGCAAATTAAACATTCAATTTACAAGTGAATTTTTCATACATTATGCAATGTTTTTAAATTTAAATTAATTTAAAATTAAATATATAAGATAAAAACATCATTATTGTTTTTTAAGATAAAATATAATTACTATAATATAATAATGACACCACGTATGTTAATAAAAAAAAGTATGATAAAAGTTATTCAAACCAAATTAAATAAATTAAATAAAACTTATAAAACTGAAAAATTTATAAAAAAAAAATTATTCAAATCACAATGCATTATTTTGTCTTTTAATTTCATTAGAATACTAGGATGAATTAACTTTAAATAATAATATTTAAAAGAAATATATAATATATCTTCCAAATCATATCAAATAAAAAGTCAGTAACAAATAAAAAATCCTCAAAAATATTCTCCTTAATTAGTCTTCAATTTTGTTTAGTACATCCATTTTTTTTTTCCGTGTTTAGTACATTCATTAGTTACTACTACTCAAGTTTAACATGTAAGTTTCATTTACAAACAATTAAATTGCGTAACTTTTTTTCCTGATAATGTATCATATCAGTTAAACAAACAAACTCCAAGCACTAAAACAACCATGTCCTAACATTTCATGTCACCATTGAATCAAAAAAATCTCAGGTCACCACCACCTCCAAGTTGATGTGTCGCGGCAAAGATCTCAGCATCATCTTCCATATTAAGCTGAAGTCGTGTTACATAAATATAAAAATTTAAACTATAAGTTACTTCTACACCAACAGTAGATGCACACTAACAAAGGGATATACGGATGATGCACAGTTCAATATTAATTTTGAGTAAGAAAAAAGTTCAATATTAATTTTCATTTTCACAAATTAAACTGTCCTATGAGACGTAAAGAAGGTAAAAAAAAAAAAAAAAATCCACGAATTGAAGTAAACTGAAGGGGTATTCCCAAAAAAGACAAAGTCATGCAAGGATATTGAACAGGGCAAGCCTTTCTGATTTCCTGTGCATTTTCATGTCTTATTTATATTAATCATAACTCAACTAAATAAAGAAGCAAAACAAATCGTGTGATATTAGAAAGTATGAAAATTAAGAAAAAGAAACCTTATGCTAAGATACTTTTTTTAAGAGCCTTATGCTAAGCCTAATCTTCTAGAAATTGAACAAGCACCAAACATGGACCCTGAACAGATGAAAACTGAACATATCTTATGAATTGCTTCAACGTATAGCACAGTTAAAAAAAAAAAAAAAAAAACTTTGTGTGACATGACATGTTATGAAAGAAACTAACCATTTTTGGTGTCTGTTTTCCCTTAATGTGAATACCATCCCATAGGAACTGGATTGTGTCGTATTCCAAGTTCTTTCGCTCACAGAAATCTTTGAATACCTTAATTAACTCCAAGTTGTGATTCACCTTGAAGTACATATGGCGCCCATCCTAAGGGAAACAAGAAAAAAAGATGAGAACTCAAATGTTGCATTGAGTTATTGATATACAAATTTTAGTCACGGTTTTAGGAGTTATAAAGTTGTTTTTGGTGGTAAAGGGTGAAAGAAGGAAGGAAAAAGAAGTCGTAAGTTCAATTTCTCCGCTAGCAAAAATTAACAATTAACAATTTGAGTAGCATTTTATTGATCCATAAAAAAAGGCAAGTAATTTTTCTATTATATGAAAAGGTAGTTTTACTTGTTAGCACTTTGAATCTTAGAATCAAGGGTTTTTCCTAAGCAATAGTTAGAAAATAAAGGATTATTGTAGAAAAAATAATGCATACACCTGATCTATGATAGAAAAATTGATTTGGATATTATCAGTAGCCTCATGATCATCTGGGGATTTTCTCTTAGGTGGTCGACCTCCGGAGGTAGCCATGCTCTTCTGCACATGCCATCGAAAATTGCGCAAAACATTTTAGATGAGTTGGAAAATAAAACATTAATTCAAACCAAACCACACTCAAATTGAAGAGGGGTACATGCAATTTGTTTTATTCTTGAATCGGTGACATAGGAAGAGAAGAAAACCACACGAGTTGGGGAAAGTTGAAACTCTTGATTGATATATATGGTTGTAGTTGTAACTTGTGGTGCGTCTTTCAGTTTTCTAATAAAAGGTGTTAATGAAAGAAGTTACGTGAGTGATGTAGAGTTTCATACAATTTAAAATAAAGTCTCTGCTCGACACATTTTCAAATTGGTGTTCAATTGCTATTCTTACTGCAGAGGGAATTGATTCTTTTTGTGACAGAGCATGACAGCTTTCAATGTTGTCATTCTTTCTATTATTGCTGGTGCAACAAAAATAAATAAATAAATCAAAATATAAGAAAGCAAACTTTTGAGTTTCTGTTTTACAGTGTAAAATGTAAATTTAATTAGAAGCAAACTTTTTCTTTATCCATAGGAATCAAATATAAAATTAAAATTTACAACAACTCACAATAACCCACACACTCTACTCAACTAACTAAATTAGATCCCTTAAATAGCAAACTTTTATTTACATCTGTAAGATGCGATGAGAATTCAAAAATAAAAAAATGCACGGTGATTTTTACTAGTTTTTGTTGTATGAGTAATGTGCTGTCCATTATTATAAATGTTGTGACTCTTTATCTAATTGTAACTTCTTGTAGTCTAAGAGGCATTCATCTATATGTGCCTGAAATGTGAAAGAGAAAAGAAAGAAAACAGAAAACAAACAGAAAACTATTCGATCAGCCACCAAAATACCCTCTTGTTCTATTTTTCTGCATAATTTTACAGTACCTACAATCCACCATATCCTATAATTCCTTCAAAGTGCATTTGGATGGAGAATTTTAATTGAGAAAAGTAATTTATTAGGGGATTTAAAATTGTTCAATTTAAAATTCATTGTTTAGATATTTTTATATGAGGAATTTAAATTTTTGAAATTTTAAAAAAGAATTTTAAATAACTAAAAATGTGAAATTTGAATTTTTCTCTAAAAGGTGAGAAATTGAAATTCTCTTCTTTTTTAGAAGCTCTAAATGTACAACTTTTTGCTCCGTTTTAATCATCGACGTACTCTGACCTCCGCTACTCTCAAGACACCATCCACCTTACATGTTTTTCCGTGAATGAGGTTCAAAATTTAAAAAATGAAGAAATTCAATTTTTTTATCTAAACACAAAATTTTGAAAATAAAAGAATTTTAATTGATGTATTTTAATTTCTCTTGAATTTTAAATTTCTTAAAATTTTAAAATACTCCATCCAAACATCTGAGTATTTTTGGTAAGTTAGCTTGTGTTAACACCCACATACATGTCATGTCATGCCCATTTCTCTTCATTATTCGTCATTCATATTCATGGAAAATGTGACATCATTCCATTACACTATCTATTCTTCAGTTACTTATTATTCAAACCTATGACCCCTTCTCTTGCACTAATAATTAATGAACTTTAATTACTATTTTTTCAAACAATATTTGGACAGTGATTTTCACAGACCAATCAAAAGAGAGGGAGAGAAAGAGAAAGTGTATAGCATTCCTTGTTTTAGATGGTACTGAAAAAAACAGTTCCTTGTTTTGATAACTAATCTATGTAATATATATATATATATAAAGAGGAGGAATCAAATTACAAATGTGTAACTTTGATAACTTATTATACCATTTTTATAAATTTATATAGAATATAATTTCTATTGATTTAATTGTAAAATTATACTTACATGTTATCAAGATTGTAGTATCAAATTTTATCAAAATTGAACAATAACAAAAAAATAATCAAATAAACCATATTTTAGTATCTTGAAATGTTTATATTACATCGATTTTAATATATATGAATGAGATAGTAAATAATTTTGGATTAATATAAAATTTTGCATATGTAATTTATTTGAAAAAAACTTTCAATCCAACTGTAATTTTTAAGAAAACGTTATCCAATTAAAAATTATAAAATTATATAATAATTATCAAAGTTATACTGATATAATTTAATCAACTATTTTATATATCTATTAAGTCTATAGGTTCATTTGCTAGAATCTTGAACATAATACTTTTCCATGTAAAAGGGCAAATTTTGGATAGTGAGCTTGAACACACCATGCTGGACATAACATATGAAGCCAATAAAATACAATAAAACAACTGTGAAATTTGAATAAATGATCAAAATTATATATTTTGAAGAAATAAAGGATTAAAAAGAATTAAAAACTTAATGTATCAAAATAAAATAATTATAAAATATAATTAATAAAAAATGACATTAAGTCAAAATAAAAAAATAGTAGATGCGATAAGTATTATCTTTAAAGTATTTGGGGGAACCTTGGTCGTCGGTGGCATTTAATAATGATGATTTTGTATATAAAGAAAAAAAATCATTAAAGGAGTAAGTCTGTCTAACCCTTATACGAAATCACTACCAGGATAATAATAAGTACACAAAGGTTTAAAGAGTAAATGTGTTAGATCGGAACGTAAGAGGAAAAATGAAGTAAATTTCCATGTTTTCACAGTGCCTTTCATTTTATTCTTAGTTGTCTGTACTCTGTATGTCATGGTAATTGTAATTTGTTATTTTGGCCAAGAATATGTTAAATGTGTTCTCAAGAAATGAAAAGTTGTCTTATTTTCTGATAATGTACCATATCAGTTAAGCAAATTAACAAACTCGATCCAAGCAGTATTACAACAACCATTTCCTAGCTAATTAATGCTTTCAAGAGTCAAAGTGCCGCAGCACCACCTCCAATTTGGGATCTTATGGCGACGATCTCAGCATCATCTTCCATATTAAGCTGGAATATCAAGTTACAGTAATATAAAAAATTAAACTATAGGTTAGTTGTATGAAAGAAAAAGGACTACATGTAAAACATTATATCTAAATAGTAAATATTACTTCTACACTAAGGTTAGTAGATGCACAGTAACAAAGGTAAATAGGTTGAAATAACATGTCATGCCCAACACTAAATAAAGAAGAACCATGAGGAATGGTAGCATCATTCTCTCCGACGCATTCAATTCATTCTACCACACATTTTACTATTGGTTAGAAGAAAGACACATTAACATAGAGAATGTGTTCAAAGAGTACATTACAGAAACCATTATATTATTAACATTTCTCAATTATGAAATATTAGAAAATATATATGAACACTAAGAATTTTGTGTGACTTCATATGAAGAAACTAACCATTCTTGCGGTATGTTTCCCCTTAATGTTAAAACCGTCATAAATGAACTTCAGGGTCTCGTAATCCAAATTCTGTCGATCACAGAATTCTTTGAATATATTAATTAACTTCAAATCCCGGTTCACCTTGAAGAACAAATTACGCCCATCCTACGGTTCAATGAAGAAAAAGGTGAGAACTCAAATGTTGTATTGAATTCTTAATTTAAAAAATTGGATTAATTCCATTTTTTTGTGTCTTTCAGTATAACAATGTATGGTTTTAATCTCATAAATTTTAACTGAGTCAATTGGATCTCTTAGGTGTTACAATTATACGATTTTAGTTAATTGTGTTGGAAATATATGATTTTAATCCTCAAATTCCAATTGTGTTTATTGTATCTCTCAAATATCACAATTATATAATTTTAATCCTCCATATATATATATATATATATATATATATTAACAAAAAATTGGTGTTAATCTATTAAACAAAGTAACTAAAATCATCCAATTATGATATATTAAAAATTCAATTGGCGAACATGAGGACTAAAATAGTAAAATCACACACACACACACACACACATATATATATATATATATATATATATATATATATATATATATTAAAAGTACAATTAGCCCTAAAAAATTTAGGCAGGGACGGTTTTATGCACAATTCCATATAACATTTGTTATAAAAAATATATCATGTAATAATTATTTGATGCATGAATATAACTATTGTTCAATATGACAATCAGTATCTGTATAGACATTACAGGTCTACATCAACATGCCAATACATATTTATAGAAGATTGGTACATACTGTTTAATTTATACATATGTGTAGACTCTGCTAAAAAAATTATTAGGTAAAAAGAGGGAAAAAATGATTGTTGTGGAAAGAGACATGCATACACCCGAAGTTTGATTTTTAAGTTGACAGAATCATCATCTGGTGGAGATTTTCTCTTAAGTAGACGTGGACCATTGGTAGCCATATTCTTCTACTGCACACACGAAGGGGAGAGATGTAAGATTTCACCAACCTAAATGCAAAACAAAAAATTCCACCTACCATGAGTTTCTCTCTCAATATGGAAGAATAAAAACAATTTTTTTCTTAATTAATTAAAACTATAAAGACCAAAAAACTAAGGTCTCATTCCCAAATAGCATTTCACAAAAACTATTGAGAAGGGTAGGAAAAATAAACTGTTTTTCTGTCAGAATGTGAAACAAGACCTCCAAAACCACACTAAGTTGAAGAGGGGTGGGTACATGCATTTTCTTAATTTTTTTATCAGAAAGGTGCGGAAGAATAAAGAGAGAAATTAATAAAACACACCAAAAGGACAGCACAAGAACTTTTTGGTTTCAAATGAAAGCTGAAACCATTTTATTATGGTTGTCCCGGTACGTTGTAGTATTTGTTTCAGTTTTCTAAAAGGTGTTAAGAACGATAAATTATTAGGGCTCGAGAATTTATTATGATCCCTATTAATCTTTATAAGACATACAAGTATAATTTTTTTTTTGTCTTAAACGTTATTAATTATTTTTTTATAAATTGAAAATTCTACGTACTTATGATATAAAGATTGGTTGAGATTATATACTTGCGGACTACCTAAATAATATTTTCATTAATGACAGAGAGGTTCCTTGAGTAGTGCCGAGTTTTCAATTACCAACGAGTCACAAAAAAACTGATTAATGACAGAGAGGTTCCTTAGAAAACAAGAAAGTACTTTATATATTTTCAAGGTAGAACATCATATTTATTCACTAAACATTGCAATCCACACATATAAATACGCGATATTGAGCTCTTCACAAGAGCTATCAGCAAATTATTTCAACAGTAACGAAGGCAAATTAAACGATGAATTTGGCATCAAAATTGGAAAAAACACAAAAATAAAAATGAAAAGAAAAAAGGAAAAAGAAACCCGCCTGTAAAAGAGAGGGTTGAAGGCTTGAAGCTGAGACAAAGGCTTTCAAGAAAAGGTGGAAGGAGAGAACGAGAGATGTGATGTTTAAATTAACTTCTTCACGTAGTTTTTTTCTCTTTCAGAATTTTAAAATGAACTGGGGGAAAATATATTACTATTTAGCAAAGGCTGCAATTTTTCAAAGCTCCTAGTTCCAAGAATCTCTCTACTGTGTACATTTTCAAATTGATGTTTAATATCCAATGTTACTATTCATAAGGTGAGGACGATCTATTGCTGCAGCCTGCACCTGCAGAGGGAATTGATTCCCTCTTGATAGCTTTCAATGTTATTGCCCTAGCTTTTCTTTCTTTATCAAGAAGCTACAAGCCTACTAAATTAAGTGTAGCTTCCGAAATTGGCCTCTTATTAAATATAAGCTCTCTCAATTTCTTCTGCACTTTGTTTTTTTTATAGAAAGACGAAAACAGTACACTTTTGGGTTTCTATTTAAATTGGAAGTATAAATATTAATTACCGTGTAAATTTAATTAGAAACAAAGTTTTAGGCTTTCATGGAAACAATTTTTCTTCATGTTATATTCGTCTTTCGATCAAACTCTAAATTTATCAGAATCTTCTTTTTTTAATGAACCGACGCGTTGAGAGCAAAAAGTTTTAGACTTTCCCATTTATTATTCAATTACCAACTGGTTGGTTAGAACACATTGGAAGTTGTCTAATAAAAAATATTATTTGGTGTATCACATGTCCACATGCAATTTTGAATTGCTTAAATTTTAAAATATTTACTTATATAAACAACTATTTTTCATGACTTTATATTAAATATAAGAGATAGAAATAGAATATTTATAAGTTTTTGTTTTTTTTTTGTGAAAAAACATTTACAAGTTAAGCAACTTGTTAATAGAAATAATTATTAGAGAGAAAATCAAAATTAAAGTGACATAAATTAGCCACTTATAATACATAAAAAATTAAATTAAAAATGAAAGAAGTAAGACAAAAAGCAATATAAAATAAAAATAGGGAAATTTTACTTTATTTGCTTGGGTAAATAAAAATGAGTGGAATAAATAAATAATTATATGAAAAATATTTTATTTTAATTAAAAAATGAATACAACTTAAAAGAATTAAACTTTTTAGTATATTATTTGTTAACATAAAATAGTTTATTTTTTATTTTTTGTTACCACAAGATTGTATTTAAAACTTTAAATTTTAAGAAAACTAAAACAAAAAATTGACGCCTTTCTCCTACTATCCCCTCTCGCGTGTAGAGAATATTTTCTGGTTTTTTTCTTGAATAGCAGCCCAAAGGAAGATTAATGGTTTAGATGCATGTTAAAATTAAAGTTTACAAACTTAGGCACCACTCAAGGTGATTGTGCATTTACGGTTTTCGATTTTAAAATACAATTTGAAAACTGAAACCTGTTTGACTAAAATGGTTGAGTGTTGAATTTTTTCTTTTATTCAAAACAGATTTCAACTTATTTCAAAAACAATAAAAGTAGGTTTGTGAGTTTTAGTTGTTGGTTTGTCCTAACCCCCACTTCTCCCTCACTCTATTGTTCGTCTATCCTCTGCCGCAAAGATCGACAACACCACCATTGAACTCGCCTTCGCCTCCTCCCCAACCCTCAACCTCACCACTGGAACACGCGCAGCACCCCTTGCATTCACCTTATCCCCCTCTTCACCTTTCCCCAATCCTTTATTCCTGTGCTAGCTAGGAAAACCCTCCATGGAACGTGAGAGCTCCTATGCGACCTTCTCGTCGCAACGATTCTCGACAAGGAAGCACGCGGCTACAACACGTTGCGAGGCGATGAGGCAGCTTAACGTTGTCAATCTCGAAGGCCACGAGGAGGTTAAGGTTGGCCTTGGAGTGGACAAGGGAGTCGCGGACCTGCGCGTCGACGATGAGGCAGTTCTGCTTGACATCGGAGATGTCGATGGTTTCTTCAATTGTCAAATGGGAGAAGCCTTCGTGGGATAGCAAAGTGATTAACGATGCGTACTCATACCAAATGCCGAGGCAATTGGCAAGGATGTCGATTTGGCCGATGATGTCGAGGGTGTCTTATTGCGAGGGGGAGAACATCGGGGGAGGGCGGAAGGACCAGAAGACTTGATGCTACGATGGCGAAGGCTGCTAGGGCTTCTTGAAGAAAGAGGATGAGTTGAGGACGAGAGAGATGAGGTTCACGAAGTAGCTACGATGAGAAACTTACAACAGCTTTTAAAATTTCAAAACTAAAACTCACCACTCAAAACTGAAATTGGGTTTAAGTTTTAATAATTTCAAAATTGAAAACAGAAAACCATCCCAAACAGGACCTTATGTTTTCAAGTGAGTTTACAAAAATATCTAAAATCTCACTTCACCAAAATTGAATTTTCAGACAATTTTTCTCTCAAACATGCTTTGAGAGATAATCAAACAAGACCCCAAATTAATTTTAGTCTCAAACAAATTTTAGATCCTCTCAACGAAAATCCAAACATACCCTAAATCATTATTAATTGATAGTAACTTGCAACAATGGCACAGATATCAGGAAATCAATTTCTATGTGCATCACAGTCCAGGAAAGCCTTTTCACACACACACATAAATAAAAAATACAAAATAAACTGAAAAAAAAAATAAACTATTTAAATCACGTACTAAAATCATCAAAATTCGATAAATCGTTACATCTCCGTTTTTCATCCGAAGAGGGATTTCATTCTTGATTTCGCAAAATGTATGAATTTCTCTAAAAGTTGTCTTATACATGACATCCTTGCAGGAATGTACGACATTTTATGTTCTTCTCAAAGAACGATATTTTCAGCAGCGGTGTATACTCTATTTTATTCCCAAAGAATACCAAATCCATTATAGAAAGTTTGACTCCATTTTGATAAAATGCTACATTGGAAGGTGCACCAAAAAAATTGCACCCGGACAAGAATTAAAAGAAAAGAATCAATTTACAAGGAAGTTACAGACTTACAGTATAGAAAATTACTAGATCAAGTTGTCTATAAAAGCTGAAGACTGGATAGTCCTTAAAAGCTCCCTCAAATTAGCCAATACATGGCGTGGTCCCAAAGTCTTGGCATCAATGAAATTCAAAAGCTGTTCTAAATCCTAGAATCAGAAAATCACGAGGGAAAGGAGCTGTAAGTCAAGGTTAATTAGGACGGATAATGTCTACACTGTACACAGTACTATATATATCAGACATCGTTCAGACAACCACACTTCCAAGAAAAAAATTAATGAGAAAAAAGGCACCAAGTATGAGAAACCATATTTGAGATATAATACAGAATTAAAAGTCTAAGCCAACCTACCAGCCAACACCAATGCAAAACCAACAGCCTGTCAATATAAGTGTTAATCTTGCTACTCAATTTTGGGAACAGGATCACCTGCAGTTGTTTTTAAACTGCAGGGTCCTGCAGTTAAAATCAAATGGTCTAAAATATTGTCAGGTGCATTTTATTTTATTTTTCAGTGTATGTAATGCATTTTTAATTGGTGATGATTTCTTGACAATGGAAATTCAACTGCAGAACAATCGTAATTTTGTTTTTATGTAGGAGGAAATCTTTGGGAAAAAAACATGAGATGAGTTGTTGAACAGATGTTTCTTAGAATTAAAGCATCTCATGTAAGCATAAATCAAAAACAAACTTCTAATCTTTCATGTCATGAAACGAACAAAGGCATTTGGCTCCTCTAGGGTAAGTAATCTCAGCTGTTGATAAAAAGAAAATCAACAGTTCATATTTCAATACATCCACAATTGGTTATGCATGTACATGTAATATTTACTGTTGATTTTCTCATTGACAACTGAGATTTGCCCTCTAAAGTGAAATTTCAAACAAAGGGTTGGGGAAAAAAATAGAAAGGAAAAAAAAACTAATTCTGGTGGAGGACCCATCCTCATTTCCAGTTAGCTAACATACAGGCTTTAATTCTCATAGTAAAATGGAAATCTGCCAATTCAGTCTGTCTTCATTACACAGAAAAACATAAAAACAAGGCCAAAATAATTTCTTAAAATCAACCAACATGTTGGAAAATTTGGGCAGAGTCCCAGTCAAGTAGAATACTTTGTCTTAGAAAAAGCAACACAAAAATCATAGCCAGAAAGCTAATTACGTGAAACAAATGGGAAGTAAACTGCTAACCATGCAAAAGCAAACCACGGAGCTGGCAATCTTGCAAAATATGGTAATGCATAAAGTCATCAACGAATATAAAAAGTCCATGATCCAAATAAATAAATTAGACAAATGATAAGGGGCAGAAAGTGTCAGTGAAAAAATGCACTAAATTGTTTTCTCAGGAATTCTGAAGGAAACAATGAACAAGATAAGACTATCCCTGTTATGTTTTGCCTTAGTTCAAACAGAGCACTTAAATTCAAAGATTGGGAGTGACTACAAAGCAAATATAATATATACCTTATTTAGTAAGAAAACAGCATAAGCGGCTCTTGTTGTGTCTTGACCTTCTAAAAAAAGGGGAAATTCCACATGTTTGGCATTTATGTTTGCATTTGTTGAAGCTTCAGAAGATGTTAGTTTTGTTGAAGGTGCATTGTCAATAATATATGAATGAGAAGCACCCAACCGTAAAGGATATCGCAAAGGAACTTGCAAGTATGAGGCTATAAGTGAAACAGCCTGCAAGAAAATCAGTGTAGTAAAGTACATTTCAATAAATAAAAAAGTATAAAAAGGGAGACATTTCAATAATTATTAGCTCAACGGTCATCCACATGAGCTACAATAAGAAATGCAGCAGCTGGAAACACTGAAGTTTGGTGTATGATAAGAAAAAGCATTGACAATTAAGTTTGCCATATATATAAGACATGTCAAAATATGAAGACTTAAATTTATTCTTCATCCTGCAAATATACTAGTTTTCGCTTTTAATCCCAGTAATTTTTATGTTTCTAATTTGTTAACATTCAAACCTTTTAGTTTTGGCTCTTCCCATTAGTCATGAAAGCGTTTTTGTAATGGAAGAACAAAAAACAGAAGGTTTGGACATTATAAAAATGTATTTAAACCATGATCTGTATATGACAATTTAGAAACCACTATATTAGTAAGGATGAAAAAGGTATTTAAACCAAATATTATATGACAATTAAGAAGCTGTACATCACATAATTTGGAAATGGATCACAAAAGGCATAAGATAGAATAACATGAACAGTTCTGAGGCAAAAAAGGGCCAGGTAGGTTCTACTGATACTTACATGTGCAACATATCCTAGGGCTGTAGCAGAATTCTGAATTTCCTTTTTATCAGTGAAAAAGCTCATCTTCCTAAAAGATAGCACATTCAAATTCAGACCATGAATTGTTAAGGATCCTTGATTAATTGGTTTAAGTCCAGCAGAAGTCCCTGAGTAATGAAATATATGAAACTTTTAACAATAAAATACAGAGAAAGTATCCCTTAGAAATGCAATGAATATTAGCCAAAAAAATTGTGAGCATTTAAATGAGCAGAAGATAAACAATACTTAACATTCAATGAATAGACATGGTCTTCTAGAGCATCCAAAGGATCAACCATATCAAAATCTACCGTACCAAACTAAATTATAAAATTACAATTTAAGGTCATTGTCAATAATCAATACTAGTGCAAAAGCATCAAAGAAAAGAACAAGACATGAAGCACACACATCAGACAGATGAAGTACAGAATGAAAGACACCCTTTCAACACAACAGCCCAACTTAAGGAAGAACTATATCCAAGGTGCCAGTAAGAAATTAAGGGATAGTGATTGAACCATCCAGTACCTCAAGTTTCTTAATTTATTTAAATTGCAAGTTTCTTATTTTGCATGACCTAAGCTATTATTTTTTTACCTTAGGGGCACTATCCACATAGAAAAAAGACTATTATTGAGCTAACCGTTACCTGCCAGGCTACCTAAAGGATATGCTTCAAGCTCTTGCTCTTGTGCTGGCCCAACCAAGATCTTAACAGGATAGAGCATTGAAACTTGAGATGTCATATATTGTTGCCTCTTCCTGAGCATCTTTTGCAATTTTCTCAGATGAACATAACCATTTTCTTCAGACAGTAATCTACTTGATTCCTATAATAAAAGCATCATCAGCCTTCAAGCTACAATAACACCAGTAAAATACAATCAATAATCCCTTTCCCACCAAAACAAGAAAAAATGATAACTTATTTAGGTTCAGCTAAATAAATTCATCAATACCATTTCTTACATGGACTAATAGAGAAAAGAAAGCTTTTAAAAAATGAAGACATTTGAAAGAAAACAAGAAGTTCATTTCTGAAGGACAGGTACAAGTGGAACAAGGAAGGTATACTCTATTCAATTGAATATAAACTCAGTCAAAAGCAAAAATGAACAATACTCCAAATGTCAATTTGCAACACATACTTCAGCATCAATACAATGAATCAATTTTTTTAATCAAGACAACAATGCATTCCCCCTATAACTACTGAACTTTTTACATTTAATTATTTCCAGGAAAAAAAGGATATTATATCAACAGTCAACTACAATATGACATAAACTCACCTGGAGATTTCTGCTGGTTACAGAAAGAGCACCCCCTGCCACCAAAAGAGATTGCACTGCACCACTAAGCTGCTCCTCCTGCTTGCTAGCTTCCTCCTTTGCCAGCCTAGAACGTATAGACATATTCTCCATCATCATTTTCTTTGATTCCAATTTCTGACGCATCTCCTCAAGTTCATTCAACCGACCCAATGATTCATCATTGACCTGTTAGGCAGGCTCATTAATTAGGGACAAATAAAAAAAACAAAAAATCAACCATACACCTATATATTGGAAACTTCAACATGGTAGATGTCAACTGAAAACAACAAATACTGCAAAAAAGCATCCCAAGGTGTAAAAAAAAACAAAACCATTCAACACCCTGACAAGACTGAACTGGTGTGCTAAAATAATCTTAGCAGCATAGTTATCAATCCCAGATAACGGCACAACAGAGCAACCAACCCCAAAAACGGCCACAGCAAGATAGAAGACTACTATTACAAAATATATTGATATAATTATAAATTAAATAATATGTGTGTGTGCGCACTCTCAAAAAAAATATATCCATAATTAGAAGTCATAATTTTAAGCCAAACATGGAAGTCAATAGCTAGAGTAAAGAGAAAAAATGTACAGCAAGAAAGGGCAACATAAAGTTACCTATCAGAACACAACAGTGAAAGAAAGATAAAACAAAACACACACATAATCACATATATATACCCCTCTTTGAATTGAACGGAACAGACCCCAAAGGATGTGAGTAGAGACCACAGAACAAGAGTTCCACAGATTGTTAGTTGGCTGGAAACACAGTTGAGAGCTTTGGGTCAGATGGTTTACATCGAAGAGAGAAGAGGCCACTCCTTTTGATGTGAACAGAACAGACTGCAAAGGATGTGAACAAGGTAGAGGCCACAGAATGGTGTGCCAGAGTTCCACAGCTTGTGGGTTGGCCGGAAACTCCAGAGTGCCACGGTTTGGCTAGCAATGCAGTTGAGAGCTCTGGGTTAGATGGTTTGCGTTGAAGAGAGAAGAGACTAATGAAAGTAATGTGTTATTTAACCTTTGAAAGGAGTGAGAGTGGGAAATAGTTTGTGTTCTGATCAAATATCGGGCCGGGGGGGGGCAAAATCCCAAGATTGCCCCTCATATACAGCACCAAATGACATCATTCAAGGGGGTTTCATATTTTGATGCAATAGCAGCTGCGATTCATGTCACTCCAGGCACGATGGTGAGTTGCGACATGGCAGGCTTCCATGGAGCAGCCCATAGACATGACACTCCGCAACACCACTATAGCAAGCATGACTGACTACTATGCTTTGCAGGATATTCTGAGTTGGAATATGGGAATCAAGCATTTCCCTTTGTTCGGTTATCATGGATCTACTCATATTGGATACATTTACCAGTTAAGATCCAAGATACGCAATAGAAAAAAGTCGGGACACACCAATGATTGTACATCTGCTCAGACCCACTGATAAAATTTAAAACACAAAATTATCAGTGTAAAATCGGAAAATTATTGCTCTTAAATCCTCTCCCATAAAAGATAAAATATGTCTCATGTTATAATTTATAATCAAAGGTATGTAGTTACTTGTCCTTATTCTGATAAAAGAGGAAGATTAAATGGTAAATTTTTATATTAGGACAAAAGAAGTGCCTGGTCAGAGATATTATGTGTTCATAAGTAATCAAAGGTAAAGAAACAGACTGAAAAATACACGATATCTTAGAGAAATGAGAGATCATCCAGTCCAACCATAATAAACCTCAACCCCACTAAACAGTGATCGAGTTTTAAAGCCTCTTGGTCACCAACTTTAAAACCACAATCCGAAAACAAAATCGGGATAAAATAGCCTAGGCATAAACCAATGGATCCGCTTATAAGGTAAACCCTAATTTGCGAACAGGCCACAAGTAAGTAGTAATAAACAAAAAAGAATAAATAAATAAAAAGTTCGCTTCTAATTCATTTTCAAGATAAATGCAGTTACATTCATCTCCCTTCCCCAATTCCATTTCCTTCCGCCAAGAAATTTCGAAATCAAACACAGAACGCGATTCCATTCGCCACTCGAGCTCACATTCTCCACGAGACCAAACGCGCCATCCCTCCAGGCTCCAGCCACTAAATTCCAACTTCATTTCCATTTAATTTTCATTCGTTACAATAAACTCTTCAAAAATGCAAACAAAATTCCCGAAATTCAAGAAACTTAGGATAACACCGTCATCGTAAACCTGGTTTCGGTATTTAGCAATGGCTAAACCTAAAACTAAAACCCTACCTGGATTAGGGACTCGAGCTTGTGCTGAAGATTCCGCTTCTTCTCGTTGGCTTCGTGAAGTGCAGAAGAGAGACTGGCCAACCTTGCAAGATCGTGCTGGAAGTCATCCCACTGAATGACCTTCACATGATCGGGATCAGTTGTGGTGGTCCGCAATGAGACAATCTGGCTTGGTGGTTCCATCACGGATCGAACTCACCATCGTCTTCGAGTGAGTGATCAGCGTCTCAAGCTCTTCATCGACCCCTCTTCTGATTTTCTCGGGAAAATGACGGGAGAGAAGGAAAATCGCGACTTGGTCTTCGAGAATGGATGTTGCGAAAGTTAGTTTCTTTTTCTTTTTCATTTTTATTGTTAAGCCGTGAAATAGTGGACACGTGGAAAAAGTTCGCTGTACTTTCTTTGCCATTGTACATTTGCTGCTTGGTCCTTCACTCCTTCGCGTTTTTGAAAAAATTGAAGTGATTATGAAAAAATTCATGATTGATACTTAGGACCTCCAATGCTATGAGTTTATATGAGTTTCTTATTTAATTTTGGTGGGTTCTCTTTTAAAAAATAGTTTCTTATATAAGAAACTCAACTTAAATTTAAGCACTCTAGGAGAGAGAAAAAATAAAAAAAAAGATGTCAGATCAGTTAAGAAACTCTCCCAAGATACTGCATTAGAGATGACCTTATACTCTTACGATGTGTTTAGTGGAGAGGAGAAAAATAATATCGGAAAAAAATTATATTTTTTATAATTCTCAATTTTTTATTTTTTATTCTCTAAATTAAATATATTATTTTTAACATACTTTTTTACCTAAACTATAGATTGTTTCATTCTAATGTAACAGTTTTAAAAAAATTAAAATATTATTTTAAAATCATATAAATAATAAATATTATGGAATGTATTGTCGTTAAATCTAGTCTTTATGTACATAAGTTGATAAAATATTTCAGTAATTTTTTTTTAAAAAAACAAGTATATATATATTGCGCTTGATTAAAACATGCATGCATAATTAAAAATGTTCATGAATAAAGGATATTATCAAAACACGCTTTTTATTTAAAAATTATTTTGAAAGTTGTTATCATTTTTCTTCCATCTTTACACAACTCTATAAAAAAACTTATAAAGAATTAACTTGCATAAAACTAAATACTGATAAACTAAAAGAAATATGTAATCATACATAATAACCCTTTATGGCCATTAAGATATAAACATATAGTTGTTTAAACAAATATAACAAACAATTTGTCGATGGTTGAACACCCCGAACCCAAACAATAGCAGGTACAGATAAAAATAATAATATGCAGACACATATATATTATAAAATAAATTCGTATGCCACATATATAATTTTTGGAATTCACACTCTGTTGGTCTTATCATTCAATAATCGTAATAAAATATAGGTACACATTTCGGTAATTTTATCAAAAGAGAATCATTACAACATCAAATATTGCATTTATCTCAACAATATAATAGTAAATAAATGAGCATATTCAAAAAATAAATAATTCTAAGATAATTTATACAGAGACACAAATTTCATAGTCAAGCTATCTACGGGCTAAAATCACTTTGTTACTCGATTTTTCAAAGTTTTGTTTCTAACTTGTTTTTAGTGTTGTTGGTGCTCCGGGAGTCGATTTTCGTAAATCTTATATGTCATCCTACATTTTCAAACCTAACAAGTTCATTTTTAAGGTCAAAACTTTAATAAAAATAGTTTATACTGCTGTAACTCTCAGTCCAAATTCGTGACAATTTTTTCATTTTACTAAAGGTTCTTAAACTTGTCTTATTTGTAACTTTTCGTAAATCTTATATGTTATCCTACATTTTCAAACTTTGTGTTTTAACATGAAAATAACTCATTTTTTGCATAAAAAACTCAAGGACTAACTATAAAAGGCTAAAGAAGAGTTTTGCCAAAAATGATAAAAACTACTTTTACTAAAGCTAATAAATCTTATCTCGATCTTCTATATCAGTGTGTTAACTTCCTAAATTAGTGTGATAACCTCCCTTGGGATATGTGTACTTCGAGTGAACCTTGCAGAGAGTCCACTCACATAAAAACAAATTACACTATGACTCAATGCACAATGCAATTCTTGGGCAGATGAAAATCTAGCTCAAACAATTTTTATTTCTCTGTCAAGCTTTACTAAATCAATCACACACACACACACACATATATATACAGAGCATGAAATTCTATGATTAAAAATATATAACTACTGAAATTAAATTCATACATGCACAAATGACACAACATAGGGTTTCCTCTGTCAGTCTAAGTTGTAATTTGTAGGTGTTACAACTCTAACTTATTTTAATTATTTTACATCATATAATTAGACACTTTAATTAGTCACCAACTAATTAAACTAAAATTATATTTTTAAATTAGTTATATAGTCATTTACGAAAATACCCTCCACTTAAAACTCTTATGACTTAATTACTCCTTTTCTATTTCTATGGAATCTAGATCACCATTAATTAGCCTTAATTATCCTCACTTAATTTTTAACTTTACTTACATTAATTACTAATTTTCTTTCAAGCTTCTAATTTATATTTTTAGACCAAAATTCAATTATTAACATCTAGGTCATTAATGAGTTGACTATTATTTGACTAGAGAATTTTCTCTTAATTATCCTTATTCTTTATAGACTTCAACTTAAAAATTTAAGATTTTAACCATACCTAGATATCCTATGGTAACATCTCATTTTTTTTACCATTTCAACAATCTAAAAATACTACCAATCGCATAATAAAACGATAACACTGTCTGTCACACACATGAAAAATTATGATGTTACATCTAATGCATAAAAGTAAACTATAGATTGTATTAAATAGATAGAAAATAATCTGATTTAATAAATTGGTTGTGTATTACCCATAGAGACTTCTAAACATAATTTGATTTAGTAAATTGGTTGTGCATTAGCCATAAAGGCTTCTAAACTTAAGAGTCTAAGTGAACTAATCTTAAAGTTTATAAAATTTATTTCATTTCTACTAAAGAATAAGGGTTGAAATAATCTTGAACACCTCTAGTGTTCTATCTTAACTTTGTGACATATTAGACACTTAGACATACAACTAATCACATATTTTTCATTGATGATCTCTAATACATCCTCTTTAAATCTTACTACATCTTAATTACCCCTAAGTGTAAGATGAACTTACCCTTAAGAATTTATTCAAAAAATCCTCGAGGTTTTTCTTCTTATAAATGATCATCCCTTTCTTAAATAAAATTATATCACGAGTCAATAAAGTATAACTTTGTTGGTTCACAAGAGATTATGAATCTTGTTTTAAAGATTTATTTATATTAATTAACTCCCTAAGTTTGCTACCAAATTTAACTAGTGAAGCTTAACGCTTAAAGTACTGAGAAACATCCAAATACACATATTTGAACTCTTTTTAATAGGTTTGCCTCTTACACAATCATACATGTCATTTATTTATTTTTGTTCCCAAATTCGATACGAGTCTAACACTGACTATGAAACTCAAATTCACTTAGACCTATGAGTCTAATGTCCAATTAACTTCTCCATTCAAAATAGAGATAACTGTATCTCATTCAGACGTACATATGTTGAATAAATAAATATCTCATCCTTGATGACGATATCCCTTGTTTTATTCCAATAATTTAATGTGTATTATCATTACTTCTCAAAAGGTAATGTCTGACTCTCAAAATAACAAAAATACATCAGTTTTAGTATTTAACAATTAGATTCTCAATTCCCATCATTGTAAAATTCTCATTAAGAAAAACAATCACAAATTAGATTTCAACACACAAAAGAAATTCACCTTGAAATCCTTAAAATTCTTATGGAAACCTCTTAGAAAATTGTATTCCCCAATAAATCATTAAACAAAATACAACAAATGGGTTGCACAAAAAATCTCAACATTTTCTTATCAATAACCTTAAATAAACAACATCCAAAATTTAAATAAGTTGTTCTACTCACTTATTGAAGACCTCTAATTAAGCTCCAAGCATATCTCATTCTTGTGTTAAGATTTTTTTCCAAAAAAAAGGCTAGGGCTCGAGACAGACTAATTTAGGAAGTTAAGAGAGGTTTTCATAATGGAGAAATAGGTGGTTCTAATGATTTTGGCTTTGTATGAGGGGTTTTAGGAATTGATCACACAAATCGAGGCTCAAACAAGATAGTTCAAAACCCATTTTTTTTTTGTCAAAAAATACATTTCCTTCATGCATATAGCTACCACTTGTTATTATCTCAACCCTGACCTGAGCTACAATTGCTAGTCAGGCATTCTTGGTGGTGTTGGAGAGTTAAAAGAGATATCTATAAGTATTTGTGATAGGAAAGCCTAAATTAACCTATAACACGATGCAATATTTATTGTAAGTTGCCTCGATATTATGCATTTTACACTTAAATTGTGTTGAGCTTAGTCTAATAAGCATATCTCTAAGTTAATTTTAAATGTTGTATTTCAGTCAAACTAAAATGATATAAAAACTAAGAAATAGATTTTCAATTTTCATAAAAGACATCTAAAATATAATTTAATCCTTAAATGTGACAAAATTAGACAAAACAATTAATCACGTGAGTTGTCTTTTAACAAGTTTTTATGGAACTAGTATTTATTGAATCAATCAATGACTAATGGACTCACACATGCATCACTTTAAAACAATATCAGATATAGGAAAGGAAAATTAGGGTGTTGCACTAGGAATGGAGAAATTTTCACTGATCATTTGTGGTCAGTTTTGTACATCATTAATTAGATTTGTGTCCTACAAGATACCATCCTCCACTCCTTTCACTCGAGCCACACAAATGAGAGTTTTGTGGGAAACCCAAACTTCTCAAGCTTCAAGTGAGCCATTAAAAATACACTTGGAAAATGAATATTGATAAGAATGCTAGTATTAAGAAGCTCGGGTGTGTATAAAATTAAAAAAACTTCACTTGAGCTTTTTATGAAGGATGGTCTTTCTTTTCATCCGCAATGAGACTTTCATATGCAAAATTAAGGAGTACATGACTACAGTCTACATGTCATATGATTGGTAATTTTATTCTAGCACATTTATTGAGCAAGCAACTCATACGCGAACTAGCTTGTCAAATATGGATCATCATTTTTTTTGCCTTTTTCAAATTTAGGAATTTTGTGCCCTACCTTTGTATAGACATGCTTAACCGATGTCTTACACATCTCCACGGCGAGAGTTTGACTTGTTTTTATTTGTTTTCCTCAGTAAGAAAATATTATTAGCAAAATTATACAATTAAAAAAATGGGATCAAATTAAAAAAAGTTATTAAATTGTGAAATAATGTTAGTAATCATAAGGGTAATTATGAAGAAAAATACACTGTAAATACATCATTTTCTCAGTATAAATCAGAATAATTAGTAATTTAGCCTAAAAAAAGAATAACTAGTATTTTATCCGTGTATATAATAAATATTTTTTATAATTAATAAATACTTGTTTTATACAACAAAAAATTAAAATTTATATATAAGTCATATTGTAATTAAAAATTGAATAAAAAATATTTTTAACATATAAATTATATTTTAGATTTATTATAAATAATATATATTTTGACATATTATTATTATTAATGATTGATAATTTATTTTAAGAAATATTAAAATTAAAGTTACAACTAAAGATTTTAAAAATATAGTTTGAAAGAGATAATGAAGTAAATTAAATCGTTTAGTTGGCATTAATCTTATCTCAGATGTTGTTAAGTATCTAAATTTTAAAGATAAAATATATATT
>PYAF01005821.1:658947-677932 GCA_007407185.1 Glycine tomentella | reverse complement strand
ATATAAAGGGGTTATTTTGAATCAACATTTTTTTTATCTCTTGTATCTTTTAATTTATAATTTTCATCTTCAATTTTAGATTAAGTTGTAATATATTTTTAAAAAGTTATCATAGTTAAAAATAATTTTAGATTACAATAAATTTTTTTATTGTAAATTTAAATTATATAATTTATATTTAAAAAAACATTTTATCATAAATTTAATTTTAATATTTATTTATTATAAAATTTATGCATTTTAATTGTTTATGCATTTCACAGGATAAAAATACCAGTTTTAATTAAATTCATAAAAAATAATTATCTTAAAAATAAAGAAACGACAGTGAATTGGAGAGAACCAAAATGAAATTTATATTTTTTTAGGATGACTAATAAATAAATTAATAATAATAATATGTTAGCGGTGTTATTGGTATTGTATTTTCTATTCGAGAAATAAGGATGACAAAATGAGTAAACCCACCAAAAAACGGGTCAGGTTAGTCCAACCCGTTAAAAAAGTGGACGGGATCGGATTGATCCACTTTTGCAAACTGAATTGAAAATACTAGTCCGTCCCACTTTAATTTTCAATTAGTTCCTAAGTCTTAATAAATTTTCAAAAATTTACTTTACAATAATGCAGACAATCAAGACATAATTGTATAGGTAGTATAGCTCATTATTAGATTCTAAATAAAAATGTATTAAAATTAAAGATTCAAAATCACTCACTTCTTCTTAGTTATTCTCCCTTTAAGTCATTCATTTAATTAATTATTAAATATTTTATTATTTTTTTATTGGTGGACTGCTGGTCTGACCCTAACCCACATTTGACCCATATTTTTATGGACCAGATTGATTCGATCCGTTTAATGAATATGGACTTAAAATCTCAACTAGACCCATATTTTTTCATAGACTAAATGAATTGACCTGCAGGACCAATCTGCAGAACCAAATCCGTTTTGCCATCCCTACCGAGAAAGCAAAAATCCCAAGCAATCGTCGTAGGTGCTGCCGATTGGTCAAAATATAAATCCATTTGTTGAAATTTGTTACTGCATTGCATTGCGTTTGCTGCATCCATCAATGGCAGGCGTTTCTCTCAAGTGCGGTGACTGCGGTGCTCTGCTGAGAACCGTAGAAGAAGCGCAAGAGCACGCTGAACTCACCTCCCACTCCAACTTCTCCGAATCCACCGAACCGGTTCTCAACCTCATCTGCACCGCTTGCTCCAAGCCCTGCCGATCCAAAACCGTCAGTTCCATACTCTCCGATCAACAATTCCCGATTCTCATATTAGGGTTCAATTCCTTTTTTTAATAGAGTATTATTATTATTAACTGAATCTGTTGGTTGGAACATGAACACAGGAGGGTGATTTGCACACGAAAAGAACCGGCCATACCGAGTTCGTTGACAAAACTTCCGAGGCCGTTAGACCGATTAGCTTGGACGCTCCGAAGGTGGATGCAACTGCTTCATCGGAAAACCCTTCCGCTGCTGCATCCACTGACCAAAATGAAGGTAGTTTTTAGTTTTAAGTTTAGTTAATTACAGTTTAATATTCCTAATCTAAGATTGTAAAGCTATAAATAAAGGCGTAATTATTCGTTTGGTTATCATACCTGAACAATATTTTCGTTTTAATCCCAATACATACACTTTTTAACTCGTATTAGTTCTTACACGTACACTTTTTAATCTGTTTTAATCCCTACAAGTTTGGATGCCAGGAACTAAAACTGATTAAAGAGTGTATCCATAAGGATTACATCGAGTAGTAGTTTTAGGTGTAAGAAGAGACAAAAATTGGAACATAAATTGTCACCCTTATTCTTTCAGATAATGAATGATGGCATCGGATGTTTGGCTTATAAGCTCAGTGGTTAATGGTGATGTAGTTTTAATTGGCGGTTTGCCTGATTGTGTTTTATGTTGTAAAATGCAGAAATGGTTGTTCCTGAAGTGGACAAAAAGCTGCTTGAGGAACTTGAATCCATGGGTTTTTCAACGGCACGGGCATCGCGAGCGCTTCATTACTCTGGTGAATTTACATGCAGTCCTATTCTTTTGATATTGACCATAGCTGTGTAGTGTTCTTTACTTGTTCAAGATAGTGATATTCTCTCATTTCTAGAT
The DNA here is from genome assembly GCA_007407185.1 of Glycine tomentella. Taxonomy (NCBI): domain Eukaryota; kingdom Viridiplantae; phylum Streptophyta; class Magnoliopsida; order Fabales; family Fabaceae; genus Glycine; species Glycine tomentella. The sequence continues at coordinate 675,800 of PYAF01005821.1, read as the reverse complement.
TTTTTTTTTCTGACTTGTTTTTTGCAGTCTCATGTGAGAAGACTAATAGAGGCTTGTGTAGTTTAAGTGGATCAAATGGTCCATGTAAAAGAAATAGAGGAAGCACCAATTAAGTTTACCTTGGTCTGAAGTGTTTTATTGAGAAGGCTTGATTGATCCTGGAGCTGATCCCACCCAGTGTGATAAGGCTTGATTGCTATTGTTGCTTTTTATTTTTTCTGTCTGCCTAAGTGTTATCAATGGTGAAAGGCCAAATTCTGCCATATAAACATGCTTATGGCACCGCCAAAGGAGGCCTCCCTTCACAAGTTACTTGTGGCGGTTGCCAATCTGCAATGGTGCCGCCATGTAACAACATTGTTCTGTCTTGAAAATTACTTTCTTCTTTTGATTGGATAGTTTGTGGAATAGAGATCTGTAGTTATTAATGCATCATGGGGCATTATGGAGTATGTTAGCTGTTTCATTATACGTGTGACAGTCTCTGGATCTAGGATACATGTAATAAGCAGTCAATTCATAGGATATTTTCAATACACCATTAATGTTATTTATATCTGGACATTGATAATTATTGAGACTCTAGATATTAAACCTGGGTTCTCCCTTCCACAGGTAATGCTGGCCTTGAGTCTGCCATAAATTGGATAGTAGAGCATGAGAATGATCCTGACATAGATCAGATGCCCTTGGTACAATATTTATATTTTTAATATCGCTTATTGTCATTATTTGCGTAACTGCTTATTGCTTCATAAGTAATAGATCTGATGTTGCAAACTACAACAAAAATAAGACTAGTTCATGTTATGAATAAATCTTAAAATCTATTCAGTGTGATTAAGTCGCAAACTCTAGTTCCTAACTTGCTGATTAATGATTCACTCAGGTACCTGCCAACACCAAAATTGAGGCTCCTAAACCTTCGCTTACCCCAGAAGAATTGAAGGCCAAACAGCAGGAACTAAGGTATAAAGCTGATTTCAGATAACATTCATACTAAAGGGCGAAGTTATGAAGCTATTTTAGAGTTTTAATACTGTTATGGACAAAGTTCTAGAGAATAGTTTTAGATATGTATTGATTCATTTGATAGAAGTAATGTATGATGATGACCTAGGGTAATCCCTAATCTGCTTTCACCTGACCTCTAAAAGACACATTTGATGCATTCTGTTATTTTTGTAAGTATCATAGGCTGATTAAGTGAACACCTAATATTAATATCATTGTGTAGTGCACCCTGATTTATAAGTCTTGAAGTTGTTAACTGTTAGAGATTAGAAATGTGTCTGCAGATTTCTGTGTCCTCTATCATTGTGTGCAGGTTATATACATGCCATTAATACACAACAGTATTAAAGCTAGCCAGAATCCGTGTGAATCGTGTCAATGTATTGTGTTCTGGCCTTCTGAACTTTTGCTCAGTTGATATTGTCATATGAAGATTTTTGAAATTATGTAGTTTAACACATGCTTACATGTGTCCAGAGCTATTGTTTACATGTGGTTACTTTTTAAGCCAATTTATTATTACTGGTATATCTGTAGTCTGTGTAATCATTGATTTTTTAAACAATAATCTCAAGGGAGAGAGCTCGTAAGAAGAAAGAAGAGGAAGAGAAGAGAATGGAGAGGGAAAGAGAAAAGGTATATTGCAGATTCATCCATTTGATTCTCACTTATTACTTGTGACTTTCATTAATGATATGCATGAGTATTTAAAACCTTTACATAATGGAATGTATGAGGATGTGCATATATGTCGATTTTTTTAGAGATATAAAACCAACCATGGGTCCTTGACATGGTATATGACTCTATGACCCATTGGTCAAGGAAGGATTCCGTACTTGTTGCTTTGCCCACCTGGTCAAAGGTTGAATTTCAGAGCAAGATAGAGTGAGCTTGTTAGTGACATTGCAAGCCCAAATGACTCTTCCGAGGGGCATGTTAGAGATATAAATCATTTATGAGCCTCCACTTAAGAGCTTAAGCTTTTGGGAGAGTTGGTCCTCGACACATGATGTAGTATTGCTTCAAAAATCAATAATTTTGTTTTATCAATTATTGTTTCTAATTATATCAAAGTCTATATCATAAATGAACTGTTGTTCCTATCATGTGGTATGTTTAGGTTGATTAAAAGTAATGGATTACCTCATCTGTGTATTAGTATATTCTTGAATTGAAGTTTACGTTATTAAATGTGAAAATAAAATAAAATTCTCTGCTGTTAATAGTATTTTGGAAAGTGTTATTGTTTTGTAAATTGTATCCAAGGTGGTTTGATGGTTTTGGTATTAGTTTTATGACCCCTTTGTTTTAGATTTTGGAAAAGACAATGTGTGCATGCACAGAAAATGAGATACTTTTGAAAGATGCCCAGCACCAGTTGGGGTTGGTAGAAGTGTAATTCAAACAGGTCCATAGTCTTATTATAAATGTATAAGGCCTGTGTTTTTTAAGTTGTAACACAACTATTCAAAGTACTTTTAGTGAATCTAGTTTGCCCCTCAATTCATATTAATCTTTTCCTATTAGCTTTCATGGGTTAATTTTTGCTGTGTATATGTTCTTAGGTCAGACCAGTTTATAACATTGTAATATAGTATTTCTTGATACATTTGTCCATATTGTTAATTACTTTGGATTTTCATTTTCTTATCTGTCATGTTTTTATGCAGGAGAGAATTCGCATTGGCAAGGAGTTGCTGGAAGCAAAGAGGATTGAAGAAGACAATGAGAGGAAACGGTCTGGCTTAACTAGTAAATTTTTTGTCGCTCATCTTGTGTTTTGTTTTGAATGCACGCAGCTACAAGAAAAAAAAATGCTTCCTCTTGCAGGTTGTTGGCCTTGAGAAAAGCAGAGAAAGAGGAAGAGAAAAGGGCTAGGGAGAAAATCAAGCAAAAGTTGGAAGAAGACAAGGTTCCAACATTTCTTAACCATTTGTTCTCTCTCTTGTTCTTTATCGAACCTGTTCTTATTTGGCTCGAGAGTCAGATTATATGAATGGTTTTTAATTAGAATTAGAATATGAATCCCAAGTACTTAAATTTGTGTCCCTAACCTCTATTGATTTTGTTTTACCTCGTGCACATTCAATCCTATTTTTTTGTCATTTGGCTGTAGTTGGATATTGATAATACTTTTTGAGATTTGTTTTTATTTTCCCTCATGATCATTTACTTTGAAAACATACTTTTGAATGATGAGTCTTTTCTTTCAAAAGATGACATGACAAATCAAATATCTTTTATTGGGAGATTTGAATGAAGTTCCTTTGTTTCTCTATTATGACAGGCAGAAAGAAGGCGGAGACTTGGATTGCCTCCAGAGGAACCCTCAGCAGCCAAATCTTCACCTGCACCTGTTGTGGAGGAGAAAAAGGTATGAGCTTGGCCAAAAATAACAATGGTTTCATTTTCTTTCCCCAGCTACATGTTTATTTGAAATTTGTGCATGCAGAGTTTTGTGCCTGTTAGGCCTGTCACAAAAGCCGAGCAAATGAGAGAGTGTCTCCGTTCTCTCAAGCAGAACCACAAGGTACATTCTTGGGGAACTTTGGTACCTTTTTTAGTTGACAATATTAATAACTGTTTGATAACTGTTAATGAACTGGTATCAATTGAACATCTAATGGTAATCGCATGAGGTACCACAGAAACCTCCACCACTTGATGCTAAATAATACATTTTAAGTACAAATTATGCAGATAGCTTTACATCCAAAAAACTTTTTGCCCCCTGTATCTTTCTATTTAGGTTCTTACCGCAAGTGCAATTGCATAACCTTTTTGTGTTCATGAAGGACAACTGACCTACCTCGGCTTTTGAAAGAATACTTTTTTTTTTTTGAAAACCAAGAAAAGAATTTTATTAGAATGAAAAATACTAGGTACAAAAAGTACCAGACTGGTTAGGTAGCATACGGCAAAGAATACTTTTTATATGCCTAAATGTTGCCCTTCTATTCAGTCAACGGGTCCAGTGCATGAAAGAGAGAGGGAGGGTGTTTTTTGGATAGAAGCGAGCAGATGTACATCTGGAGATGCGCTACTGATGAATATTAGTGCACTTTAATAGCATCGTTAATGAACATCTGAAACTTCTTTTAGCTTCATACATTATCTTTATGTTTCTCAAAGGGGACGATTTGGTTGTATATTTCTTTGAAGGACCCAAATTTATATTCTCTTATAAAAATCATAAACTTCTAGGTATGATTTCAATTATTTTCATTTTGATTTCTAGTGCTTTTATTTTGGACGGCCAGAGAAGTATACTGTATACTACGTGCCATTTAATCTGGAAAAATGAGGCCATTTTTTTTTATATACAGTAGTGATAACGTTAACTGTATTTTACATTCTGCTAAAGGAATTTGATTGCTTACATCACAGCAATGCATCTCAACTATCGTTTGTTAAAAATAGCTTCTGCTTAAATATTGTGACACCTTAGCCTATTTACGTGTTCACTTATTCTTGGAGCAGGAGGATGACGCCAGAGTGAAGAGAGCATTCCAAACTCTTCTAACTTATGTAGGGAATGTTGCCAGAAATCCCGATGAGGAAAAGTTCAGGAAGATACGTCTTAATAACCAATCTTTTCAGGTATATGGCCCCATCTTTCTCTTGTCTAACCAAAAGTTGGGTTTTCAATACTAACTTACCGCTAGATCATTTAAATACGATATATTTATGGTAAGTCTGTTTATGTTGGGTGTGTTTTACAGGACAGAGTTGGTTCCTTGAGAGGGGGCATTGAATTTCTAGAAATTTGTGGGTTCGAGAAGATCGATGGCGGCGAGTTTTTATTTTTGCCTAGGGACAAAGTTGAGATGGCAGTCCTGAATTCAGCTGGATCTGAACTAGACTCTGCAATAAAGAATCCCTTCTTTGGAGTTCTTTAGATGAGGCAACTGTTATTATCCAGAGTCTCGATAATTATAGTTTCATGTTTCGAAGTCTGAGTGCTACCGTTTGTTTATTAAACATAACTCTGTTTTTATTTTTATTTTTATTTAGGAACTTGTGCTCAAAGGTATCTATAGAGAGATTTGTTACTTGACCATCATAAATTTACGAGGTTTATACAAATTTGTTTATGACTTCATCCTATGTCTAATGATGCACGCGATCGCTAGTCTTGTTCCGCTTAGGATTTCTGAAGCAGTTTAAGCAGAATTTAGAATGTAAAAATTGAACTAGTACACGTTGAATCTAAAGTTTTTAAGACTCTAGAATTTGAAAGTTTTTGAAAGTTTAGAAAATAATTAGTTTTTTATTGATGTATTTTATAAAAGTAAATTAAATTTTGTGGTGACTTAAAAATCAATTGTAAAAAAGCGTAGTTTTTTTCTTTAATAATAATTAGTGGTAAGACAATTTTGGATTAGATTATATGAAGTATATAAATTCACTGGTCCTGTATTTGGAGGGTTTTTTAAAGTATTTTAAATTTTAAGAATTTCAATTGTTTCAATTAAAAGTCATGCATTTTTTATTTTGATAAGGAAATTAAATTTTTTGATTTTCAGAATCTTGTCTTTAGAGTTAAATTTCTTATTTTTTTAAAAACAATCAAAATATTCGTCTAAAATTTCTAAATCAGAAACATTGTTCAATTAACTGTAATAGTCTAAATAAAATAGAAAAGAGCATGTCTTTCTCACACCTTGAATGTCTTGTATCATCCTTTTTCTTATATCATGTTTCTTCTTTTACGTGCTCATCAAGACGTGTTAGAAAACAATTTAGTTAATTAATGTTTTTGTTAACAAACACACTTCCAAATGGTTGTTTTATAAAATCAATATATGTATTATTAATTATTTTTTCTCGTTAATCAAAGGGCCCAATTGATTAAGAAAATTGTGAGTATTATAAACCTCGTATAATCTTCTATTTTTACATATAAAAAAAATTACTTTTTGTCACTATGAAATTGAATGTAATATTAATTATTATTCCATCCAATCTCAAATATAAGTAACAAAAGTCCAATTAAAAATACTTTAGAAAATTATTTATTTTTAATTAAAATAATACAATGTAATAAAATCATCTAATTTTCTTAATAAATGTGATTTTTTTTCTTCTTATAATCGACCGGAGGGAGTAGCCTTTAACATTAGATATAAAGCCTCTCATTTTTTCCCTTCATATTTACACTTGTCCGTATTCACAAATCCAACCAAGGATGTGCTGTTTCAGTATTTGTTGAACCCCAGATTAAAAGTTTTGACATTGCAATCAACAATCCGTGTTGAAAAAAGTAAATATCCTTTTATTATTTATTTATTTGATAGTCAATATACATATTTTGCCTCATAGTCATTAAAGAGTTGGGATCATAATGTAATTTCAGGACTAGAAGTGCCTTAGCCATAGTGTTTGCCAAAAGATTGAAACGAATGATATGAAGAAGGTATTGAAAAAAATGGCATGCAAAAACACTAAAACACCGATGTTGCACTACTTGTGAAACATAATGTTTGGAAAGGGGACAATTAAGTTGAATTATTGAATTAAATTTGAGCCCTATAAATAATGAATCACATCAGTAAAGGCCTTGCTACAACCTAGCTCTGCCCTTTCCTGAATAAACCATGTTTGTCATGCTTAACTTGTTCATAACCTTATACATTAAAATAGTGGGAGATATAAGAGGTAGTTGCACAAAATAAGGTTATAAACAACCAAAGGCTCCCTTTCAACTTCTGACAAAACTGTAAGCCTGGCTCAAGATCTTACATAGGCTAAGAGATAATGAATATAATAAGAGAGGAAAAGAAAGCTAAAAACCATGTGGCTGTTGCTTCTGAATGTGCTCTAGAACTGTCTGGGAATGGAGTGCTCATTCCAGGAGTTAGACCACCAGTGTTGCCCCCACCAAAGATTGGTGTTGTTGTGGTAGATGTTGGCACATTTGGGTTGTTCATTGGAGGTGTTGTGGATGGTGTATTTGGTCCTCCAGCAGCACTGAACATGATAAGAGATCAAATTGTTGACTTTTAGACTCCATAAAGTACTAACTATAATTTAAGTGATCAATGAAAAGCATTCCCATGGCTTAACACAAAAATCAGTTCCCAAAATCTAGTCTTTCACTGAATAACTTATATTTAAAATAAAAAAAATTGTCCCTTCTTGTTCTTCAATTGCATGATGCATCTCCATGGTGAAGTAAAAGTTGTACTATATTGTAATAACCATGTGCGTGTGATCCCTCAACTGAACAAAAGCACTCACACATAAAGGCTCATCATGACACGTGGGAGGGCAGAATAAGCCTAGAACTCGACTAGTATGGCCCCATCAATGTCCCTGGTCTCTATCAGCAATTTTCTTACGTGCTGAGTCATAATAGATTAAAAAGGGTCAAACACATTCCAAGTAATGATTTGATCACAATTAGCATCTTTATTATGTGATCCCCCATTGTTGTATACAACAGGCATGGGTTATGTCTAGGTGCCGCACTTTTTTAGCACATTAATTAAGAACACTGCAAATCAAATAAACATTTAAGGTGATTATTCAGCTCAATTCTGCCAGTAACCAATCATTTCTACTCAGTACCTAACTGTAATTATCCATCTAAAAATTCCTTTCATGTAATGTAAGTCACCCTACTACAGTACTACCAAAACCATATCTTCAATAAGATACTTAAAAAAGAGTCATGTCAAATCCTTCTACTATGTACATTGTATCTTCTTTTTTGTCTTTCTTTCTTTTTAGAAAACACCGAGTAAAATTTTGATGGGCTAAATTTTACGTGATTAAAAAGTATATCTAAATTAATCTCAATCACAGTTTTCTATATTCAAATATATGTCTCGATGTGTGAAATACACTGAGTGCTGACCAAATATGTACCAATTACTCTTTAACATAAAGTTGGTGTTTCTACAATGAATTATACCAAATAAAGATTCGATTTTTTTCCAATTGTCTCCATGAACTGCACTACTACATCCCTTGATGAAGTAAAAAGTCAATTATAGCTTTTCTTTCCCACCTCACCATCACATGCAAATGGATGCTATAACTTGCTACAAAGACAAAAAGCCTCAAAACAAGAATTAGATGAATAGACAAATGAAAGAAAGTTGTAATATGGATGAATTGATGGATGAGAATATTTCACCCATTGATGCAATGTGCGCATCTAACAATGCTCATATTTATATGGAAATGTGGATAGGATCATGGATGGGTCAATTTCAGGATTGAGAAAGAACATCTGAACAAGGTGCTGGGTATGGCATTTTCCACAGATTATTATTTATTAATGGTAAAGAAAACAACAGCTGACGTAAACGTATGCATCAATTACTGCTATACTACACCGTTGCATCAGATATTCCCAGAGTCACTTTACCATTCTATAAAGCAAAAAATATCACACATAATAATGTTGTATGATCGATGGTCATGATTCGTGTGTGTGTGAAGATCAACAACGTACGATTAAGGTGAACCTGAGCCGTTGGATGAAGTGGGCCACGCAGAAGACTCATCCAACGGTCTAATCACAAAGCGTAGGGTGTAGAAAAAGTAACCAACACACTCTGGGAGAGAGCACACAGTGTGTCAGTCAAATAGTACTAGTACCACTCAACCAAAATTGTGCAACCCAAGATTTTGAAAATTTGAACCTTGAAGAACGAAGAATCAGACACAGAGAACACAAATTGCGTGTTTGGTTCCAATTTTGAAATTTAATTGGATCCAGTTCATATGGAAGCTACTGAGAGTGGTTTCTTTTGTTTTTATTCGATTTGATGCCGAATAAAAGGATATACGCACATTTTTATGCCCAAAAAAGGGTATAAGCATATATTTAACACCCATCCAAACACAGTTGATATCATAAGAAATTGATTTTGGTATTAACTAACTTTAAATTAATTTTAGCTTCAAATTTGATATTAAAATATGTGGCATCATCTGTAAAATTGATTGAAAGAGGCACACAAACAATGCATATTTATACACTTAACTGTGATTATATCTTTTATTTCTGAAAAATCCAAATTTTCTTACCCAAAAACGGTAAAGTAAAAAAACTTGGGTAAGTGCAGAAGATAAAACAAAGTTTCAGCAGAAAAGGAGGAAAATTACGTTACCCACATCCATGCACAGTGACAAGCGTCATATACCATTCAAACAAACATTTTTTCTCTCTCTCTCTCTCTCTCTCACTCTTACAAGCAACATCCTCTCCACCACTGTTCGGCGTTCCATGTCGTCTCTATCGTATATTCGTATTAGGGACGCCATATAATCCAGACAAAGAAAAGGTACAAAAGAGAAAGAAAGGTAAAAATAAAAATAAATACCGAGAATGAGAATCCATTTACTTCACCATCAAGAAACACAATAGTTTTCACTTTCACCAATTGTAAATGCACTCTACAAACCACACTCAATAAAATAATAAGCGTGTTAGAAACACATTCTTTGTCACGCTTTTTATAAGGAAGACTTATTATTAAACAAGACTTAAGATATTCAATAGATTTTAGAGAATGATTTTAACATCACTTTAATAATAATATGATACAGTATAATATTAGGAACAGAGAAAAAGGCCATACCTTGCAGAAGAAGGGTACACACAAGATCCATAGCCTACAAACGCAAAAAAAAAAAAAAAAATGAGACCACACTGATCCAATAAAAAAAGAAAAAAATGGAAATGAAGAGAAAAGTTAGTTATAATACTGGGATCACTAGTGGCAATGGTGGCAGTGGCAGCAAAATCACATGAACCAGGAGCTCTGGTCCTGCGCTGGTAGTAGCTGTTGAAGGCATAAGAAGCGTGAGCCTGAATGGTGTTAGGTAGAAAACAGAGTCCATCTGGCTGAAGAGGAAGACAATCCCCACCGGCCCCACATGCATAGTCCAACGCCGTTTGCAGTGCGTCGCTGCTGGCGTCACTTCTCGCCACACACCAGCTCGCTGTTCCTCCTTGACCCAACACACTCTTCGTTGTTGTTATTATGGTTAGTAATAACAATAAAGGAACCAGCTTTGGTGCTGCCATTGGAGAAAGTTGTTATATTGGGGGAGTTTGCTAGCTATAGCTGTGATTGTTTTGCTTTGCTTGGTTGGTAAAGGTGGAGAGAGAGAGAGAGAGAGAGAGAGAAGTGTTTAGAGAAAAAAGGAAAAAATTATAGTATGGTGAGTTGAGGCCTGAGGGAATAGAAGCCGCTTTCGCTTTCTTTTTTGCTTCTCTTTTTCTTTTATCCAGATCAGAGCATGATAGTGTATGTATCTCAGGTTTCTATGTTCTAACGTTAATGTCCGTCTCTCTCTGCACGCAGCATGAAAATCAAATCAAACCTCGCTCGCTAGCTTCTCAAATACAACTCCCACTGTCTCTCCTTTTCTTTGGTGAGAAAATAAACACCAAGAAAAACAAAAAATTCTAAATGATTTTCGATATTGGTTTAATTATAATCGATATAGAAAAATAATTTTTTATATTATTTATAACTACAACAGATATAAAAAATTACTTATTTACTACAAAAATTTTAAAAAATAATTTTTTATATTATTTTATTATCAAGGTCTACAAAATATTAAAAGGCAGATGATAAAATTTGTAAAAAAAACTTAAATGATGAAAACTGCAAAATTATGAAAGTTGAGTGTGAAAGTAAAATTTACATGATAAAATTTATCAAATAATTAAAATTTGATGATAAAATTTATAATTAAGTCAAAAACAAATACTACGATAACACCGAACCTGTAACTAATAAATATTCAGAACTTTATATGTGTTTTGAGTATAATATTATTGTAAAAAAAATAACTTATCATGTATAATAATTTTATTGATTTTAATCATAATTATCTTAAAAGTTATATATACTATTATTGCTAATTAGTTAAAAATTTAAAAAAAATTGACACTCTGAAAATTAAACTTTTTTTAATAAGAATTTAGGTTTTATGCAGCGAGTTTATAAGAAAATTTATACCTTTAACTAAGTAAAAAAATCATTAATGTATTTTTAAAATAATTATTATAAAATAAACAAACTTATCATATGCATGATGTTTTTAAAATTTGAATAATCGTTCAATTTAGTTAAACATGAATGACCATAAAGATATGGATTCACTTTAGAAGGTACATTGAAAAATAAAAATACATGCATAATGGTTAGTAATTAAATGTGAGTATAATATTTTTTATATTATTAATACATATATTATTTTATTTTTTCATAACTCCACTTAATTACATTAAGTTTAATAAATATGCATAACTAATATATATTTTTTATATTATCAATCAATCAAAGATCACTCTTAGTCATATATGACTATATATTGTTAGAAACAAAAAATATTTAAAATGCATATGTTATTTATTTTATATTTTCTACTTTTATTTTCCTCCTAAATTATAAAATTTATCATAAATTGATAAATGAATAGCATTATTCAATACTAACAATAATTTGATGTATTTTAAATAATTTTTATGGAAAAGACCAAATGATTGGACTTTGATGGTAATTTATCACCCTTTAATTGATTGATTCCTTGATCCTTAACAATAAACAAGATGGAGGAGGTGGAAATGACATTGATCTTGAAAGCATTAGAGAAATTATGTCTAAGAACTTGAAAGTGATCTGCGTGAGGAAAACGGTAAGTTGGTCGGTGAGGGTGTGGAATGTGTAAATCTCGTAAAGAATTGACATCAGCATGTTTCTGCACAAAATGATAATTGACTGCAATGTGTTTCTTATTACTTTGTTCCATAGAAAAACGATTTGGGTTTGCATATTAATTTAGGTGACTATAATATTATCACACAAGATTGATGGGTCCATTAAAATCATTCAAGCCACGACAGTTCATCAGCTACGGTTAAAGCAAACGGGTGATACTAATCTGCTTTCGATCATTATCAAAGAAGAGGGGGTGGTAAAAATTAACAATTAAAGTGACCGATCTAAAAAAAGTCAATCAATAGTTATCTTAACTAATTTTTTGTTTGAAAATTAATTCTGGTTGAAGTCTTCCTATCACTTTTTTATTATACTATAAATATAATTTTTTTTAGTATTAATGTTAAATGTTTAAAATATATTATATTCTTTCTAATCTATACTGGTTATTCTGTTATTCACAACTTTGCTTACCTTATTTTTTTACTTCAGTGTCATGCTTGTAAATAACTAAAATTAATTACTTTAAAGGGACATTGATGTTTTGCACAATTGCAATTGAATTTCTCACTTTTTTTTGTACAATTAATTACTTTAAAATGCTTATGTCAGCTATACGGTCAATCTTTGATTTTTTTAATAGAGAAACCTTTTTTTTTTTACATCGATTATTGAGTGAAACTTATAATAATTTATTCTTTGACATTTATTATTGAGTGAGCTAAATGTAAATGCCATAAAGAGTTACTGAATAAGAATATATATAAATACATTCTTAACATTTAATGTTCGACAAGTTAACTGAATAATAATAGAGGTACCTACTCGCCTCGGACTTTTTACTCGTGGAGTTTCAGGTTGACCCCCTATCCTTCGGCGCAAAATCTGCTGCATAAGTTAGTTATTTTTTTTTCCTTTCCCACATTCTTCCATCACAGTGAAATGAGTGAATAAGTGATTAAAATAAATGAACTTGGATCCACTAGGAATTGTAAATGACTTAAATAAATTTTGAATCAGATTATGATTATGGATTCGCTTATTTAAGTTTTCTAAGAGTGTATATTTTTGTGTTTCATTATTATAGATTTTATAAATAAAAAAAAAAAGCAGAAGTTGTATTTTGTTCAATAGTGTTTGATAACTGATAACTCATTTGCAGCCTCCGGACGTGAATCAAGCATAAGTTACAAAGGATAGCTTTTGTGTCTTTTACTACTGTTTTTACGCGGAAAAATGGCCAAAAGTAAATCGATGATGCCAACCCTAACACGAGTCAAACATAGAACAATATTTTTTTTATTATTTTAAAATATAGGGAGTTGTTTAAATAAACATATTAAACAGCTTAACGAAGCACTTGATGAATATGTGTTTATCATGCAACCATTCAGGTTACTAAGTTGTTTTTATAATCGAAAGAGGAAACTAAGTAAAATTATTTTTATGTAAGTTATAAGTTAGTTTCATAAACTGTATTAATGAGCTTGTTATAATTAATAAACTGACAGCAGAGTATAAATTAAAGTTTATTTATTTGTTTATATAAATTTTCTCAATACAAATGTTTGTATCATAAAAATAACAGGTAGATCATTCCTCTGATGTTATTGAGATTAGCTTGGGCAGTATTCAATCCTCCTTGTTGGTCTGGTCTTGTAATGTCTTGCTGTTCATTGGAAGCCTCGTGATTGTTGTATCAACTCCCCCATCAGTGCTGAACATTAAAAAGGAAGAAAATCTTTGTCATAATTAATAAAAAAAAATGAGTGACAAGAGACAGCAGGAAAAATTACATATTTTTTTAGAACAAAATTAATTCACTCCAAGATGGAGGAACAGAATTAAACGGTTTGACCAATTAAAAAAACATTACAAAAAAAGAAAGGAAATAATCCATACCTTGAAAAAGGGGGGTACACACAACTTCCAAAGCCTAAACAACATAAAAACAAAGCAGAAAGAAAGAATAAATGGTTAATCAATGATTTTGACACATATAAATAGAGAGAAAAAAGAAGATATATAGAGAAATAAAATACATACTGGGATTAGTAACGGCAATGGTGGCTGTGCCACCAAAATTGCATGCACCAGGGTTTTTGCCATGGCTCTGATAGTAGCTGTCAAAGGCATAAGAAGCATGGTTTTGAATGGTGTTGGGGTTGAAGCAACTGCCACCGGGTTGAATTGCCCTGCAGTCAGCTCCATGTGAGCATGCAAAGTCCAACCCTGACTTCAGTGCCCCGTAGCCAGCGTTGCTCCTTGCCACGCACCAAGTATTTGCTTCCACAATGTTCATCATCATCATCATGCTCCCAACTACTATTAACACTAGAGAAACCACTTTTGCTGCTGCTGCTGCTGCCATTGAACAAATTACTACTGTTTGCTTAATTGGTAAAGAACAAGTTATTGTGTGAGGATTTGTGTTCAGCACAAAGGAATTTATAGTGGTTGTGGACACTTTCTTTTTTGGTGGAGTAAATAAGCATATATTATTTTAATAAGAGAAACGCTCCTAACATGAATCATGGACTTTTCTTACTCTTATTTTTCTTGGTCACAGTGGTGTTAAATTTTTGTCCCGGAGATCATTTAATACAGTTATATATTTATAATTGAATTAAATATATTTTTTATTTTTATAATTTAACATTTTTTATTTTTCATTTTGTCTTTTTTTTTTTCGTTTTATTCATTGTAAATTGTTATTGTTTGTTTTTTATTCTTAAAGTATTTTAAATAATATTTTTTATTATTCAAAATATTGTTTTTATTGTTTAAAATGTTATCTAAATTCTTTAAGAATGAAAAAAATATATTTTACAATGACTAAATATATATATTTAAGCCTTAATAATTTAAATCGGAGACTAATCAATTATGTTATATGTTAGAACAATCCACACTTTCGTTGATACTAAAACTTCTCTTAATAAATTACTATATTTTTCAGATATTTAAAAAATTATTTCTGATCCTTAATGTAAAAGATAAATAATCAATTCATTAAAATTAATATAAATAATTAAACTAGTTTATCTTAATTAATACTTACAAAATTTTCATTTTATTTTGGAATTTTTTATTAAATTTAATGTATTAAGTAAGCGTTATATTTAATGATGTTGCTTATATTTTAAAAATTAATTTTTTCAACAATAAAACAATTAATGCATTTATTCACTTAAAATAAAGAATGGGTGAATTTTATATTAATAAATTTTACAATAAACAGTCGTCAGCATTTTTTATACTTAAGTTCCGTTATAACTGTACTACTTAATTCTTTATCCGTTTTGTTTGCAATGTCAAATATTCAACTTTTTTCGTGATAGTAAATATATTAAGAATATAACAATATTTTACATAAAAAGGTATACAATAATTTTTTAAGAGTTTAATGTTTATGTGTTGAGTGTAAAAGAATATTATATTATTATTTGATCACAAATATCATTTGAATTATTTTATATAAATGAATTATAATTGAATAATTATATAAAAAAATTTAGAATTTTTATTCATGATCTTTGTTTCTAATTTTTAGTACTTATACTCTTAAATAAATTTTATAACCGTTTCGTTTACTGAGACGTAATCTTCCTCCCAGTCTTTCTTTTTTCTCCTCCTGCTGCCTTTTCTCAATTTGCATTTCCTATTTCCAGCTTCAGTTTCATACCTACTGTGGACCTATAATAAATGAACTTTAGATATATTAGTTTTTTTTTATCACAATTAAATAGGCACCGACTCTTTTTATGTTCAGTCCAGTTAACTACGAAATAGTTAAGCCATTCATGTCCTTTATTTTATAAAAAAAAAATTATTTATTTATTTGGTCTCAATATACAATATTTATGTTAAATTCTCTACTCTTAGAAACAACTCGAATGAGTCCCTATACAAGCAAAATCTTTACATATTAACCAATGATATTAAATATAATTTAATGTCATTAATAGTGTAATAATGTAGTGCTGACGTACGTGTATGTATTTTATGTTTTAGTTTGTATACTTGTACTATTTTTACGATTTAGTTTCTACTTGTACAATCTTTACGTATGATCAATTTTTTATATTAATTTTAGTCGTGTCCCTTTCAACATCTCTCCTCTCTTCTTCCTCCTACTTCCCCTTTCCCCTCTCTATTTCCTTCTTTTCTTTTTTCCTTAAAAACATTTCCTTTTATATATTTTGCGGTTTCTATCTCTTTTAAATACTTTTTGCATCAACTAATTTTGTTGACTCTAAATCTGAGAGTCTCGAGGTTGTAAAGTTTAATCGCGTTTTTTGGACAAGACAAAGTAGTAGTAAAGTGTAGTAATTTGTGTGAGCATTCCTTACAATAATTTGATGACTACATTACTTTAAAACACTTGAAAACATAGGTTGTTTATTAATTTTCTAGATCACATATTAGCATGAGGAAAATACAGCTCCCCTGCCAAATATCGCCTTTAGCAGCGGTGCATGGCAGAAGTATTTTCGTTTCAATAGCAACTACCAAAAATATAATTATAGCGTTTTTATACAAGCAATTTTGATTTTGCGATAGTTTTAGAGAGCCTAGAACTAATAGAGTTACATGACATCTTATAATAAGGAATAAAACATACGAAAAAAATTTCTCTCATCATTAAATGTTTTAATAATTACTTTTAATTATATATATATATATATATTCATATGATATATTACATTTATTAAATCAAATAAGTATATTATATAGTAAATATAATATTTAATAATATTACCAATTTTAATTATATATTCTATTTAATAAAAATCATTAATACTATGTTAGAAAAAGTTAATTTCGAATACGGATAATAAGCTAATTTTAAAATAATAATAAAATATTTTATTTATAAAATAATTAATATACTATTTTAGATATTAAACTAAACTTTTAATGGTTTTTTCATTTAGTGATATATTTTTATTGATTTTTTACTATACATAGATTAATATGATATATTACAGTCATTAAATCTAATAAATACACTATATTTAGTAAATATAAAATTTTATAATATTATTAATGTTATTTATTTATTAAACACAATAATTATTACTATGTAAGAAAAAACCAGTTTCAAATATGTTTTATTGGCTAATTTTAAAGTAAAATAAAAAA